>CM040913.1:19706743-20306743 GCA_023029165.1 Gobiocypris rarus
AATTTAAAATACATTTTGATTTAAATGTTAAAATGTTAAAAACATTTAATTTTAATAAATAAATATATTAAAGTATTTTATATTTTTGTAATTAAACTTTTTAAAATGATGCAATCATAATATATTAAATAAAGGCTTCTAATGCTATTATAATTAAACTATTTATTTAAATGATGTAATTATGCAATTTTTTACATAGTATAAAATGTATTTATAATTAAACTAATAAATTATATAATTATAATTTATAAATCAAAACCTTCTAAAACTATTATTATTATTTGTTAATAAAATATACTTTTAATTTAAAATACATTATAATGTAAATGTTAAAATATGAAATGCATTTAATTTAATAAGTAAAATAAATAAAATTGTAATTAAATTATCATCACCCAAGAAAAGTCCTAGAGCATTGGAAAGCTGTCCGAACTCTGCCTATGGAGTTTATAATGAAGTGTGATCCTCTGTCCTGCAGGTGTCCATGGTGTTGTCAGCCCTGCAGGCTGGTAATAAAGGAACTCAGGCCTGCATAACTGCAGCCAGTTCTGTCTCCGGTATCATCGCTGATCTGGACACCACCATCATGTTCGCCTCTGCCGGCACACTCAACGCAGAGAACGAAGAGTCCTTCGCAGACCACAGGTGAGACCTACCTAGTAGAACGTAGCACCGTTGAAAGCTTTGTTCTAATAATGTTTTCCATAGACTTGTGACCATAGACTAGAGCCGAAAAATAGTGTCTGTTGTGTTATCTGAAGCGTATTTGTTTGTGCGCTCTTCAGAGAGAACATATTGAAAACCGCTAAAGCTTTGGTTGAGGACACCAAGCTGCTTGTGTCTGGTGCTGCATCAAGCCAGGAAAAACTAGCCCAGGCAGCCCATTCCTCTGCCAAGACCATCACACAGCTCACTGATGTGGTCAAACTGGGCGCTGCGAGCATGGGCTCAGAGGACCCAGAGACACAGGTGTGTGTTTCGCTGTTTGTGCATTTTCCTAATCTGTCATAGGATTTTTAAACCAAAACTTCAGTAGACCAATACCAATGTGTTCTAATTCTTTCTGCTCTTTATTTTTTATCTAATTGTAATGAGAATATCATTAGTTCTCCTCTCACGTGTGGAAGATGTCTTAACATTTGGGTGCAAATACCGTGGCAAGTCTCTCTTGAAGCCAACACGGAAGTGACTTAAACTGCAATTCATCGACTGGCCGCTAGAGACAGGCTCCAAAAGGGAGTCAAATCTGTATCTCCCCCATGTTAAATTGCACCACTGTACAGCAGAAAAAAACATGTTTACAGCCTGGTACAAAAAATTGTCTTGGTCTATACAGCTAATTTTGCCCTTCATGACAACTGTGAGGGGCTGGATATTATATTAAGCCATGAAGGGATAGTTCACCCAAAAATGAAAATTTGATGTTTATCTGCTGACCCCCAGGGCATCCAAAATGTAGGTGTGTTTGTTTCTTCAGTAGAACACAAATTATGATTTTTAACTCCAACCGCTGCCCTGTTCCAGTCCTATATTGCATGTCAATGGGTAATAATTCTATGAGAGAAAAAAAAAACACAGACAACATGCACAAAAACCCTGCGGCTCGTGACGACACATTGATGTCTTAAGACACGAAACGATCGGTTTATGTGAGAAACCCAACAGTATTTGTTATTTTTTTACCTCATATCAGACGAATTTCATCTAGTATTACCCAGCGCCATTACTTCCCCCGAATAAGGTCAAAATACTGCAGCGATCATAGAAATATATATAGATTCCTCATTAGTGCCTGCGCAGATCAGTCGAATGAGGCATCTATATATATATATGATCGCAGCAGTATTTTGACTGTATTTTACTGACTGGAACAAAGCAGCGGTTGGAGTTAAAAATCATCATTTTTGTTCTACTGACACCTACATCTTGGATGCCCTGGGGGTCAGCAGATAAACATCAAATGTACATTTTTGGGTGAACTATCCCTTTAAAGTCCTGCATAATTAAGGGCGTGGCCACTTGAGTGACAGGTGGATTGCCACTTTGATTGATCTAGGCCGGCGTGGTTTCAGCAACCAGGCACCTCAGCTCCGCCCACGTCCCGCCTCTTTGCCCATTTTCAGTTATCCGGGAGTGACGCACTGCCAAGATGGCGACAGCCCACTTTAGGCTTCAAAAATGCTCTTCAGAAACCTACGGGTGACGTCACGGACACTACGACCATATTTTTTTTACAGTCTATGGCAAATACTCTCTGGGCCCTATTTTAACAATCTAAGCGCATGGTCTAAAGTGCATGGCGCAGGTGCACTTAGGGCATGTCCGAATCCACTTTTGCTATTTTACATTTTAATCCCTTAATTTATCATAATTAAAAATGCTGCTGCGCATCCCTGTGTGACCCGCCTATAGGTGCATATTACTAACGCGCCCTTTAAAGAACACAAAAAATACTATCCTTTTCAGTGCCCCAAAAACATCACGCCATCAATGCGCCTGAACACACCTTGTTTTCAGACCAGCGCGCACAAATGGGCGCGAGTGCATTTACTAACATGGCGCTGGACGTGAAAATGAGAACTGCGTTGGGTTGAAATTAGCACAAAAAAAAGCTGGGTGTATGATAGGGCCCTCTGACTCATTCTAACAGCCAATGGCATGTATCATGACACATCTCCGCTCAACATCCAGATTGTCCTTTGAGGATTAATAAATCATAATCTGTTGTATAATATTGTACAGGTGGTTCTGATAAAGACTCCCCCTCCGCCCGCTCTCTGACATCCCTGGAGGAGTGCAGTGTATTATGGGACAGGATAAAGCCGGTGGCATATCATGACTAAAGGGGCTTGTGATAAAGTCTTCTCTCTATCTCTTTCAGGTGGTCCTGATAAACGCAGTCAGAGACGTCGCTAAAGCTTTGGCTGAGCTGATTAGTGCCACTAAATGTGCCGCGGGCAAAGCAGCAGACGATCCGTCCATGTATCAGCTGAAGAGTGCCGCCAAGGTACGTTAGGTTGAAAAATGCTGTATGTGTGTCTGTATGTTCCTGCTTGTAAGAAAGGCATTATGCAGCCTAGTGAGGGTACCATCTTATTCTGACTTTCTCACATCTATCACTCTGTGTGTACGCCTGTCTAACAGCTGGCCCTGTCTCTCATTTTCTTGGCTGGGTGCTGTCTTCGCTCGCTGTCATCTTGGTGTGTGGCCACAAATCAAACCCAATCTTACAGCGATCATAGTGTGTGTCACAGTGTGTATGTGAGTGACTCAATGGCCACACTGCAGGGGACAAAACCATGTGTGTTTACGGCATAAGGACTGCTTCCTTCCCTTCCTCTCATCCTTTTTCTGCCATATAGCATAAATGATACATTTTCTAAGCCTAATTAAAATAAAATGAAAATGGTGCTCGCTTCTGCATTTGTGCTGTGGATAAGTGCACACAGTCTATCATGTGAAGTGAATCTCCAGGCTTGTATAAACAGATATTAATGTGTACCCCACATTTGCAGGAGTTGTCTAATCCTTTAATCATTCACCTGGTGCTGTTAAACCTCTGGGATTAACTTCCACATACATGCAACATGATATGTTTTGTTTGGCATACTTAAGTGATGAGTTGTAATACTGTTGTGATCTTCACAGAAAGATTTTGGTTCATTCCTCGAACATATGGTGACTTCCGATCCTTTGGGATTTCGCTTCAGACATTCATGCGCTCATTTCTTCAGAGTGTTTTTAAAGTTGCGGTGCCGTCCCTCAGGGCTTTGTCTTAGGCCCCCTTTTGTTTTCTTGGGTTTGTTCCTTTTGTATTAAAAAAATTGCCTAAAGCAATATTTAGAATCCATTAAAGGCTTCAGCTGTGGTCCATTAAAAGATCCAGTTTGATCACCTGACCGTTTTCTGATGTTTTGACGAGTTAGATTTCAGTTTTTTACATTACAAAGGACAAACCTTGCCTGTTTTTTTTTACTGAGCTATTTGATACAGCTGTTCCTGTCATAACATTGCATTTGACCTTTTTTCAGTGTGTCAGGTGAAAAACTGGCCACAAAGCTGTTGGCATTCTCTAGTTGAGCTCACTTGAGATATTATACATAAAGCACAAAAAGGCATTCTTATCCAGTCAGTGACCCCCCTATGTTTTCTGATGTTACAGGTGATGGTGACGAACGTGACCTCTCTGCTGAAAACTGTGAAAGCGGTGGAAGATGAGGCCACTCGCGGGACGAGGGCTCTGGAAGCCACTATAGAGTGCATTAAACAGGAACTCACTGTACGGAACATTCTTTGTGTGAATATTGAACTCTTACAGAAGTTGTACCAGGAGATATTGTGCATTCCACTTTTAAAATATAGTTCCTCAAAAAGGAAAATTCTGTCATTTTCTCGACCTCATGCCATTCAAACATGCCTGACTGACTTTCGATGTGGGCACAAAAGTTATTTTGAACTAACAACATTGGACCCCATTGATTTTTTTTTTTTTATATTGATTTTCATAATTTCTTGAGTCATTCAGGTCATTCACATCTTTTAAGCCCTTGAGACTAGTTAAAGGCACAATATGTAAGATTTTTGGATTAAAATATCTAAAAACCAGACCAATAAGTACAATGTTATATATTTAGTTGACTTGTATACTGACATTATCCCAAATGTTTCCAAGAATGTTTTAATCCAGACAAAAACAATTTTAACCAGGACACGGGCCGTGTCTGTGCGTCACCTATGAATGACATCATATCCGCTTTACCCTCGATTTTTCAGCTTTATTTTGTAGAAACCATGGAAATTAGACCTTTTATTAGACAGGTGAGCAACTGTTTGAATACATTCTTCGACAGAAAACAGTCTTATTGTTTAAATCTTGTTTACCATGTTTTACCATGCCTAATATCGATCTAGCTCACTGCAGTGTGCAACAAGTGTCTCATAGTAGCTCCCAACGCACAGAGTAGCATTATAACATAACTGTAAATACACTCAAATGCATCTAATATGATAAAACAGCACTGCGTACGCATGACCGGAAAAGCGGAAGCGGTCGTCTTCGGCATAATAAAAGCTCTGCGAAATCAAGACGTCATCAAGCTACGCATTTGTTTTAAACAAGCGACCTCTATCAGCGAAAAAATACATATTGTGGCATTAATAAATTAGAAATGATGATTATGTCATGTTCGTTTTGATTGTAATTAAGATATGATAATACAATCAACTGTTATTATAATCTGGTCGTGAATTTGTACCAATTAGGTCCAGCTAAATTAGTTTTAGCCCAGACAGAGGTAAAAACCCATTCATCTGTGATATGAACTGGTAATACAGAGTAATACACCATGTGAGCATTAGCCTGTTCTCCACCTGCTCCTCGTTCTCCTTCTCCCATGGGCGTCACTACTCCATTTATCAGACACTGTGTGACGGACTGAGATAGTGATACAGGAGAGCTAGAGATTTCTGTTTTATCTTCTGGTTTAGTGCTCCTTTTATCGAATGCCCATTAGGACATTCTGTAATCCTGATGACATTACTGTTAGTGCTCAGAAAATCGTCCCTGATCATGTGACCAATTCAAAAAATGTTAGATTCAATATAAGAGAAATAGATATATGAAAAATGTCATCATCTGTCTTCCAGGTTTTCCAATCCAAGGACGTTTTGGAAAAATCCACCACCCCAGAAGAGTTCATCCGCATGACCAAGGGCATCACCGTGGCGACGGCCAAAGCAGTGGCAGCAGGCAACTCTGCTCAGCAGGAGGACGTGATATCCACTGCCAACCTGAGCCGCAAAGCCATCTCCGACATGTTGACCACCTGCAAGGTGTTTATCCACTGCCGCACACACATATGCCCACTCACCCACATGCTGATCAACTGCACGGTGGTAATCCACAAACGCTAGAATACCAACAAAATACACATTGTTGTGCTCGCACAAATTCTGCATGTACGATCAATGCTGTTTGCTCTATTTCTCAATGTCATTTAGCTCTAACCTACTTATGACTCCTAAATTACGCCCCCTAGTGGCGTAATGTGTTTTCTTCAATCCACAAATTCTTTTAAAACTACAGATTTTAAAATGAGCTCCAAAATTCTGCTGATTCCATCTGGGCCTCATCATGTACTATAAATGTGTATTTGTGCCTTGCAGCAAGCCGCGTACCACCCAGAAGTAGGCGAGGATGTGAGGAATAAAGCTCTGCTCTACGGCATCGAGTGTACCACCGGATACATCGACTTGCTCGAACACGTCCTGCTCGTGAGTGGGCGCGCCGACGGTTTTTACAGGATGTGTTTGCGCGTGTGTTCTGTGATTAACCTCGTCTGTTTACTCCACACAGGTCCTGCAGAAACCCACGGCCGAACAGAAACAGCAGCTGGCCGCACTTTCCAAGAAAGTGGCGGGCTCCGTCACAGAGCTCATCCAGACTGCAGAAGCCATGAAAGGTGAGCGCACCTAATGATGTGGGAAAAAAAGATTTGGGTCCCAAAGTGTATCTCTTTCCCAAGTATTTGTTCTTATTGAATATTGATGGAGCAACACTATTAGTATTACATTTTGAAAATGTTTAAATAAAAGGCAGGCCTGGTAATGGCATGTGCTCTTGAAAGGTAATAGCAGATCAATTGAGCTGAATTTGTGCAGGTTTAATAGAGACGTTGAGCGCTCTCATGTCCTTTTCTATAACTCTGCTTTGTTGTTTTTTTCCTTTTCTGCCACAGATGGAGGTGAGTATATACACAGTGTTGTTTTTCTCCAGTATCAGGCCACACACATACAGAGTAACTGACCGGCATTGACACACACACACACACACATACAATGAGTTATAGTGTGAGAGAAAAGAGAAGAAGGGATAGAATTGAATTCCCTCAGGTTTAACATAATCCTCAAACACATTCTTGCCATCTGTTTTCACAAGCTGTTTGAAAAAAATAGACGTCTTTTAGTGCCTCTTAAACATCGGTAAAGGAGAATGTATTGCAAAGCACATTTGCTTCATAAATGGCTATTAACATAAATATGTGCACGTTTATCTAGACAGTTAATGAATGATTGCGATTGTAATAACCTGCCAGTCTGCACCAAGAACAGTGTTTACCTAGAGTTATTAAGAGTCGTGGTATTCTTACAGTATATCATAAACGCTGCCCTTACCAAAATTTTCCATGGTAACCATATTTTTTATCAGATATATATATTTGGAAAGAAAATAATACATTATTTATAATCATTTTCATGTCAATTGAGTGCATTTTCCTCCATCATTCTCCTTACCGTAATGTGTACTCCCTTTTTTTAGTATTATTTTTTATTTATATTTTTTGTGATGATTCATCATTCTATTATATTTCTATAGGTAGGTCTTTTATTAAAATGTATATAATTTTTTAGATATAATTTATCTATGATTTAATTTAATTTTTATTATTTTTAGTGCTGTCAAATAGATTAATCGCGATTAATCGCATCCAAAAATAATTTGTGTTTACAAAATGTGTGTGTGTACTATGTATCTATATATAAATACACACATGCATGCACATATTTAAGAAAAAATTGTTATATTTATATATAATATAAATTATATAAATATATATATACAGGATATATACATGCAAGTATTTCTTAAAGGGGACATAACACACACAGTTTCTGCCGATCTCATGTTAATCTTGAGTACTTATAGAGTAGTATTGCATCCTTCATACCTCCGAAGAGTCTTTAGTTTTATCAGATTCATAAAAGCCAGATACGCTGTACCGATTCTTTCTGAAAACAGCCGAGCTTGTGGAGGCATGCAGTGGGCAGAGCCCTATCACGATTAATCGATTTGACAACCCTGCATCCCTATTTTTTTGTTATTTGAGAGTTGTAGTTATTTGAGACTCGGGCCCCTGTACATTTGGGGGCTTCATTTCTAGTAGGATTAATTTTTAATTTCTTTCTTTTGAAGTGAAATATGTGCCGGACACATTCATTAATGGTTTCTGACTACTGTAGTTACAATGGAAAGTTCTCATGGACATTTTTGTAAAGGGTTTTGTGGTGGCATGTTTTTTTTTTTATTTAATAATTTTTTTTATGGGGGGTTATACAGGAGGTTCAAATCCACATCGCATGATTTTATTTATTTTTTAAATCATGTGTCTTTCCACGTGTGTGTATTATATGGTATCATTTATCATGTGGTAATTGAATTGAAAATGTGGTTCATGCTGACTTTGTTTATACATCCTCTCAGGTTCAGAGTGGGTGGACCCAGAAGACCCCACGGTGATAGCAGAGACGGAGCTCCTGGGTGCCGCTGCGTCCATCGAGGCCGCGGCCAAGAAACTGGAGCAGCTGAAGCCAAGAGCCAAACCAAAGGTATCCTTCCATCCGTCTTCTGAATCCAAACACACACACACACACTGCCGTGATCAGCTCGCCCAACACTATATCAGATCAGTTCCACCAAAGGCTGCGGGAATGTTTCATTCTTATTTTGTATTCAGGGGAAGTTATGTTTTTTTTGTAATTTTAGGACCTCAGATCTTCAGGATGTGGTGTTTTGTATTTTCATGGTGTTGGGGAAGTGTGCACACATCTGTGTAGCTTTTTGTTTGGGTTTTTTGTGGTTATATTTGTCTTGTACATTAACAATTTGATATTTTGAAGTCTAGTGAGTGCTGAACTTAAAGTGATCGTCTATGTGGCGTTTGGTTTGTTGGGGGTTTCCTGTGATCCATCTTGCATCTCAATTATTCAGTATTTTGACGTTTCGTTTTAGAATGTGCTGAACGTTTAGTCAGTCTGAAACTCATCTCCAAGAAGTTCTGAACTTTTTAAAAAATGATTTTCCCTGAAGCTCTTTTATTGTTTCATCCATCTGTATTATAGACAGCTGTCACTGATGCTTTTCACCTAAAAAAAAACATTTTGCCTTTCAGAGCTGAAACTGTTTCACTTCCTTGGCTGTGTCAGTGAGTCTATAGCAAAATCAGAACGCAAACTCACGTTTGCTGCCACAGACCCAAAACTGTCCGTCTATCATTCTGTTGTCCTGGATATTGTTCTATTTATCATTCTATCTATCTGTTGTTCTATCTACCAATCTGTCTGTCTTTCTGTTGGTTAGTCTGTCTAACTGTGGTTATTTCTGTTTGTCTGTTATTCTATCTGTCTTGTCTGTCTGTCTTTATCTGTATGCCTGCGTTTCTCCACCGATTTGTCTGTCTGTTTATTATTGTTTATTTGTTAATTCTGTCTATCTATCATTCTGTCTGTCTGTCTGTCTGTCTGTCAGTCTTTTTTTGTCTCTCTCTGTCTGTGGTTTCATTCTGTCTGTCTGTCTCTGTGGTATCATGCTGTCTGTCTATCTGTCTGTCTGTCTGTCTGTGGTTTCATTCTGTCTGTCTGTATGTCTCTGTCTGCCTACGGTACCTGACTGTCTCTGTCTGCCTACAGTACCTGACTGTCTCTTTCTGTCTGTCTGTCTATCTATCTGTCTGTCTTTGGTATCATTCTGTCTGTCTGTGATATCATTCTGACTGTCTGTGGTATCATTCTGTCTGTCTGTGGTATCATTCTGTCTGTCTGTCTGTGATATCATTCTGACTGTCTTTGGTATCATTCTGTCTGTCTCTATCTGTCTGTCTGTGATATCATTCTGTCTGCCTGTCTGTGGAATCATTCTGTCTGTCTGTCTGTCTGTCTTTATCTGTCTGTCTGTGGTATCATTCTGTCTGTATGTCTGTCTGTCTCTGTGGTATCATGCTGTCTGTCTGTCTCTGGTATCATGCTGTCTGTCTGTCTCTGGTATCATTCTGTCTGTATGTCTGTCTGTCTATGTGGTATCATTATGTCTGTCTGTCTCTGTCTGTGGTATCATTCTGTATGTCTGTCTCTGTGGTATCATTCTGTCTGTCTATCTGTCTGTCTGTAGAATCATTCTGTCTGTCTGTCTGTCTGTCTGTCTGTCTGTCTGTCTGTCTCTATCTGTCTGTCTGTGGTATCATTATGTCTGTCTGTCTCTGTGGTATCATTCTGTCTGTCTATCTGTCTGTCTGTCTGTGGTATCATTCTGTCTGTCTGTATGTCTCTGTCTGCCTACGGTATCTGTCTGTCTCTGTCTGCCTACAGTACCTGACTGTCTCTTTCTGTCTGTCTGTCTATCTATCTGTCTGTCTGTGGAATCATTCTGTCTGTCTATCTGTCTCTGTGGTATCATTCTGTCTGTCTGTCTGTCTCTGTGGTATCATTCTGTCTGTCTGTCTCTATCTGTCTGTCTCTATCTATCTGTCTGTGGTATCATTCTGTCTGTCGGTCTATCTGTCTGTGGTATCATTCTGTCTTTCTGACTATCTTTCGGTCTGATTCTATCTGTCTGTCTGTCTGTCTGCCTGTCTCTCTCTATCTGTCTGTCTATTTCTATCTGTCTGCCTCTGTCTAGCTACCATTCTATATCATTCTTCTATATATCATTCTATCTATACTTCTGTCTGTCTCTCTCTGTCGATTTGTCTGTTTGTCCCTCCCTCTGCCTCACTGTGTTAGTCAGATCGGCTTCATAGATTCTGGAAGGAAGGATGACGTAGTCTGTGTAATGTTGTCCCCTTCATCACATTCAGACATTCATTGTGGATTTTTCATTCCGTTACCCTTTGGCAACTTTGATAAACCACATTTCACAGTTTGCCTCACATTTCTGTCTCGCATTAACAGCTCTGCATCGAGAATTTCCTAACTGGTTTAAGGCACATGAACGTGCTTGTTCACTGTTACATGTTTTTGAAAGTTTTATAGTCAGGTTGAAATTCAATATGTCAGGATACAGTGTCATTGGTGTTTATTATCGCCCCCTGGAGCGTTTTTCACTGTTTCGCCTGATATTTCTTCATTCCTCACTTCCCTTTTTAACCTTCCCTCTTCAACCCATCTTTGTCTTTTCCCTGCTATCCCATCATGCCCTGCTCCCTTGTTCTCTTCTATCCTCTCCTCTCTTTCCCCATGTTCTGGAGGTGAGGTAGACCTGGAAGCCTTTCTGCAGGGCTCTGTTTGATATGTTTGATATATTAGGTTGTTATTCTGTCCAACTATATATCAAACATATTCCTACAGTGTCCTGCTCTGTCTCCAGACTTGTGTGTGTTCTGTTTATGACTTGTTCATGAACGTGAGTGTGTTTTTGTGGCTTCAGACAGATACATTTTCGCTGGTGGCACACAAGGGTGTATCTTAGGTCCGCTAGAATTGTGCCGTTTCCTTTGACGCTGTTGATTCTGAACATAGTCAACCTAAGAAGTGTCACCTCCGTGCCACAAGGTGTCACCCTCAGATCACTTTGTCCAATGTACATCTCACCTCCTCCCTTTCATCGCCTTGGTGTTTGAAATAGCATACTGCCATACCACCCATACTATTAATGCTGTATGTAGTAAACTGTGTGCAGTTTGCACAGAATGACCAGATTTTCATTAAAGGTTCAGAATATAACAAGAGCACACTAAATGCAATGTTGGATATAGTACCCATTTAATGTAAACTTTCATTCTGGTTTAATAAATGTACCCAAAGTAATGCCTGCAACATTTTTCAACATCTCTAATATATATATGATATATATCAATGAATATATATCAATAACTTTACAATCAAATGGGTCCAAAGTGCAAAGTTACTGTATTTTCATATACTGAGGTCATGTGACAACTTTGGCATACTACTGTTTGAAACATGTATCATTGCATAATGCCAACAGTTTCACTTTGATTTTAAAAAGCAAGTATTCTATTAAGAACATAGGGAAATAAAGGGTATGTTCAAAATAGCATATTACCATAATACTTGTGCTATTTTTCAGTATTCATTATGACTACGATCAGGCATAACATTATTCACAGGTGAAGTGAATAACACTGATTATCTCTTCATCGTGGCTCCTGTTAGTGGCTGGGATATATTAGGCAACAAGTGAACATTTTTGTCCTTAAAGTTGATGTGTAGAAGCAGGAAAAATGTGCAAGTGTAAGGATTTGAGTGTGTTTGACAATGGCCAAATTGTGATGGTTAGACGACTGTGTCAGAGCATCTCAAAAACTGCAGCTCTTGTGGGGTGTTCCCGGTCTGCAGTGGTCAGTATCTATCAAAAGTGGTCAAAGGAAGGAACAGTGGTGACCCGGCGACAGGGTCATGGGCGGCCATGGCTCATAGATGCACGTGGGGAGCGAAGGCCGGCCTGTGTGGTCCGATCAAACAGACGAGCTACTGTAGCTCAAAGTGCTCAAGTTAATGCTTGTTCTGATAGAAAGGTTTGGATGGCCGGGTGCATGTGTGTCCTTACCTGGGGAACACATGGCACCAGGGTGCATTATGGGAAGAAGGCAAGCCAGCGGAGGCAGTGTGATGCTTTGGGCAATGTTCTGCTGGGAAATCTTGGTTCCTGCTATCCATATATGTTACTTTGATATCACCTACCTAAACATTGTTGCAGACCATACAGCCTTTCATGGAAATGGTATTCCCTGGTAGCTGTGGCCTCTTTCAGCAGGATAATGCGCCTGCCACAAAGCAAAAATGGTTCAGGAATGGTTTGAGGAGCACAACAACGAGTTTGAGGTGTTGACTTGGCCTCCAAATTCCCCAGATCTCAATCCAATCGAGCATCTGTGGGATGTGCTGAACCAACAAGTCTGATCCATGGAGACCCCACCTCGCAACTTACAGGACTTAAAGGATCTGCTGCTAACATCTTGGTGCCAGATACCACAGCACACCTTCAGGGGTCTAGTGGAGTCCATGCCTCGATGGGTCAGGGCTGTTTTGGCAGCAAAAAGGGGACCAACACAATAATATTATAATTTTATACCTGATCGGTGTATATTGTGCATCCCACAATGCAATACTCTCAACAAAACTTTACATTTCACTGCATCCTGGAACTGTATTACAACTAGTCTAGTAGTATGCTATTCTGAACAAACCTATTCTACCTTGTTAGTATAGTGGAACGTATGTCAACCTGTCACTCAAAGGTCTTTGATTTAACCTTTAAGTCTTTTCTAGAATCAACAAAGCATAATAGTATGAAATAGATAATATATAACACATAATGAAATTTCACTTCTGCTGAAGTAAGGGTTTGGTGAGTCTTCTTGCCCATCTATTAGCATAGCTAAAGCATTTTTTTTTTTATAAAAATTGACTTTAATATAATGATTTTATGACCAGCTATGTCAACCAGCAGTACAATAGGAGTATTCATTACAATAAATAAATTGACGATCTACAGTTTGTTATATCTCTTTCTTTCTTATTTTTTCCAGCAAGCCGATGAGTCTCTGGACTTTGAGGAGCAGATCCTGGAAGCAGCAAAATCCATTGCTGCAGCCACCAGCGCTCTGGTCAAATCTGCTTCGGCCGCTCAGAGAGAGCTCGTAGCACAGGGCAAGGTACTAAAATCAAGAGTTGTGCTTTTTTCTCTTTTCAGTGTTGTTATTGTTAGTAAAACTACTACAAATTGTTTTTGTTAACTGGACATTTAACACTGGAAAATATCCCATGATTTACTCCCCCTCAAGCCATCCTAGGTGTATATAACTTTCTTCTTTCAGACGAATACAATCAAAGTTATACTAAAAAACATCCTGGCTCGTCCAACCTTTAGAATGACGGTCCTGATTTTGAAGTCCAAAAAGGGCATCCATCCATCATAAAAGTAATCCATATGGCTCCAGGGGGTTAATAAAGGTCTTCTGAAGCGAAGCGATGGGTTTTTGTAAGAAAAATATCCATATTTAAAACTGTTTAAACTAAAATGACTAGCTTCCAAAACGTCGACCTACGTCAAAAGAGTAACCCCTGACACGAAGTATGACGTAGGCGTAAGCTTTGAAACAAATAGGGCTGGGCAACGAACTCAAGCACCTCTTCTCTTATATCGAAATCCTCCGACATTTCTTTTTAAAAATTCTCGTTTTAGACTTCTAGTTCATGATGGGTGTTCTGTTTTTCTCTATCCTCTGCGCTTCAGTTTGTCAATACGTCATGTCAGAGGTCACTCTTTCGCCGTCAATCGATGCGTATGACTGTCTGTCGGAAGCTAGTTATTTTAGTTTAAAACATTTTAAATATGCATATTTTTCTTACAAAAACCCATCGCTTTGCCTTAGAAGGCCTTTATTAACCCCCTGGAATCCCCCGTGGATTACTTTTATGATGGATGGAAGCACTTTTTTAGGTTTTAAAATCAGGACCACCATTCACTGCCATTATAAAGCTTGGAAGAGCCAGGACATTTTTTAATATAACTCTATAACTCATATCAATTGTATTTGTCTGAAAAAAGAAAGTCATATACACCTACAATGGCTTGAGGGTGAGTAAATCATGGGATAATTTTATAAAATATATGAAAAATGACAAAGCACAAAGTCACTCCAGAGGGAGCTATTCTCTTTATCAGTGCGCACTCTTGAACTCCCTGAAACACCTCGATTGTAGTTTTGAACGAACACATCACAGTATTCCTCATTTAAATAATTCCCGCCCAAGTTATATGCAAAAAAAAGGGGTGTGATCTGGCTGAGTTGAAGAGAGGTGCTGCAACAATGTGAAAAATAATACAAAATGAAAAAAAAAAACCAATGACTAAATAAAACATGTAGCAAAATTACTAAAACTTAAAATGAAAACTGAAAAAAATAAAAGCAAAGCCTACACTGACACTGAAATAATGCTACTCCTCTGTAATCTTTATGATATTTCATGCAGGTAGGCTCCATCCCTGCCAACGCAGTAGATGACGGCCAGTGGTCCCAGGGTCTAATATCAGCAGTAAGTTGAAATGATCACCATTGTAATAATTGTACTGTTAGTCGCTTTGAGAAAAAAACAGCATCAGCTAAATGCATCCTTCTCTCTTGTAGGCCCGGATGGTTGCGGCCGCCACCAGTAACCTGTGTGAGGCCGCTAACGCTTCAGTCCAGGGTCATGCCAGTGAGGAGAAGCTCATTTCCTCTGCCAAACAGGTGGCGGCTTCCACCGCCCAGCTGCTGGTGGCCTGTAAAGTCAAAGCCGACCAGGACTCAGAAGCCATGAGGAGATTACAGGTTACAATCACTTATAAACCCAAAAAAACTGATCTACAAAAAAAAAAAAAGTTATTCGAATGTACAGACATCTGTGCATGGGGAACTACATCTACTAAAAATCATCTTGAAACCATTTGGTTAAAAGTTAATGGTTTTGGAAAACCTATTAAGTTACAGTCTATTGAGTAAAAACTTTGTGTTTGCACAGGCTGCTGGTAACGCAGTCAAGAGAGCGTCTGACAACCTGGTGAAGGCAGCGCAGAAAGCAGCCTTCGATAAAGCCGAAGACAACAGTGTCGTGGTTAAAACGAAATTCGTAGGAGGAATCGCTCAGGTGAGACTTCTTCCCGTTTTCTCAAAGAGAAACTAGCATGAATCTGTTTGTCTCCAGCGGTTTTGGTATTCCGAAGTGATGCCGAGCAATTAAAAAGAGATTTGACATTTGGATCTGCATTGTGGATCTACAAAGACATTAGCGGGATTTGAAAGCCGTGGGTTTGTACCAGGCATCCACAGCTGGGCCGCTGTATCCGCAAACAGCTTATTTTCACGATTCATCCGAGGCCAGATGCACATTAATTAAAGACTGTGTGTCTGCCTATTCAGAGCTTCCTTCCTCCCAGTATGCCTTCATGTCTTGTCTTCGTCTTGAGAGGGCACTGGAATATTCTAAACATCTGAGAAACCCCGATGAGTGGATGGTGTGTGTGTTCGCATGAACCCTGGAGTCATTGCCAGCTCAACAAAAAGTCTCTTTTTTGAGTCAGTCCCTCTTCAGAAGGCCTTGATCCATCTGTGCCATTCCTTAAATCCACAAAAATGTTGCTCTTTTTCGAAAATAACTGGATGCCTATTGCAGATCCAGTCCCATATTTTTGCAGCACTGTTATGCTAAAATTACACATTGCACTAAAGAATATGAAGCGTTTTTTTCCCCATCACTGAGACAGATCCTGAAGGAAAAACTGGAAGGAAAAACAGCTTTAATATATAAGTGTTATTTATGTATCATTGTGCCACAAACTATTTGGCTGGCTTCACATAATAACTCTGGTTTAAAAGAATCCACAGGGCTGATTTGAAACTTTTATATTGTATACAAACATTGGTCATCATTTATGAAGGTGAAAATAAATTCTGTGCACAATGTTTGTAAAACTATTTTTGCATTCATCCGCATTTGTCGCATTTATGCAACACAACAAAAAACTAAGAAAAACTGGCACAGTGATTTGCAGTCATGTCGCATAATTTTTTGCATGAAACGAGGGCAGAATGAATTTGTGGTAATCGTTGGTGAAAAACTGTTTTATGTAAGTTGGTGCATTTATGTCACATTTATGCATGAAATGAACAGAATGAATTTGTATAAATCATTCTTACTTAACTCTTTGCCCGCCAGCGTTTTTTTTTTTTTTTAAGTTTCATAACTCCCCAGAACATGCAATATATCAAAACAGTTTTATTTTAGCTTAATGCATTCTTCTTCTTTTTTTAATCAACACTTGAATGTGAGTATGTTTCATTTTAAAAAAGGCAAAAAAAAATAGCAAAAAGCTGAGAAAGTCGAGTTTTTGTCAAAGACTACATCGGATCAGATTCAGAACAATGATCAAATCACAGATGGAGTAGATCGAGTCCATCAACACCCCTAAAGCTTGCACAGTCCTGTAGCTCGTCCTTGGTCGACATTTTCTTTAGTAACATTAGGCAGGTTTGATGTATATGCCGTTTAATGTTGAGGATCACATTATTTTACATATGCATATGATTACATATGATATTACTTGTTTCTGCATCTTCTTCGCATGTGTTTTGACCAGAAGTCAATATGGAAGTGACTTAAACTGCAGTTCATCGACTGGCCACTAGGGACAGGCTCCAGAAGGGAGCAGAATCTCATTGAGCCCCATGTTAAAATGCCCAACTTTACAACAGAAAAAAATCATGTTTACAGCCTGGTACAAATTCTAGTTTTGGTCTAAACGGCTAATTTTGACCTTCAAATAACTTTGGCCAGTGTCAAGCCCTGATTGATTGAGTGAGCAGAAGAAATGTTATGTACATTGTTTGTAAATGATGTTGCAGTGCAACATTTCACACAATAATTGTTTCAGTAATGACTGTATGATGCCCATTCAGCAAATGATTGTTGTGCATTATTTCCAGATCATTGCAGCACAGGAGGAGATGCTAAGAAAAGAGAGGGAGTTAGAGGAAGCCCGGAAGAAACTTGCCCACATCCGACAGCAGCAATACAAGTTTCTGCCCAGCGAACTGCGAGAAGACCAGAGCTGAACACTTCTCGTCTGACTGGACGTGATATTCATCAGATCATGATTGTTACGGACGATTGGCTGCTCCTTACAGGGAGGGGTAGAGATGTCACACGTCATTGGTTGTGTAACCATCAGGTGATTTGTTGAAGTTAAATGTGATTGGTTCACATGGGACAGGCGCCACTGATCGGCTGTATGTTGGGGTATGAACGCATTTCCTCTTACATAGGGCTAATATTTTCTGGTTTTGTTTTTTAGTCATGTATTAAGGTTTAAAGCACTTGTTAGAGGTTTGTTTGAGCGTGTGTGTGCGCGTGACTGTGTTTTACGTATCAATTGTATCCCACTGCTTGGCGATCATTTACCATAAGAATCTCAATAACTAATCCTACACAATGTCAGTACATCACATTTTATAATGCAAACAATGTGAAACTATTAAAATCTGAAATCAGACAAAATTTTCTTTGCACCTATGAAGTATGATGTCAGACCATAAGCTTTCATTATTTGCTTGAGTTCTGACTCACATGTGACAATAAGCTTCAAACGCATCTAGAGTGCACTGCTCGATTTATTCATATATCACTCTAGAAACGTATTATGTTAGTAAGGTTATGAATTATATGTAGTTGAAATAAGGAAAGAATGTACCGGTGTTATTTATTGATAGCAGAACTTTATAGTCTAGTTGGGGGCTCAACTGAGTTCGGTAAAAATAAGGAAGTATCATGTCTTTCAACTTCACGCTCAATCCTCTCTTCATACAGTACCTCACCTGTAGCCCAGATCTTATGACTACATTTCCCATGGTTCCTTTGTACGTCTACACTTTTTCACGTCATGTCATAATTACCGTAATCACGAGATGACAACCCGTTATGTTCTTGCTGTTCACTATCAACACCAAAAATTTGGAGATACAAGTATAAGTTCTACGAGGAGTCCTGAGTAATTCCGGTAATTCCGACATGGCATGAACGCACCTTTAGTCAGGTGGACAGGAACGAGGTTTGGTAAAACACAATAGCTATGTTCGGAATAGAATACTACTCATATTATTTCTGCAGTGTGTATAATTTCTGCATGGGAACAACCAATGGGATGACCTACTATATTTACCGATATATGCATTATGGTAACGGTTCACTGTGTTATTTTTTACATGAAATTGGGTAAAAATGTGAAAAAATAACTGGACACAGCTATCTGAATTAAATGTCCATAATAATGAGGTCATGCATCAACAATATAACTCACCACTGTTTGCATACTGCACAATATTTAACATACTATTTAACAAACGATAATAGGCAGTATATATTGTATACTATGAAGTGTGTATGCAGAATGCTAGCGATTCATTCCGAACATAACCTGCCTCTAGAGCAGGAGTGGGCGACTCGGTGAACGTGATTTCACTAACACTAAAAAAATATATATGATCAATAAGTTATGACAGAATATTTTTTACATTGCTTTAACTCATCAAAATAAGTTGAGCAATGTTCACATTTTTTATTAAAGTTTACAAATTTCAACTTATTTTTTAAAGTCAGTTTAATGTAATTACACTTGAAATGACTTAAACATACAAGTTGTTTGTAATTCAAGGCAGCAACCTTTTATTTTACATGTTCCTGGATCAAACATTCCAATCAACCAATCAGATTTGAGGGACAAGTTTGCAGTTTATGTCAAGGCTTACAACCAGGGTTATGTGTGTCTACATCAGTTATTAACCTATCATTTCCCTCTGATTTTAGGGAGAAGTTATGGGTACGGGTAAGAATAGGATATAGGACTATGTTTTTGGACAGGAATGTTGTTCCAAGATCAACAAAAGATCCAGAAACATGTCTTACTTGGCAAAATCACTGTGTCAACTGGCCCTCGAGATCCATTTTACTGCAGATCTTTAATTCCAACCCTAATAAAACACACCTGAACAAACTAATCAAGGTCTTCGGGATTACTAGAAAGCTACAGGCAGGTTAGTATGATCAAGGTTGGAGCTAAACTCTGCAGGAAAGTGGAACTCGAGCCAGGTTTGCGCAACGAAAGTAATCCAAAAATAGCCCAATGCGACTTTCTCCGTCAGGCGGCTAAATTCTCCATTGAATTTGTACATCTGGGGGGTGTTTTGAGGCTGTTGGAGAAATCCTACATACATGGGTGGAAATCAACCAGTGGAAAAAAATTACCCACGGCAACAGCTTAATGGTGTGTGCACACCAAAAGCTAATTTAATTATTTGAGCGAGTAGATTACATACAAAGTCAATGCCAAGACGTGAATAGATGCTAATTTGTGCGAACGCATGATATTCTTTAAAAAAAAAATTCTACTCGAGCGGGAAATTCGCATGACGCATTGTCACGCAAGCCAATCAGCGAAGAGCTTATTGACACGTCCGGTTGTGTTAGAAAATGGAGGAGACCATTATTGTAGCCGTCTATGGGCACCCTGAAAGTTATGACACAACAGGCCCTATTTTAACAATCTGAGCGCATGGTCTGAAGCGCATGGCACTTTCCGCGTTTCCGAATCCACTTTTGCTAGTTTAAGGAAGGAAAAATGGTCGGCGCATGGTCTAAAAGGGTTGTACCTAGTCTCTTAATGAGTCTCATCTCCCATTCCCTTTAAAAGCCAGTTGCGCTCGCACCATGGCGGATTCGCTATTTACATGGCGGAATTTGCGAGCAGAAAGACTTAACGCGTCTCCAAAGAGGAATCCTTTTATTTTTAATATTTAAAAATGTTTGTGTGCTGCTGCTCGTCCCTGTGTGTATGATAAGCAGAGTGTAAGTGTGTTGTGCTCCCGCCTATAGGCGCATATTACTAACGCGCCCTTTAAATAACACAAAAAATACTGCAGTCGGTTTCAGTTGCCACACCAACAATGCGCCTAAACACACCTCGTTTTCAGACCAGCACGACCATGGGCGAACAGATGGGCGCGAGTGCATTTGCCATTTGAACAGGATGTGAAAATGATAGCTGCGTCGGGCTGAAACTAACAAAAAACACTTGCGTCGTGCCTGCCGCCTCATTGCACTGGGTGTATGATAGGGCGAGGAAGAAATGTTGTTGTTGATGTGCGTAAAGACGCTCATCACGCAATGTTTTTATTTGTGCAAGTGACGCAAAACACAAGTAATCCCGCGAGTAATCTACAGCGGGTAACGTTTATTCGTATATTCGCTTCACTTTTGGTGTGCACGCACCCAAAAGTGAAGCCACAGTTGCCCAGCCCTGCTCTAGAGCCACGTAAGTAAAGTTCACACAAAATGTGGTTAACAAAACGTGCGAAACATGGCAAGGTCATGTGACTACGATGTAGCATACTACCGTTTGAAATGTTCATCATTTGATATTAATAATCCAGACTGACATGCTGTAGTAGGCAGTGTACAGTAATACTGTGCAGTATGTGGAGCGCTAGTACTCCATTCCGAACGCAGCCGGAATCGCAGTGTTGTACTTGCTAATATCACAGTTCTTCTAAAACATGGATATGCTCACACTTGCAATAGATCTGTCGCTGCAAATCAACTTCCTCTTTGAGATTGTGCTTGCATGGCTGTTAGGAACACAGCAGGAAACGGCACATCAGTAGCTTTATAGGATTCAGTGGCCGTCGTCAGTGTAGTCTTATACCTGCAAATAACGTCTCTCTGCTTAACGTGTACTTTGTATATGTTTTCGGGTAAGAAAATCACAGTGGAATCTTTCAAGACTCCGGTTTTATTCCTTGTTGCGTTGCGTAGAATAATGTGTGGCACTTAAAAGATGAGAACCGACTGTTGTGACTCTTCAGATCTGGACTGCATTGTGTCATAGTGCCTTATTCTGACTTTTTCAGTAGCTCAGTGTTCAAGTCGCTCTTTTATGCTGCTTGTGGACCAGATTTCACTCCACTGATCTGGATTTAAACGCCTCAGATAGCAATACTGAGCGATAAAGCAGATGAGTGAAGCAGATGTCCTCGGCTTTGTCCTGTTCAAACTAGCTTTGGGTGTGTACAGCGTTGTTTCCAGTCTAAGCCGCATGTGGCGACTAAATCTGATGTCCATTGGGCGGCTGTTTGGTTCTGTTCTGCAATATTGTACCTACTGAGGCCTAAAGATGCACTTGCCTTGGCAGGCCGCTATACTGCCGTACAATGAACTCTTTAGACGTTTAGATGTATAGCTTCACGACAAACGAACAAATCCACGAGTAGGAAAAGGAAGGACGTGATTCGTTCTATCAGCACTGACTGCTTTCAGCTTATCCATATTAAAAAGTCCCAAAAAAGTACAAGGTTATCTTGCTTTCCATTTCAGTAAATCACTATGTATGAAATTGTTTTTTTTTGTTTACTTCAAGTTATAGCTATAATGAAGATATTGCAATATGTGGTTGAACATGTGGTGTCTTTCAGTGGAGCCGAAGAAAACAGCAAGAACTATCGCCTTCTTTTGAAATAGAGTTAGGGCTTTCTTTAATCAACTGACATAGTGACATTAATAATAATAATAATAATAATAATAATAATAATGAACATTAAAATGCTGTATGTATAATATTTATCTGGTCACGAAAGTATTTTTTGTATTGCCCTGAAAATAAAGTTTCAACAAACTATAATTTGTGAAAGCATGTTTTTTTAAAGTGATCCTATAATTGGAGATAAATTTTGCATTTTAAAAAGTTGTTCACTAACAGAAATTCTTTCCAGTATCTTAGGAAAAGTGCTTGCCAAACACAAGTCAGCTACTTTCTTTTTTTTACTTTTCACATTTCTTTATAGTATTGTTTGTCAACTCTGTTACTGTCAATTCTGTTACATACTGTTTGCATTGTTACTCTACCTTGGTAACAGAGTTTGACGGTAACAGAATTGACCATTTTTAACGTTTTAGCCAAAAACTCCTCTTGTTAGCGTAAACGCTAAGAGCACATGGCACTAATGAAATCATGATTAAAAGACTTTTAAACAACCCTCTGTGTGATTGCTGAAGATTTCTGCTTTCCTTTTGATATTGTGGTAACAATGTTGATGTTTTACTAAATAACTGTTGGTGCAAGAACTTTTAAGATTAAAATATTTCCTCAGAGAGAGCACACATACCTTTCAGTGCTTCAGATCTTATCAGTGAGGGAAAGTGACATCATTTCCTGTGTCTTTTATAGTTGGGGGAGATAATGTCACCAATGTAAAGGCAAAGTATGAGAATTCCGAAGAATTATGGACACACATTTTTATCAGATAACAGAAAAGTAATTTTAAATCAATTGAATTACTATTTAGGGCTTTTATAAATGAAATATTAGCAAAAGAAAAGTAAAATAAATAGTCTTAAAACTTGAAAAATAAATACAAGAATTTTTATTATTATTTGTATTATTATTATTATTTATTTTCCTAGAAAAAAATATTTTTTTCCCCCCAAGTGTACAGTAAATGGATTTTTAATCATGAAATGTTATTTTAGAAGTGCATTGTCGTATTTGTGGTCCGTGATAAAAAAATTATAATTAATTAATTAATTAATTAAGAATGGCAACCATTCATCCAGGGACCTTTCTTTAGATTTAGCATATCTTAGACAGAAAAAAAAAACGTCTAGACTTTGCAGTGGCGACCAGCTGTGGTAAGTTTAAAATGCTTCTAAAAATGTGTCCTTGTGTATTTTTTATGTGATTCTTCAACGAAACAGAATAATTCTGTCGCTTTTCTCATTTTAGGTGGACAGGGATAATATATTTTGGTTTAGTACACACCTATTTTTATACAGTCTATACACAACACCAAAGAAATGCTCAAAGTTTTTACAACGATTATAAACATTTAGTCACTGAAATGTATTCACATCCTACATTTTATTTCATTAATATCTGCAGTATTATTTACAATGGGTGTTTGACGATGTTTGTGTAGCTCTAGATGTGTGACATTCTGTCCAATAGGTGTCGCTGTTACTCCTTAATGTGTTTGTGGTCGCGGTCATTCAGGGAATTACTTTGCGGATGGCCAAATTACAGTCTGTGTGACCAAAAAAGGACATGTGGCAGTTTTTGCTTTGACTCCAGACAGCATGAGCGATCTATAAGAGAACATTATGTTCGAGCAAAATGGGAGAAAGAGAATAGGACTAAACGTGATATTGAAAGTAGGCCTAAAAGTGATAAGCTTACGTACTCAAATGAACACATACAGCACTGCTGATATCAGGTGAGACGAACACATACACATGCATGTCTTGTTCTGTTAGTAGCCTATTCATTCCCATTCTAGATATTAAGGCCAGCCAAAGGAAGTCCAGTCGACTATAGCTGGTGTAATGCAGGGGTCTCCAATCTTTTAAATGCCAAGTACCGGTCACCATGATTTTGCCAAGTAAGACATTTTGTTGATCCTGGAACAACATTCCTGTCCGAAAATTCCTACCGCTAAACTAACCCTACCCATAACTTATCCCTAAAATCAGAGGGAAATGATAATAATAACAATAGATTTTATTTATAACGCACTTTTCATTCGGAAGAATAGATGAATAGCACTGATGTAGAAGCCCAATAACCCTCGTTGACATAAACTATAAACTTGTCATTCAAATCTGACTGGTTGATTGGAATGTTGTTCCAGGCATAGACAAAGATTCCTAGCCACCCGCCATATTGGAACGGTCAAAGCCGGTCCGTGAACATTTCGAGAGCAATTTGAGTGTCTGCAACCGAAGTTAGACGCATGTATGAATATAAACATACTGGTTTGCAAAACTAACACAATACAAGACAAAGGGAAGGTATCAGCTAGCACGACATTTAAAAAGTTACCATAGTAAAAGTAAAAACATTAAAAGTACCATAGTAAAAACATTTAATACATGTCAAAACACATTCTCACCTGTGAAAGGTTATCCAAGTTCTTCTAGCATTTCAATTTTGTGAGTTTCACAACCAGAAGCCGCACAATATTGTGGCATCATTGACAACACAAAAATGACACCGTTGCAAGATGGCGGCACGCCGACGTGTCTGGCATCTGAGTATAAATCTATGGTTCCAGGAACATGTTGCACTTGCCAAGGACCACCAAATATGATCATCCTCATGTAAGGGACCCCCATCCTAAAATGTAAAAGGCATCTTTGTAGGCACCTTGTATAGCTAAAGACCCAATTTATACTGTTGGAAAAAAATAAAATAATAATTATTATTATTATAATAATAATAATAATAATAATAATAATAATAGGCCTATTATAAATATGTCAAAAATATTTAGTTTCTATTAAGTTACATTATAGGCTATTGTGTCTTTTTACTCTTTTTTGCTCATTATTGCGTATACCAAGTACTTTTTACATTACATACCACACAAACACTAGTATATAATAATGTATGTAATTTATATGTTCTTTTAATTGAAATTATGATCAATAATACCTATAAATAGTTCATATTTTCCACAGTTAGTTCATAAAGACAAAAAGCACTTTGTTCCAATTGTACCCACGTCAGGTACAGTTGAATAACTAAACTTTATTGCTGTAAAGTAGCCTAACCAACTAATTTCAAATGTTTAAATCTACACTCACCTCCAGGATTATAGGAACACCTGTTGCAATTTCTCATTAATGCAATTATCTAATCAACCAATCACATGGCAGTTGCTTCAATGCATTCAGGGGTGTGGTCCTGGTCAAGACAATCTCCTGAACTCCAAACTGAATGTCAGAATGGGAAAGAAAAGTGATTTAAGCTATTTTGAGCGTGGCATGGTTGTTGGTGCCAGACGGGCCAGTCTAAGTATTTCACAATCTGCTCAGTTACTGGGATTTTCATGCATAACCATTTCTAGGGTTTACAAAGAATGGTGTGGAAAAACATCCAGTATGCGGCAGTCCTGTGGGTGAAAATGCCTTGATTATGCTAGAGGTCAGAGGAGAATGGGCCGACTGATTCAAGCTGATAGAAGAGCAACTTTAACTGAAATAACCGCTCGTTACAACCGAGGTATGCAGCAAAGCATTTGTGAAGCCACAACACGCACAACCTTGAGGCGGAAGGGCTACAACAGCAGAAGACCCCATCGGTACCACTCATCTCCACTTCAAATTGGAAAAAGAGGCTACAATTTGCACGAGCTCACCAAAATTGGACAGTTGAAGACTAAAGTCTAATGAGTCTCAATTTCAGATGGTAGAGTCAGAATTTGGCGTAAACAGAATGAGAACATGGATCTATCATGCCTTGTTACCACTGTGCAGGCTGGTGGTGGTGGTGTAATGGTGTGGGGGATGTTTTCTTGGCACACTTTAGGCCCCTTAGTACCAATTGGGCATCGTTTATGTGCCACAGCCTACCTGAGCATTGTTTCTGACCATGTCCATCCCTTTAGGACCACCATGTACCCATCCTCTGATGTCTACTTCCAGCAGGATAATGCACCATGTCACAAAGCTCGAATCATTTCAAATTGGTTTCTTGAACATGACAATGAGTTCATGTACTAAAATGGCCCCCACAGTCACCAGATCTCAACCCAATAGAGCATCTTTGGGATGTGGTGGAACGGGAGCCTCGTGCCCTGGATGTGCTTCCCACAAATCTCCATCAACTGCAAGATGCTATCCTATCAATATGGGCCAACATTTCTAAAGAATGCTTTCAGCACCTTGTTGAATCAATGCCATGTAGAATTAAGGCAGTTCTGAAGGCGAAAGGGGGTCAAATACAGTATTAGAGTTGGGTTCCTAATAATCTTTTAGGTGAGTGTATATAAAGATATCATTGTGCAAAAAAAAAAAGAATTATATTAATTTTATTCCCATTACCTGATAATTTGCTGTTAAACAGCAGACCGTCTTAGAGGTAAACAGCCCAGTTCATCAGTAAATCACTGCTCATTCACATTAGGAATAGTCTCACATGAAATTTATAAAAATGTTTTAAAAAAGATCCATTTTTATTTCATGGTGACTGAGGCATGATGGGAAACCATATTAATGAAGCAAACTCTGTGTGAACTCAGGGTTGCACGCAGAAACCCACAGTCTCGCATTAAGCAGGACGAATTGGATAGCGCTAGTTGACTTTGAAGGTCCTCCAATAATGGCCTGTTATTTTGGGCCTGAGGTGGGAAAAACTTGATTTCTTCAGTTCAGCATTAACCTTTTCATGTGAATTGATAAAAATACCATGACACTTTCAGGCACCATTGCCAAGGAAGGTTAACAAGTCTGTTTCTTGTTGCTAATGCTAATGTTAATGCTTTATCTTCAGACAGACAAAAATACTATAGACCTACTCTTTATAAAAGCCTTGGACAGACTCTAGAAATCTTTGCAGTCAGTTATTGTCAATGTCTGTTGTTTGGTATTAGCATGAGAGGCACATACAGACTGTTTCCTGTCAGCAGGACACATTTTTGTGAAATCAGAGGCTTTGTTTGGATTGCTGTAGTCGTACCACAGGAATGGCGCTGGTATTGAGAGGGCAGCGCTCTCATTTCTGGCTGATATCCTTCAGTGGTTTACAGCTCATGAAGCAGTGCTGTAATATTTATTGAGTAAAAATGCTTTTCTCAGAGAATCTTACACACAGGAATTTTTACACATTTGGTCCTTGAATTGATTTAGAAATTATGTGTGACGTTTAGAAGATTAAATGGTAGTTGAAGTGTGTCAAACTTAGAATTTGATTATAAGTGTCTCAGGCTCTTTTCATTTAAAAGGTGTGTGCGTGTGTGTGTGTGTGTGTGTGTGCGTGCGTGCGTGCGTGCGTGTGTGCGTATCGGTTTGGCTATACTTGTGAAGGCCAAATTTCCTCACTTATATGTGACCCTGAACCACAAAACCAAGTCATAAGGGTATTTTTTTTTTATTTTTTTTTATTGAGATACATCACCTGAGAGCTGAATAAATAAGCTTTCCATTGACGTATGGTTTGTTATGATGGGGTAATATTTGGCCCGAGATACAACTATTTGAAAATCTGGAATCTGAGGGTGCAAAAAAATCAAAATATCATTATGTCTATGGAGAGTCCCCGTAAAACATGGTAACCCAGTGTGTGTGTGTGTGTGTGTGTGTGTAAATTCCACAGAGTTGGACACATGAAGATCAGCCATCTGCCATGTGTTGTTCAGGTATTCATGATAACTCAAGTGAATGGTGGTTTTATTTCCCAGTAATCTTAACAACACATCAGGCCTGGAAGTGGAATTCTTCTCAAAGAAGAAAAAAAATGGGAGGAAAAAAGGGAAAACGTTGTTGTCACAGCTGTTTGACTAATTTTAAGCAACACTCTTACGGAATGAAACATAGTTCACATTTGTTTGCTTTGAGCCGTGTTTCCATTGTTAATGAATTTCTGTAGTGTTCAGTGTGCTGTTAGTGCCTTCGAATCTAAAACACTACCTTAGAGAACAAATTCAGAATAAACTGGCCTCACGCATTGTGCAGGATATGAAAGTGGAATGACAGGAAGAATAATTGACTTTACTTCAAAGATTAAAAAATATATAAATGTTGGGAACCAGACAGTTCCCAGACAGCACCCATGGACTCCCATAGTGTTTTTTTCCTACTATGGAAGTCAAAAGGGTCCATCAACTGTCTGGTTCCCAACATTCTTCAAAATATCTTCTTCTGTGCTCAACAGAAGAAAGAAGCTCATACAGGTTTGGAACAACATGAGGGAGTTTTTGAACAGTTTTGTCACTTTTGGGTGAACTATCCCTTTAAATTAAATGGATTATTAAAATGTATACATTTTGTAATTTCATTCCATTTATTATTCCTTTCATTTGATTCACATTCTGCATCCTGTATTCAAAAATAATTCAAATTAAAGCACTGAATTGGCATTTCAGTTCAATTCTGAATAGTGTTACGATCCTGTTAGATGACAACATGAATGAGATCGCATTAATCATGTCAGTAAGAAGCCTTTTTTGTGTAGACGAGAAGGAATCTGCTCGGAGAGGTGCGTGTTTTGAGAGTAAACTCAGCAGGCGCGGTGGAATGATCCAGACTGTACACATGACTATTTTAGGCTTGTTCGTAAAAGGGGTTGCCCAATTTCCTTGTGGTGTCATCCATGAGGAGCGCGACTCATTGGATGCTGTTTATTGTCTGAGATCTCCTCTGAGAGGTCATTTCCAAATACAGGGTGCTGTCATCTGTTATAGCATCACTATTACTGTTGCTTATACTTCGGGTTAGGGA
Source organism: Gobiocypris rarus (assembly GCA_023029165.1). Taxonomy (NCBI): domain Eukaryota; kingdom Metazoa; phylum Chordata; class Actinopteri; order Cypriniformes; family Gobionidae; genus Gobiocypris; species Gobiocypris rarus. Next base: position 19,735,334 of record CM040913.1, read on the forward strand.
TCTGATCAAACCATTACCCTAAATATTAGACTTTGATGCATTCACTTTAAAGTAAATAAAATGGGTTATAAACTTACAAGGAAGAAAGGAGACAATCCATTTCTAGGGTCCGACGTGCAATAAACCAACCAGAGTCTCATCTCCCATTCCCTTTAAAAGCCAGATGCACTTGCAACATGGCGGATTCACAATTTACATGGCGGAATTTACGAGCAGAAAGACTGAACGCTTCTCCAGAGAGGAATATTTATGCACGTCCCCGTGTGTGTAATAAGCAGAGTGTACGCGCGTTGTGCACCTGCCTATATGCACATATTACTAATGCGCCCTTTAAATAACACAAAAATTACTGCGATATTGACTTCAGACCAGGTTTTTGTTGGTCAATGGCCCAGTCGTTTTCAGTTGCCTCAAAATAGCAACGCGCCAACAATGCGCCTGAACACACCTTGTTTTCAACAGATGGGCGCAAGTGCATTTGCTATTTGAACAACGTAGTGCTGGACGTGGAAATGAGAACTGCGTCGGGTTAAAAATAGCAGAAAACATTTGTGTTGCGCCTGGTGTCGCATTGCGCTGAGTTTATGATAGGGCCCATTACCTTTAAATCTACCCATACCACTAAATCTATCCCTATTCGTACCCGTGTCCCACCTCAATAGCAACAAGTGTTTTGCCATATAAAATGAACACAATAAAAGTACATTGTATCAAACCATTTTTTTATGTAAGTACAAAAAATAAAACTTAAACTTTAATTCAACTAGGCAACCGAGGCAACATTTCCCATTTTCATTTAAACTTGATATACTAAAATAACTAAAACTAAATCACTAAAAAAGAATAAACCTATATAAATATAAAAAATTTTAAATGAAACTGAAAATATTAATAAAAACAATAATGGTATTTCAGTGATTAAAAAATAACACAGTTATGGTTAATGCAGTTCATTTCTTTCTAAATATGCATATAAATACCTGTTTTTTTTTTACAATCTCCATGTCTGGTTCTACTACTACAGAGGAACCTCAGGGAACATATGTATTATTTGTTTTTGCAGCCCAGTGTCTGCACCTGTGGGGGACGTTTGGTCTGAGGATCCCATTAATAACCTCTGGTCTATGCATCAGCTGAGACAGCCGACCCACTGACCCGCTGGGACACCGTCCTGCTGAAAACATATGAGCTGTAGAAAAAGAGAGGTGGAGATAAGCAGACAGACCTGTACAGACACTGGAACGAGGGAACAAATTATTACAATGTGCCTAGTCTGGCTACAAATTAATATGTTTTGGGAATTAATTCTTAATTAATCAAAATTCAACTCTATTTAGGTAATTGGTCACGAAGTATTGAAGATTAAAACAAGGGAACAAATGATTACGACGTGACCACAAATGAATAACTTCTTAGTCCATGGTCATGGTATCTGTCATGTTCGCACATGACATGCAGAAGAAAAATAAATAAAAATAAAAGATCAGTAAAAGCTCAGTAAATGTGAAATAAAAACAAAACTGCAGCCTAGCAAAATTAGGCCTGGTTTCACAGACTGGGCTTATACTGCCAGGACTAGGCCTTAGTAAAATTATGACATTTAAGTATATAGCTCTATAAACATGCCTTAAAAAACAGTACTGGTGTGCATCTTGAGCCAAAACAATCGCACTGGCATATTTTAAGATATGCCAGTGCAAGTTGTTTTCAGTTAAAACAGCTCAAACATGCATTTTAGTCTGGACTAGCTTAAGCCTTGTCTGTGAAACCGGGCAATAGTGTACTAAACTGTATGCAATTGAGGAAGTTTGTGGTTTCTCCCAGGTGTTTGGTGTATTATTCTTGAAGTGGTCCACCACCTTAAAACCTTTTATAACCAGTGCTCTGATTTCTGCTGTTGGCTATCGGATAAGGAACCTTCCATGCTGTTCCACTAACTGCGGTGTGACTAGGTGTCAGCATTTCTGAGTCAGCAGTGATGCCACTGATATATCTGGATTCGAGCTCATGCTGGACACCAAATACTTGAGGTTAGGAGCGTCTTTAAGCACCCTACAACTGGCACTAGTTTGAAGAACGCTTTCTGTCATCCGAACACACCCTCCCGTCTTCATGGCACATCAAACTGTCCACACCAACATTTTATAGACCAGCATATTCGCCTTTCAACACCTCGCAAATAGATCAGCATTAGACGTTTTAAATGCTACAAGTGAATTTAGCCATCACAATTTTATAATGTATGGTTGAAGGTTTGTTGGTAAATGGAAATTGCTATCAATGGTCATTCAGGAATATATAGTCTGGACAAGCATTAAGTTCAGTTAAGATGGTCTGACTTGGGTTGATCGGGACTTTGAGAAGTACCAGGGACAAAAGTTTAGTGATGTTGGCAGCGATGTAGTAAGTGCATAAGTGCTCGATCCTTTGGTGTAATGCAACACCTTACTGTCTCGCTCTTAGAATGGAAACCTCCCAATCCTGGAGGTTTTTGCCAAGAAAAGAAGCCACATCTTTCAGTAGAAGAAAAGGCCTGCCGTAAGCGTTTTCTTTCTTTCTCAGTCTCGCTGCTGTGGCTTTCCTCACCCTAAAAAAAGCTACTAAAGCTGAATAAACAGCAGTGAACAAGGGCTTGCTGAGTTTCTAGAAATATGCAGAGGAAATGGGTCTCTCATTTCGACAAATGGCCCACTTTTGAAAGCAGTCAAATGAGCCTGCAGGGACCGAACAGCAGGTGAGAGAACATGTTGCTTTCAGTCAAAAGGAGAATCTGAAATTATCGCTGTCGAAGTCTGGATTATACTGAATGAGCTTTGAAAACATTTTCTGACACCCCAGTGCTTCAATATTTTATGTTTAAATAGCAGTGTCAATAACAAGCTGTTTGGGGTCATGGTTTAAGCTGTGGGCTGGAAACTGAAAGTAATTCATAATCATTGTGCTGTTGATGAAAGGTTGTAGGTTAAAATCCCACAATAAACACAGTTAAATGTATGGAAGGCCATTCATGCCTTAAAGTATAAATATAAAAATACTTTATTTCTTGCAAGAATTTACTTCATATCTCCAAATGATGTACTTTACTATTTGTACTTACAACTTAATTTTTTCATAATTGTGAATGGGTCGAGTAGGACCAGTTAAATTCGGTGCCGTATCCCGGATTCGAGGCCTGCTCTGAGTGGGTCGAGTAGGACCAGTGGCATTTGGTGCTGTGGCCCAGATTCAAGGCCCACTTGGAGCAGGGCGAGTAGAACCAGTGACATTTGGTGCTGTGACCCAGGTTTGAGGCCCGCTCAGAGTGGGTTGAGTAGGACTTGTGACATTTGGTGCCCTGACCCGGATTTGAGGCCTGAGTAGGACCAGTGTATTCAAGGACTACTCGGAGCGGGTCGAGTACAACCAGAGTGGGTTGAGTAGGACTAGTGGATTCTACTTGCCCCGCTCCGAGTGGGCCTCAAATCTGGGTCCCAAAACCAATATCACTAGTCCTACTGGACCGATTTCAAGCGGGCCTCAAATCCACTGGTCCTACTTGACCCACTCCGGTTCTCAGAGCAGGAGTGAGGTTTACATGGGAGTGAGGTTTAGGGGGTGAGTGTAACAGACGTAGGCCAGTAAGAGCTGTCGTGTAAACCTCACTCCCCTGGCCTCAAGAGGCACATTAGTGACTGACGTTGGCAATTGCAGTCTTTAGTGTCCTTGTTAGGCCTCCTGTGCCAGAGACCCCGGTTCGAATACCGCTCAGAGCAGGTCGACTAGGACTGGTGACATTTGTTGCCGTGACCCGGATTTGATCCCCATTTGAACCGAGTCAAGTAGGATGGTTTACATTTGGTGCCGTGACCCAATTAGGAGTGAGGTTTAGTGGGGTGAGTGTAACGGACCTAGGCCAGTAAGAGCTGTGTGTGTAAACCTCACTCCCCTGGCCTCAAGAGGTGCGTAAGCAACTGATGTTAGCAACTGCGGTCTTTAGCCTCCTTGTTAGTGTGCCCCCTCCCACGCCAGAGACCCCGGTTTGAATCCTGCCCGGAGCGGTATAAACTGGTCAAGTAGGACCAGTTACATATAGTTACTTTTGCCAGTCCAAAGAGGAGTAAAAACATTATGGCTCTGGTTCATTTATCAGACTGTAAATAAAGGATCAAGTTTAATGCATTGAATTAAGGGATAAAATATTCTATTCAGTGACTCAGTTTTGACAAATGTGACATATCATCCAAATATGTTCATGAAATTTTGCAAACTTCATACATAACGAAGAAATATAAGTTTGTTATTCTGAACATTGATTTTGATCAAAGCATCAGTTAAATGACAAATTAATAGCAAGATCAGCATTTGGTTGAGTGTGAAACAATCATATACAGTTCAAAATAGGTTTTGCTGGTATAAATAACCCAATAAACTGCATCAGATCATTTATTGAAAGATAAAAGAGCCCTAATGTTACAAGTTTACCCCATCTAATTGGAGATATTCTCAAAGAATCTGACCGTTGATATTCACTTTCATCATCAGACATCCTCTTTCATCTCTTTCACGATGAGGTTTTCCTCCTCAAAGCTTTGAGGAGATATTAGAAACCACACTGCTGACTGTAAGCATATCTTGCCAGAAGCTCAGCATCAGATTTTATGACTAGGTTCAGTGCAGTCAGCGGAGAAGTTGATCTTAGATGAATTCCTCTGGCTGATCTTGGCCTCTCTCCCATTTCTTCCAGCTCCCTGACAGGAAGTGTGAAACCCACACTGAGACTGACACGAGAACAGTCACAACATCTGAACAAATACTGACAGGGTCACGGGGGCCTGATCTGGGGTGAGAGGACAGCTTGTCAAGAGGTGTGGGTTCCTTTGGTATGTCTCACTCAATACAACTGGAGTCGTGACGCAGAGTCGTTAGCACATTTTGTCTGTGTGTCTAAGTCGAAGTTTGTGTGTGTGTGTGTGTCACTCAGTCAAAACCACATCAAGGACACATCTATATGATGTGCATGTTTTCATCTGGAAGATGTATTTTTGGGGAGCAACACACAAATGGCACTCTCCATAACTTTTCAAGAGAGTTGCCCATATATTTTAATAGAATTTGGCATTAGCATGCCGCTTAGTTATGATATCACTAAAGGTAATTCATACACAAATGGCACTCTCCATGATAAGTGCATTGGAGAATCAAAGAGTTTAGTTTTAGCATGTTGTTAATGTGTTAGGGCTAATTTGTTAACGTGCAATGTGTTAAATAGAGTTTGCATCCAGAGTTTGCTGTTAGCATTTGGAAAAGCTAATGTGATATTGCTAATGTGGAATGCATAAAAATCACACTCTCAACGAAAAATCTGCAGAACCGATAGTTTGGTGTTAGCATGTTGCTAAGTTAATGGGTTAGCTCTAATGTGCAATGCATACACATCTCAGTTTTCACATTGTTTTTTTCAGTATAAAAAGTCCAACATTCAACATTTCTCTTGACTAATTCGTCAACTAAATCACAGTGCATTCTGGGATTGCATTCCCCGTGAAGTATACATGTGATCTAATGATCTATGAAGCACATTTCATGCCAGATAATGCCTTAGAATAATATCTAGGTAGGCAGAACACTTGGTTTTGGAAAGGACAAGTCAATAAGAGCTACTTCAAAAAATGCATGTATCCTCAGGTAAACCATACAATCTCCTCATTTAGCCTGATTTGTCCTGACTGGGTGAAATAAATAAGACACATGGTCAATAATAAAGACGAGCACATACCCAGAGGTTTTATGGCTCAGTGAAATGCAAACCAAACTATTTAGTAAGCCGTAAACTCAACATAAGAACTCATCACGTCAGCTCTCAGCACCCAGCTCCATATATGGGAAGATTTGCTTCAACTGCTCACATGGAACGTTTTCACCTACTGGCATCCAAGAAAAAATGGGCAAATATTGATGGAGTTCTGTCAATCTCACCCTGTGTCAATTTCACAAGAGGAACCAAGCCGTCCAAGCATCTATTTCTGGCTTCAGACCTGATTGTTCTGATTGCTGTTATGACGGTAGGTAGGTAGGTAGGTAGGGTTTAGTGCACTCCAGAACATCACCAGAACATCTTGAAAACATTGTCTTGTATCAGTGAACCTCACAAACGAGTCACATCAGTGCAGGAGAATTCCTGGTCTCCATCAGGCCTTGATGCTGTTATGGAATCTCTTATCTTGAGGATGCAAAGTAAAGCAAACTGTCGGTAAGTGCTTTGTTGACTCCTTCCCAGCAGTGTCCAAGTGTTTAACGCAGGAGTACTTGAACTTCAGGGATTTCTATGCTGATTTCATACCTAGAAGGTTTGTTGATGGACAAGTTACATTTGATTTTTAGTCTTTTAACTTGTTTTTCTGTTCCTTTTCAAGTGATAAAGGATCTTCTAATATTTTGGAGGAGAATAATCGCTGTCATCTCGTCACATCTGAATTCGCCTTTCAGGACAGATTATGGTGGTCTGTCTTGCATGAGATGCGGCTCTTGAGTTTTCTCCAGCTGTGTTAGTGGAACACAAACAAACACTTCATAGGGAGGAACCCTCACTAGCCCGCAACTATTCAACCGTTATGGCTGCCACCCGCATCAAAAAGACTTTAAGGAAAAAAGAAAGCTCTCAAATGAATCGCATTCCACTGCCAAAGCTGCTTGTTTTTCACATTATCATGAATGACGTGAAATGCAGAGGAGTTTGTCTGCTTATTTCCCTCTCCATTTTTATGACCAGGGTGGGAGTTGCTTTGCTGACAGATAACAATTTGGTCATCAGCTTAAAATGAGTGTAAGAGACATGTAGTTCCCGAAGTGACTGTCTGCTTGGTAATTCATGTGAAATACTGTCTTGCCACATCACAATGAAGGGTAAAATGAAAGCTGTGATAGATACATTGTGGTCACTGTCTTTTCAGGCAAACTTCTCTTGGCAGAACATGCAGCAATTTCTCCCATAACGGTTCAGATTTATCTATGTGCATGACACAAAGGCAGTTCTAAAGTAGTTTTATGCTACTCTATAAGACTTTAGTGTCACTAAAATTATAGGAAGTATTGCATGTGTCTTTTTAGAAATATAGCAATCCCAGAATGCAATGTGATGAGCTAAGTAAAAGCAATCAAATAAAAATGGTACACAAAATGAAGGGAACTTTTAGTTAAGTTCTGGGTTTATCAATAAAATTGGTTGTGGGCAATTTTTTATAATATGATTTTGTTGTCGCATCCCATTCAGTTTGCGAAGCCAAACACTCCTGAAGTGTCTAAATTGTCATATTTGCCGCACAAACCCTACATATTTTATTTAAATTCAACACAATTCTCAACTTTTACATTGCTATGGGGAAAAGACTAGAAGCTTGGTTTAAGAATTTTGAATTTCCTGCTTTAGAAGTATGTGGACGGCACAGCAGACATTGAGACTTCTGGCAGGGTTTAGGAACCGTTTCAGATCAGTGCCAAATAAAAGAATCCTCCCCTATCACACTCATCTCTGCCTTGAGCTGTAGTCACATAGGCCTTACAGTAGAAATGCTCTGGCGCTCAGGGCGAAAATCTGCCCAGGCCCGCCAGACATTTCTCCCAGAGACCACCTTAGCTCTGATCTCTCTCAAACAGCTTGCGGCAGCAGAATGATGCACATCTCCTTAACGGGTGCCAACAGTCTAGGCTTTATTAAGTAGACAGCCCATAAAGGGATCTTGATCGCCTCTCTCCACAAGTCAATCTGTGTGAGTCTTATATCCTTAATGTGGTTTGATCTGCCTTTTGTTTTTTGTATTGCAGGAACAGAGTAATACTTGAAAAAAGTCAGGTTATGTAGGAATATGGTTACCTTGGACTACAGTCATTATATAGACAATAATAATTAACCACATTACAGCTGCAACTGACCAATTAGAATCATTGTACCATTGTGTAGCATTTACTACAGTTATCAGAGTGGATCAGGTAGTCCAAGCTGGTGTGATTGAGTGGAGGTGGGGACTAATTTCCATATTCAAGATATTTAAAAAAAAAAATTTAAAAGGGTTAAAATGAGTTTTAAGGGTTAAAAAGATTGACCCGCGAGGGGACTTTAATTTATGGTCGTAATATCAAAATATAAAATCTGTTAATTTCCATGCATAAAAAATATCCCTAACCCTAAAACTGACAAAAGTACTCCTGTATTATATTCCAACTCATCTTAAGCCATACAAAAAGACATGGAAAGGAGAAGCTTGGACATTCTGCTAAATAACTGCTAAATAAAATTGTATGTGTTTCCAATAAAAGTAGAGTGAGTATTCTGTCAGTATCTCAGTATTCTAAGCTGATTATGTCATATACAATATGTACAACTAGCTCAGCCTGGGTTGGTGAACCTTATTGTAAGCAATACAAGAGCTGTTATTAAATGCGCATGTGTGTGGTCATTCCTCCAATGATAACTATCGCAGGGCTTGATTTCCCTGGCATGACATAGTGGAAGCAAGTGTATGCGTGTATGTCAACACCCCCTTGATATGTGTGTGTTGGAGACTCAAGTTGCGGTGGGGTCAAGTTGCATCTCTCCTCTGCCTCACCAACATTTGCTGTCCAGAATGAATTTACCCCAGCATAGTACTGGTTAATCCTATCTATATATACACTGCAATTTCCCAGAGCTCCTCAGATGGTATCAGAGGGGGCAAGAGACGTCTGAGAGGCTTAGAAGGTCCCGTTTGTCATTGAGAATTAATTCTCTAGGGAGTTCGGCTGGTTCCTGCCGCAGGGGAAAAACCCAGATAAAGTGAGGGTCATGTGGTTGAATGTGGATTAGTTTAGTGAGACTTCTGGGAGACCTTTTTGCATATTATTTCATTCATTGCCCATGCAAATATCACCGCTATAATATCTGAGTGATGTAAGTTGTTCCCGATCCCAGGGTACTACTATAATGTTCTGGGTGATTGCTAGGTAGTTTCTGATAAGTTCTTGGTGGTTGCTAGGTCGATGCTCTGCTGTTGCTAGGGTTTTCTTTTTGATTGCTAGGGCACTGGTAGTTGGTTTCTGTGGTGTTCTGGGTGGTTGCTGTTTGCTAAGCAGTTGCTAGGAGGTTCTGTGTGGTTGCTAAAGTGTTGCTAGGGTGTTCTGTGTGATTGCTAGGGCACTGGTAGTTGGTTTCTGTGGTGTTCTGGGTGGTTGCTGTTTGCTAAGCAGTTGCTAGGAGGTTCTGTGTGGTTGCTAAAGTGTTGCTAGGGTGTTCTGTGTGATTGCTAGGGTACTGGTAGTGGGTTTCTGGGGTGTTCTGGGTTGTTGCCGTTTGCTAAGGAGTTGCTAGAATGTTCTGTGTGGTTGCATCCTAGGGTTTCCTGGGTGGTTGCTAGGTTACATACAGATTTCTTGGTAGTTGCTAGGTGGATACATTTTATGGTTGCTGGTGCCTTACTAGGTGGTTGATATTGTGTTCTGATGGTTGCTAGTGTATGCAATTAGGATGCTGTTAGGTGTTTCTGTATGGTTGCAAAGGCATGTTAGGTGGTTACTAGGATGTGTTTATGCATTTGCCAGGGTTCTTGGTGGTTGATGAGGTGTTAATCAGCAGTTGCTTGGTGGTTGTAATGGAATTGCTAAGCAGTTTGTAGGATGCTGTGCTTGGTTAATAGGCAGATGCTAGGTCTTTCTGGGTAGTTGCTAGGTAGTTGCCAAAACGATTTCGGTGGTTGCTAAGGCATTGATTAGTAGTTGCTTAGCGTTTGCAAGTTTGTTCTGGGTTGTTTTTTGGGCATTAGGGTGGTTGCTAGGTTTTTCTGGGTAGCTGACAAGGCCTCATGAGGTGGTTGTTAGGGTGTTCTGTGTGGTTGCTAGGGTATGCTACTTGGATAGTTTGTGGTTCTGGATGGTTGCAAAGGCATGTAAGGTGGTTACTATTATGTTGCTAGGCAGTTGCCAGGGTCCTTGACAGTTGCTGAGGTGTTGATTAGCAGTCGCAAAGCTGTGATGGGTAGTTGTTTGGAAGTTGCTTGTCAGTTACTAGGATGTTCTGGGTGGTTAATAGGCGGATGCAAGATTTTTCTGGGTGGTTGATAGGGCATGCTAGGTGGTTGCTAGGCAGTTGCCAGGGAGTTCCTGGTAGTTGCTAAAGGATTGATTAAAAGTTACTTAAAGGTTGCATGGGTGTTCTGGGTTGTTGTTAGGGCATTGCTTGGCAGTTGCTAGGTTTTTCTGGGTGGTTGCCAGGCCCTGATGAGGTGGTTGCTAGGGAGCACTGAGTGGTTGCTAGGGTAATGCTATGCAGTTGCTAGGGTGTTGGGAGTAGTTGCTTACAGGTCAAAAGAATATGGCTCAAGTCCCCCGTTTAGTCTAAGTCTTTGGGATTATGCCACCAGGCATTAGCTACTTAGAAAAGTAATACATCTCTAGCCACATGATACGAGATATCATTCATATCCATAACACAAATGGTGTGGGACGAGTGATTCACTGTAGTTCAATACTTAGACTTATATATAAGTAATAATAATAGTCATGTTTTCTCTAGCGAACACCACTAATATTATGAATAAAAATGTGTTGGCTCGTGTCAAAAGATCCCGAAATGGCTTGCTTAATTTGGCCAACAGTTTAAAATACAGCATAACATTCGATGTTAGGTTCTATATGTAAGTATGAAGTTCATCTATGCAGAAGGACTCTTGTTCTTGTCAGCTTCTTTGGTTTCCTCTGCCTTTCATTCCTTAATCCTCAGTAGACATGGGAAGTGTGACTCCCCTTCCGGACAGTCATTAGTAGAGCCTGAAGGAGATACTGAAGATTCTGAATTTGATAAATTTAGAAGTTGTGAAAGACAAATGTTAATGCATCTTAGTTACGTTTTTCTATAACAGAAATGTTATAATGACTGCTTGGTTTGCTCACTTTGTTTAGTTGCCTTCACTGTAATTCTATTTACAAATCACATTTTGTTTTGGAAAACTTTCATATTTTTACATATTATTGAAACAAAGCCAAAGAACACAATTATCCACTTTTCTCCACTGTGTATTTTACAGTTCATGCTCCCCGTTTGGGAAAGGACAATGTTCCACAGTTAAAGTCACATCCCAAGGGTCCACCTCATAAACATGCATCTGATGCCAGCACTATTACTCCAGCATGGATGGCTATGTGTCATAAAACCAATGGGTCTGTTACGGTACAAGATCAGCAGAGATGATAAACCATCAGAAACCCAGAGAACAAGAAGACATAAACAGGATTCTTTCAACAGGAACTCCAACTTTCTTATCATCCCTGGTACTTGTCTATGTCTTTATAAGCTAGAACAGATGGGCGAAACAATAAGATAATCATGTCCAGGCATTCATGTGTATTTCTTCAAATATAAACGGTTTGATTTGTATTAGTTGGATTGGAGAAAGCTGAATATTAAAGAGTCTCAGATAACACTTCCTCTCTCATCTCTACCCAGCCTGTCAGTATAAATTTGTACTATGAGGGATTGTGGACTAATCCAAAATGATCCTCAAATAAACAGTGTTTAATAAGAGCTGAACAAAGACAAATATCCAGCCAAGTATCAGTTCACACCATCCAAAACTTTTTTCTAGTGGGAAAAGTATGAGAGAACCATTTTAGTCTCAATAAGTTACTTGACAAATGACCAACCAGATGGTGGGCAATATTTTCAAATAAAGTCTGTTTTTCATTTCTTAAAGCAACCAATCTTCTAAGATATGTGTTTTCCGAAATGCAAACTTTTGTCTAACACTCTGTAATGATATCCAAAATTTTCAAACTATGTTTGTTGGGTATGAATGTTTACAGGCCTATGTTATTAGTTAATTAATACAAATATTTATCCTTAGTTCTTTGGGGTTTGTTTATATTACAAGCTGCACTGAATTCATCGTCACCATAAACCTCAATAAATGAAAAAAGCTTGAAAAGTTTAAAAGTTTGATGAAGCTCTTACATTGTGATGTGAACGATAAAAGGAAGTGATATAATAGGGCTGTCATAAACATAAGATAACAAAATGAAAGTAAATGGGAATATAGGAATAGGACTATTTTGCATTAAAGGGGTCCTATTATGCTTTTTCAACTTTAGTTAGTATGTTACTGCAAGGTTACAAAGCTCAAAGTCCACTCCAATGGGAGATATTTTATTTAATAGAATCCACTTTCCAAGAACTACAACAACCGGCTAGTTTGGAATATAAAGCAAATTTTCCAGATGATATGAAGTCATAATGTTACTCATTTAAATAATCCTCAACCACAGAACGTGCAAAAAAAGGGTGCAAGCCCTGGTGGAGCTGCATTATAGAAGACATTGTGGTTGCTATGTAAAAGGGCATAATAGAACCCCTTTAAAGTCTGCATAATTTTAACTCTTTCCTACCCATTGATAGTCAGGTAGACACGCTTCAAAGTCATTGACTTAATTTTCTGGCAAGCCATGTTTTCACTTTATTCAAATTTATTAGGTTTCACATACAGTAGGGGGCGATATTAAACATCTTCTGAAATATAACAGAATCTTCAGATCAAAACACAGGCGAGAAAAAAAGTAGAAACAAGCGATAGAAGCATTGCTTACGCACATGTAAGCTAACGCGATCATTAAAATTAAACCAAAATGGCTAACTTTACCGAATGAAATGTTGAACCTGGATGAGATATAGGGCTCTTTGGCGTGTTGATTCACTCAATCTATGTTTTGATCATCGTTCTGAATCCGATCCGGATGAAGTCGCTATGTTGCTTTTTACTATTATTATTAAACTTACCCACATTCAAGTGTTGATAAAAAACAACAACACATAAAGCTAGAATAAGCTTCTTTTTTTCTTAAGAAGAGGCTCTGTTATTTCTTTTGATATATTGTATGTTCAGATATTCACACAAAAAAATATTCTGGTGACCATGAAAGTTTTGTGAAAATTATCAAAAATGCTGGGGCTGGCAGGCAACTTTAAAAAAAGAATAATAATACATACCATTATGACCACTGACAGGTAAAGTGAATAGCACTGATTATCTCTTCATCACTGCGCCTGTTAGTGGCTGGGATATATTAGGCAGCAAGTGAAAAAAATTTCCTCACGTCGATGTGTTAGAAGCAGGAAAAATGCTAGACGACTGGGTCAGAGCATCTCCAAAACTGCAGCTCATGTGGGGTGTTCCCGGGCTGCAGTGGTCAGTATCTATCAAAAGTGGTCCATCGCAGTTTGTTGCATAGACGCAGACCAGTCAGGGTGCCCATGCTGACCTCTGTCCACCGTCGAAAGCGCCAACAGTGGACATGTGAGCATCAGAACTGGACCAGGGAGCAATAAAAGAAGGTGGCCAGGTCTGATGAATCATTTTTTCTTTTACATCACGTGGATGGCCGGGTCGCTTACCTGGGGAACACATGGCACCAGGATGCACTATGGGAAGAAGGCAAGCCGGCGGAGGCAGTGTGATGCTTAGGGTAATGTTCTGCTGGGGAACCTTGTGTCCTGCCATCCATGTGGATGTTACTTTGACACGTACCACCTACCTAAACATTGTTGCAGACCATGTACACCCTTTCATGGAAACGGTATTCCCTTGTGTCTGTGGCCTCTTTCAGCAGGATAATGCGCCCTGCCACAAAACAAAAATGGTTCAGGAATGGTTTGAGGAACACAACAACGAGTTTGAGGTGTTGACTTGGCCTCCAAATTCCCCAGATCTCGATCAAATCGAGCATCTGTGGGATGTGATGAACAAACCAGTCCGATCCATGGAGGCCCCACCTCGCAACTTACAGGACTTAAAGGATCTGCTGCTAACATCTTGGTGCCAGATACCACAGCACACCTTCAGGGGTCTAGTGGAGTCCATGCCTCGACGGGTCAGGGCTGTTTTAGCAGCAAAATGGGGACCAACACAATATTAGGTCATAATGTTATGCCTGATTGGTGTGTGTATACATAGTATATATATATATATATACTGTATATGGTATTAGTTTTATTAGCATTGCATTGTGATTTATATATTAATTTGCATTACAATAATGGCATTTGGAGGGTGAATACATGGTATCGTATATGCAAGGATCTTTTAATGAAAACTCCAAGAACAGTGTTGTGCTATTCAAGACAATTACAAGAGAGCAGAAAAAGTGCAAGATTATAAGACTGGGGTTATTTTAGGAAATTATCCCATTATGTTTGACCACTTGTCTAAGTGTTTTGAAATTTGAAATATACAGACTGGGCCAGGTGCTTGGGCATTGAGAGTGCCCTAAAAATACTCTGAGAAGATTGTAAGGAGGAGAAGGACAGACTGAAGGATAACACAGAGAGAGAGAGAGAGAGAGAGAGAGAGAGAGAGAAAGAGAGAGTCAGTCCGCTCAATATCCCGAAGAAACAAACTGAAGCTCCTCTTGCATCTATCATGGGATACATAAAGGCACATAGCTGAAACTGTTGACGACATGTTAAGCCCATGCAGAGTTTTTGTTAATTCATATTGTGAAGAAGTGTTGAAGAACTGAGAAGTGCTCAGATCATACTGATGCTGAGTTATCATGAGATAATGATACCTTTGTTATCAGTCTGAAGGGGCCCAGAAGTTATTCTGTCATCAGTGACTCCTGATCCATAAAGGTTGATGGACCTTTTATCCCAAATAGCACAGCACCAATACCCCTGGAATAACCTCAGGTCATCAGGGTCAAAATGCCACTGAATGTGGCAAAAATCCCACAGAAATTAAAAATAGCATTAAATGCCTCAATAAATTCTTTCTAATTACATAAAAATAGCATAGCTAATAACTTCTTTATTTTCATTTGGTTTATATGTACTATTTCTTAAAACTCACTTCTAGGCCTAGGATGAACTGGTTAATATAGGCCTACAGTAAATGCATCCAATGGACGTCTTAGGCCATGAGCGTCGCGTTTTGATAACAGAGCGTCGCGTCAAAAACTGTGTGCGTTCTGTTCCTTTCCGTTGCGCTCAGTGTGTATGAAGACGTCTCGATGAGTTCGCCTTGCCCATCACATCCCTTATATAGGCATTTAAACGGTCAAATGTCGAGCAGCAGCGAATCGCCACTCAGATCCATAAAAAAACACACGGGGCATGGAGAAGCAGCCCAATGCGGCTGTTTCCAAAAAAGTATTGAATGTCCAGAGGAATTCAGTAACCCCTCCCGTGAAAGTACGTATTTGAGAGCGCGCACAGGAGCGGGCGCTCGCACTCCAGCACTGCGTTCAGTCCCAAGCGCTTCTCACTCCTCTGTGGAAATTTATCTCTTTCAGCCGAACAACCCATAATAAGCAGCCATGGATGCCATTAAGAAGAAGATGCAAATGCTCAAGCTCGACAAGGAGAATGCTTTGGACAGAGCTGAGCAGGCTGAGGGAGACAAAAAGGCAGCGGAGGACAGGAGCAAACAGGTCTGCGGTTTTAATGAGGACTTTAACAAGTTATCCATGACGCGCGCGCCGATCTCGCGCGCTACTTGATAACCGGATTATTACTGCCTGAGTGGATTAGTAACGGCCAACAGTTAGTTAAAACAATATCTATTTATAATCATATATCTATTTAGTGTTACTGTAACAACACTGTACTAATAATTAACATGTTGTCATTCATCTAATGCAGAAACATTTAGGCTATGTGCAGCCATTCATTCATGATACGTTGAAATTTCTCCTCGAATTGATTAGGTTTTCAATGTTTCATTATTAGTATGCTAGTAATTTCAAAATGGTTGAAAATATGTAACTACAACGTTGTCACAACCTTTAAATTACTTAAACGTAAGCTTTCTCTATTTTTGCAGTGTAGTAATGTTGTCTCCCCTTAAAATATTCATCTGATCAAACTTAAACGCTTTATTTTTTAGATATTTTTTGACACTTTTGGTCTCACAAAAAGTAGCATATTTTGAGCTAGCCTATATGAGACCACATCACGAAGGGTTAAATAGCATGTTTAGTATCTGGAGTAGACATTTGTAATAAAAGTTAACCTCATTTGTTATGAAAACTGTCATTTATGCATGTGTAGTTAGAAGACGAGTTAATTCAGTTGGAAAAGAGGTTGCGCGTAACCGAGGACGAGCGTGATAAAGTGCTCGAGGAGTACCAGAGTGTCGAGGAGAAGCTCCTGACCGCCGACGAGGTCGCCACCAAGGTATTTTCCTGTGTGTCCCTGTCTGAATCTCCCTAACTTTTCTCTCTTCCCGTCTCTTTCCCTGTCGGTCTCTTTGCCGCCACCCCACGCGCGCACTCTGCTCTTCCCGCTCTCCACTGCTGTCAATCACTCACTCGAACACGCGCAGCTTGAGGATGACCTCCTAGCACTGCAGAAAAAACTGAAGGGCACTGAGGATGAGCTCGACAAATATTCTGAGGCTCTTAAAGATGCCCAGGAGAAACTGGAGCTGGCTGAGAAGAAAGCCGCAGATGTGAGTATATGCAGCTTCTTCACCGCCTTCACGCATCTTTCCCTCACACTTTTTGGCATGCCACTTTTTAGGCCTGTGTCTGTCGTGCATCATATTTGAAGATAGTTGTGTGGATATTGTTTTAGGACGCAGGTTGCATTGGGACTATAAAAAAAAAACTAAAAGTAAATACGAATAAATAAATTAAGTGACGTCACGCGACCTGTTTTGGGTTCGTGCACTGTATGTGTGACATAATTTCGTGAGCAAAAATCTAAAAGGGAAAACAGTCGCCTATGGCATGGTGATATAAACACAATATGCATTCCTCTGTCCAAACATGGAGTATTAGTATGGGTAAACATGAACATACGATTCGCTATTTAAATTACTAGACGTGCATTCCAAGACGAGAGAGAGAGAGAGAGAGAGAGAGAGAGAGAGAGAGAGAGAGAGAGAGAGAGAGAGAGAGAGAGAGAGAGAGAGAGAGAGAGAGCAAAGAGGCTGTTATATTTAGCCCAGTGCCTTTATATGGTCAAGACTCAGCTCAACTCCTTGGGCTCTGCCCTCGAGAAAGACTTCACTGAACGACTGGAAGACCTTCAGAACTAAACTGTATTGCATGAGTAGATCATCTCAAGACTTGTCAGCTATTTGCATAGCTTTGCATGATGGAACGTGCTCCGAACATCTAGCTTTAAAGAATCGTTTGAACCTGAGTCGTTTTGTTCGGTTGATTCGACATCCATTATTCGATAATTAAGCGAGATATCTTAAATAAAATTAAGTTTATTAAAATAAGTTATTTTGCGAGTAGTAAAAAACATTTTCACTCAGTTTTGTAGTGTGAAAATAGATCTTTGCATTGTGGTATTGAATAGTGCGCACTAGGACTCCCCCTCGGGTACAATGACAGAACTACAGTAACGGCGCGAAATTTGGTTGTACTTAAAGGGATATTTCACCCACTCCAAAAACAAACAAAAAAACAGAAAATTAATGACTCACCATCAAGTAGGAGATATGTTAAGGAATGTTGGTAGACAGTTGATGTCACCCATTGATTTCCATAGTAGAAAATAAAAGTAAGTCAATGAGTAGGCCTACCGTCCACTGTCTGGTTACCATTCTTTAAAATGTCTTCTTGTGAAGAAAGAAACTAATGAAAAAATTAAAAATATTGGCTATTCTATCCCTTTCAGTTTCAAGTTAAAATAATAAACTATTTATAAACATTGGCCAAAACTTGTTTTTATTTAAATCTATTATTTTGCTCATGTTTCTGGGATGGGTAGTGTAGGGGGGTATAAAATATCATTAACCTGATATAAAATCAATGTTAAGTCTATGAAACAAACCTGTGTGTATGTATGTATGAATATATATATATATATATATATATATATATATATATATATATATATATATATATATATATATATATATATATATATATATATATACTTTGTGTGTGTACATTCATGTAACATTAATGAATAATACAACCATAACGATATAATAATAAGTAAGTATAAGTAAGTATAATAATATTTTTATTACTTAAAAATCTATTACAATATCAAATTGTTTAGAAAGGAATACAACAGCAACGTCAGCTCTGGTCGATGCTGTAATTACCCCTATAGAGGGCGCAACAGGATAAAACAAATAGATTGGCGGCCCAGAACGGCGCACCCCCTCCCCTTGAAGCGTTCCATATTTAGCAGCTCAGTTTCAGCAGCAGGAGCAGGAGCATCCCAGTCAGTTAACCATCAGGCTACTGATTAACGCGTTCAGGTGTGCAGCAGGTGGAGGATGGCAGCATGTTTTGCATATCCTCCAAATGACTTTAGAAATTACCTACAATTTTAATGAAACAATCACAATATGTTTTAACACATTAAACACGCATTACATTCCACCTCTTGTATGTCTCACATGGAAATGCTGTTTGATGTAAAGCGGCAGATAAGCCCTAGTTTGTGGTAATGACGTCGTTTGGGGCTCGCCTATGAAAACATGGTTACTTCCGGTGTGATCTGTAAACGTTGCTCCGCGTCCTCGCGCATACACAGATCAGGGGCAGCAGCAGCGTCTCTGAGGCTGTGTTCTTAAGGAAACGCGTTGACATACGAGGCTTTTAGGGGTTATTTAAAATAATAATGGCGGCTACATCGCTGGAAGCAGTTAAACGGAAAATTAAACTGTTGCAAGAGCAAGCAGACGGTGCTGAAGAGAAAGCGGAGAAACTGCAGAGGGACTTGGCGCTCGAGAGGAAAACCAGAGAAACAGTAAGAACGACAAATTATATAAAGTATGAAGTGCATGAGTTGAATTGCGACGCGCTGCAGCGGGGCGTCACGCGCATTCCAGGCGTTCCGACGGGAATACGTTAATTTAATCGTTCGCGCGGCGCATGGAATATGCGGATATGATAGTGCGCACAGTGATGTTCACTATTAACGTAGCGGAATTTATCAGACGCCCTCTACGCGCTGTTTGCCAGCCCGTTAAACGGGACATCGGGATATCGCTCCGGGTTTTTAATGTAAATTAAGAGCTCCGATTTACAACAAGCAGGAGACGCGAATTAAATGTTTGCCAATGTGATTATAGACTGACGCATGTAAATGGAGTTTAAGGTGCTGAATAATGATGTATCCGAACGAGTCGTAATTTTGACTCGGATCTTGTTTATGAATCAGTTGAACCGGTCCATAAGTTTAGCTTGAATGATTCACGATTCAGACTGAAAACCTAAAAACGAATATCCTAAATGTATTGACGAGATTTCTCTTGAAATTATTAAAGCGAATTAATGGACGGGAGCCATCATTAATTCCCAGAGCCAACTGATGAGTGAACTGATTACATTTGCTGTGAATTGTTTCCATTATGCAATTTATTTATTTTTTTAAATGGAAAACTTTTGTCGATATTAAATTCATTTTTAGAATTAAGAGTTTTGTTCATTTATTTTCTTAAGTGATTCACGTGTGCAATAAACTAAACGGATTGAAAAAAAAGATTTATAAATTAATCTAAAAAATGAGCACGCAAATAATTACGACTTATAGTCTAAAATAATTAGTGAAACGTTTTTGAACAGGTTCTTTCAATCGATTCGCTCGAAAGAATCGATTCGCAGAAATGAGTCGGACTTCGTTAAACAGGACGTTTAACAGAGACTATGTTGTTTTCACCCAAAACTTTGAAATTGCTACCGACAGCCCTGTACAATTCTGTTTTCAGACTCTTGTTGACTTGTATTTAGATATAATCCAGTTAGTTAAGCAAGTTGTGCCTCTTGCTCTGAATAGGTCCTTGTTTGATGACAATTTACATTTGACCAGATGCTCTGAGGGCAGTCATTTTAGGCTAATAGCCAAAAGTTCAGTAGTAATCCTGGAACTGTTTACGTAGTGGTTTTATTGTAATTAACTGGCAGTGTTGCTGCCTCAGGCTCTGTGTGGACATCTGATGAATCATTTGAGCAGTTTCCCTTATATGGCCAGTCTGCATTGTCACACACAGTGGGACCCACCTTAGTTGTGCAGAAATAAACAGTGACAGCTCGTTTTTTTTTTTGTAGAAGTTCAGTGCTGGATGTCAAGGTTATCTGTGTTGCTTTCTAGTTTTTCATATCTCAGCTGACAATATAACATGTACTTTGCCCGATAGTGGCAGGCTTTGTCTATCACTGGGCTGGGACTTAAAGGGCTAGTTCACCCCAAAATGAAACTTGTCGTCATTTACTCATCCACAAGTTGTTCCAAACCTGTATGAGTTTCTTTCTTCTGCTGAACACAAAATATGTTTTGAAGAATGTTGGTAATCAGACAGTTGATGGACCCCATTGACTTACATAGTAAAATACTATGGAAATCAATGAGGCAAATCAACTGTTTGGTTACCTATATTCTTCTAAATACCGTATTTCATGTTTAGCAGAAGAAAGAAACGCATACAGGTTTGGCACAACTTAAGGATGAGTAAATGATGTGTATATTGGCAACATTTTTATATAATTTGAGGTCTCACCATTAAATCCATGTCCCAATAACACAATTATAATAATGTTTTCATTATAATTTAATGTAGCCTATATGACAGACTTGCACTGCACGTGTTGCACTTAACTGTGTTTTCCTTTTTGAAGTGATTTCAATCATATTTCATCATGGGCATGGCAAACCTTGTGCATCTGAAGTATCTCAGCTGAAGAAAATAATCCATTAATTATCAGCTTTAAAATATCTTCCAAGTTTTCTTATTGGGCCGTATCATTAAAAATTGACATATATCGTCCGATACTGATATGGTGGCCATGGCCAATATATAGTGCATCTATAAACGTTGTGTTTTGATGGTGTAACAAGACTATCAATTAATTTGCCCTAACACTTATAGCTCAGATTTTACATTTTACACTTTTATTAACAGTAATGTGCAAAAATAAACATTTTAAAGGGAAAATTTATATTTGACTTATTAAATGTACTATTGTTCTTTTATAGTTTCACACTGATTCACAGCTTCAGTGATTATAAAATGAGCACTCTTTACTTGCTTTCTGTGTAATTCAGACACAATTTTAAGACAAGTTTGTTTTTCATGAGATTTTGACTTCCTACTTTTTCCATATATTAAGGAATGGAAAAAATAAGTCCATACGTGCTCCTATGCCACCACCACCTACTGGTTACAGTCATTTCCCACTGGATCTCCCAGCCCTGTGTAGTAACGGTTTTTATGTGATTTGAGATCAACCGGTTGTATGAAGTTTTTGGTTGCGTATAACCTGCTCCGAGCTGATAAACGGTCCATGTAGCGCAGTTCAAACGAGTAGCGTGGTTCCGTTCCACTTTCGTTTGCCATTTTGATGTTTCTCATATGTAACAGAAATGGCAGCTCTTATCAGTTGGGCAACGTGGTGGTCGCTCCTCTAACAAAATTTAGTCGCACCAGCAGGAAAAAAGGTCGCAAAATGGGACCATTCGGTCACAGTCTGGAGCCATGTTAATGTGGCAGATGAGTTTGATCAGGGCTGGGTCTCACTACAGGTTTTCAGAATCAGTTTGATTCAGATTCATAGGATTTTGATTTTATTCAGTTTGATTCAGATTCATTTAGAAATATTTAAATTACTGTATTTACTAGGGATGCCACAATTCTCAATATAATATTGAACCATTCGTTACGGCATTCACGGTTTAATACGCGCTTGTGAATTGTGTTTTTTCCGCTTTCGCATTTAATAAATTATTTTTCCACACATTCTATAATTTGCCTCCATCCCAACATACTGAAAAACAGGTTAGTGGTAGAGTTATACTCACGGGACACTATAGTTATTCACAATCACCAAAGTTCATCATATGCATGCGTTTTAAAGCCTTGCCGGTTTCATTCGTGTGCACTGTTTTAACATGCGCTTTTCAGAGCGCGAGCACTAAACGCCTGTCAAACACGTGATTACTGGACTAAGCCGTCTTACTGCGCTAATACTGTCAAATACACACAAGGTTAACATAAACACAGTCGGTTATGCCTAAAGTGAAAGTAAAATCGCAATCGTGTCTGTATATTAAATGCATGAGGTCTTAAATTGACAACAGGGCAGCCTAAGTGAACATGCGGTCCTTAAAGGGACGGTTCACCTCTAAAATGAGGTCATTATTTGCTCACTCTAATGTTGTTTCAAACCTGTATTCATTTCTCGATTTAAAGAATTTTCATTTTTGAGTATATCAAATATCAAATTTCAAATATCCCTTTAATGTTAATACAACAACAAAAGACAAAGAGAAAATCACCCACTGCTCTTGACTGAAAAACTAATACAGTAGTTTTAATAAGAATCCATGTATATTTTATAGTGAAGTCTATGTAGTGTTTTATTTTTACATTTATTCATTCAATTTCAAACTTAAATGCTGCTGTACAGCTCTGAGCTGCCAGTGTAAATCTTATATATATATATACCAACCGAAAACCGTGGTTAAAAACCGAGGTATGTATTGAACCATGGACTAACTGTATTGTTGCATCCCTAGTATTTACCAAAATGTCACACTTCCCCCCCTCTATATCTGAAATGTAAATTTCAAGACTAATTCATACCAGTAATTTGTCTTTTTGAGCTCTTCTTCTTGAAACAACTGACACAAGTCAGTCATTTTAGCAATTGGTTTCATTGCATAATATATATGAGGAGCATAAAATTCAAAAGCTTATGTATTTAACGTTCTTTACTATGCATGAGTTATGTCGTCAGAAGTACTTTATTGTTCACATTTCGCATTGTCAGAACAGAACTGTAATCCAATTTTGGTTTACAGCCACCGGGAACCCACAACCACTGTTTAAGGAGGACTTGCAACAACAACAATTTTGCTGCTTAAATGCACAAGCTTCATAAAGCAGCATTGAGTTTCACTGCAGTCAGCAAAATTGTTTAAAATGATCCAGCTTCTGCATTTGCCAGGTAGCTGGGGCAGCCTGCAGTTCTCCACTGGTCGTGTGTGTTTGGCCTTTGACAGTGTAATCCATGTAGGTCTGTCGGGACTCCCTCCGCAGCCCGTTAACGTTGTCCCAAAGGCTCGGTAATGATCTGATGGCCTAGTCCTGTCTCATCCATTAGCATTGCTGCCATTACGTGCTATATGGTGTGTGCGACCACAGCAGAAGGAATGCTTTGTCTCAGTAGCTCTTAATGGAAGCTTGTGAGCATTGAGTAGCCAATTATTCAGTATATCTGCAGAGACTGATAGTAAGGAAAGTTTAATGCTGTAAACTAACAGGGCACCCCTCTCATTTGGTACATTACTATACAATTTGAGGTTAAAATGAACAACTTTTTTTTTTTTTAGATATAATAACTGAAATGTTTGTCAAATGTACAGCTCAGTTGCACACAAGGTAGTTTTCATAAGCAGCTTCATGTCTTTAATCTTCATGACAAATGTATTCAAACATGCATGTAAATTAACAGTAGATAAGCTCCTCTAGTGTTTGTTTTTTTTATAGCTAACAAACTGAACATTGGATAACGTTCCCGAGGTAAATGTAACATAATGTTTTATTGATTGAGCGATTTACATGAGACATGATTCATTTCAGTAAGTTGTAGTATTTTTCAACATACCCATTGATGTTCATGCATGGTTTCTTCATGGTATAACTTGTATTCAATTGAAAGACTCGCTCGAAATGAGGCGCTAAAACGAGCTGTCGCACCCCATTTAAGGGCAACGAAACGCCAATTATTGTTTGAATTTTCGTGATAAAATGGGCAGAAATTTAAAAATCAGACTTTGTTTCTTGTCAGAATTAAAGCACAAAGATCTTTGCGTTTATTGGATGGGATGCATAGCGACAAATATTGTTTGGTGTAGAGAAAAACCATGGACCTGAACTACGGGTGATTCATAGGGTCAAATAGAGCCTGTGTCTGCGCTGAGACGTCAGTGTAATCGCCCACTGTTGTGATTGGCTGACATCTTTGCATATGAAATAGCTAGTATTGCATGTGGAACTCTCAAAAACTTTTAGCACATTTTTACTATTACAGCTCTCAAGATGAACTAATCCGAAAAAGTGTTGATTATAGCATTATATTTAGATCTATGGCATATTTAGATTGTGGCATGAAAGGTTGCAGTGATGAGCATGTAGCCGTTCACATGTTGAGCGCATGATTGCAGTGATGTCATTGCAACTCGATTTCTGCACACTAACAAATGCTTTCATCGTAACTAACAGTGCAAACACAATGTAAATAGGAGATGTGTTGATTATAACAGGAGTTTTGGCGAGAGTCCACGCTGTTTGATTGACAGCTCCAGCGATTGTAAAGGGAGCATTTTTTTAAATCGTTTTTTATATATAATTTAATCATAGTTTAAATAACTTTCATCCTACTAAGAGAAACCATATGAAGTTGACTGTTTAGTCACTGGTTTTATTTACTGACACAAAGAACATCAGACTGTACATGAATCATTATATATCAGAAATCTCTGGTCACAGATCAGGCACTAGTTACTCACGTGTGGTCGCATTACTGTCAAGGCCATATTGTAAAAGTCTGTTTGCAAAGCCTACGCAGAAATTTCAACTGATTTACCAAAGATTCCACAGTGAAATGTACTGAATACAAATAAATAATGCTCAACTGAGACATTCACATTGTTGATAATAAATGACCACATTCCTAGCGTTAGGATGTAATGCTGTATGTTTGTCATCTCACTAACACGCCTGTGGGCGGGGCCAAAGTTACAATGATGAAGTAGGCGTTGATCATATTCTGCAGAGGCGGTCTTTCACCTATCTATCGTAGATAGGCACATTCCAATGAGTCGTTCGGCAGGCTTGGTTACACTAAAAGCTGTTTTTGTATTAAAAAGTTATTAGTTCTGAAACTTACAGGATATTCTTATAGTATAATACAGAGGTCTTCAACCCTGCTCCTGGGGACCCACTGTCCAGCAGAGTTTAGCTCCAAACCTAATCAAAGACCGCTGAAGCTAATCAAGCTCTTCAGTATCACTTGTTGGAAATACACAGGCAGGTTGGAAATAAACTTTGCCGGACAGTGGGTCCCTAGGAGCAGGATTCAAGACCCCTGGTATAATAACCTCTTATTTGTCAAATTGAAGTTCATGACCCCTTTAATGTTGCTATTTTGTTTTGCAGTCTAAAAACATTTTCCCGCCCCTTTTTTGAGCCTTTTGTGTGTGACCATCAGTGTATTTTATCTGATCTCGAGCATTTATAGCTGTTCCTCTGTGCTCTTCAAGGCTGAGGGTGATGTAGCTTCCCTGAACAGACGTATCCAGCTGGTTGAGGAGGAGTTGGATCGCGCACAGGAGCGTTTGGCCACTGCCCTGCAGAAGCTGGAGGAGGCTGAGAAGGCTGCCGACGAGAGTGAGAGGTTAGTACAGCACTCAGACACTCCTTTACAGAAAGCATACAGTAGTGCAGTCTACACCATTGTGTAGATGAAATGCGGTTGATGTAGATACATTTGCAAGGTTATTTCTTTGCAGAACCAGTGGCGTCTCATTTGAATCTGTCTTAAGCGAGTGAATCATTCTTGTTTGCTTTTCATTTAAATGTCTCCTTTCTGACGCACGTGATGTCTTTCTTGCCTTCGAAGGCTGAATGTACCTTAAAACATTTTGAGTGTGAGCTGAGGACCATTTAATTGGTTGTACCAACTGGACGAATATGCCCTTAACGAACGAATCAGTGTCTTTGAGACTGAATTAGAGTTAGGCCACCCGTCCCGTGAAATACAGATCAAATCATCAAAGCGCCTTGAGTAACGTGGAATCTCATTTGTGAGCAAATGGAACCGAATGAACATGGAATCTCGTTTGTGAGCAATCCAAATGAAAGCCATATCGTGTTTCTGAACTGAACTGAACCGAACCGAAATAAAGTCTGTGAGAGAATCAATTGAACGCAATTGAACGTTTTTGAATGAACCAAAACCTAATGAATGGATCACTCATTCAGGATCAATGGATAAATCATTGAACTAATCCAGCAGAATCTCATTTGGGAACAAACCGAACAGAATGAACACTGTGTCACGTTTGTGAACGAACCGAATGGAATGAACGCTATATCTTGTTTGTGAACAAACAGAATTAAAACTGTTTTACGTTTGTGAACAAACAGAATTAAAACTGTATTACGTTTGTGAACAAACAGAATTAAAACTGTATTACGTTTGTGAACAAACTGAACCAAATGAGCATTGAATCTCATTTGTGAACGAATTAACTAAACGGAATGAATGCCGTTTCACATTTGTGAGTGAACCGGATGAGCACTATGGCTTTGTCTAAAACAGCATGCTCGAGTATGCACACTTCAGAATGCACTTGAGAAGTAGTAGATCATCCGTGTACTTTTTGCTTAACCCCGGGATATCGTCCTTCTCACCCCTTTTAATCCTGGATAAAGGAACATTTCACACTTGTACTTAATGTAGTAACATCCCATGGTAGTGTGGAAGAAATAGTAGTGTTTTATGTTGTTTTTTTTACATTATTCATTTCAGGGTTCATACAACCTGTTGAAGGGTGAAATGCTTCACACGTTTTCCAGCACTTAAAATTGTAATGTTATTTTTAATGTGGTGATTTTTTTTATAAAAACTAAAAGTTTAAAGGTGTAGGCCACTTTGTGGCAAACAAGCACTTATTTTAAAAAGATGTGTAAAACTATAGAAGAACAATGGTACATTTAATAAGAGTAGAACATTAACATTTTCCCTATACATTACTGTTGTTAATAAAAGTAAATTTTATCTGCATATCAATTCAAACTTTGCTTCACTGTTAAATTTCCAATAAACAGAGTCATTTTATGTTTGAATGAACCATATAATGTGCTGGTGCCACCATCTGTTGAACTTGGTGATGCTGGTGCCACTGATCTCAAATGTTAGTCTGGAGCCCATGCGATTTCGGGATGCAGCCCATATCGTTTGTGAGGGCACTGAATGAATGTCGTATCTCGTTTGTGAAGGAACTGAACCGAATGAACACTATATTGTTTTTGTGAGCGAATTGAATGAACTTCGATTGTGAATGTAGCGAATGAACACGGTAGCATGTTTGTGAGCGAACCGAATGATGGCAAGATCTGTTTGATGACTGAACGGAAGCGAAGAAACATGGAATCTCGTTTGTAAAACCAAACCGAATGAAACGCGTTTGTAAGCAAACCAAATGAACACAGTATTCAATTTGTGAAAAAGGCAAACCTAATGAATGGATCACTCATTCTGGATCTATGAATGAATCATTGAAGAAATCCCTTTGGTCAACAGGTCAAATTTTTTATAATGTTTAATAATGTAAAGCACATGCATATTAATTTATGATCTTCTCTTGTCCAAGGTACAAATAGAAGTAAAATGAATTTAAATGAATAACCTTTCAATACTTCAAGTATTTAATTCTCTGGATTGTCCAAATATATACATGCTTTATTAAACTTTAAACCATTCTGCATTTCCAGCTAAAACAACTATTTTGTGAAATACTGCATATCATTACCATGATAATTCTGAATGGCCATGTCATAAGAGTTTGTCCATACTGCCCAGCCCTAGTATGTACAGTATGTGTACAGAGCTATAGTGTACAGTGTTGTTATATAGTACAAAACAATGTAGTGTGGCGTTCTGCAGGACTCTCAACCTGATTCACTTAAGCAGAACAAGTCAGTTGATCTGGTCCACACCCGTCCCTCCCCCTCTCGCAGTAGCTGTGGTTACTGTGTGCCGAGGCTCCACCGCTGAGTTGCTATTGAAATGACAACATGCTGCCACTTCCTAGCCTGCACCACACATCTGGTGCCCTGCATAAAGGCTGTTTGTGTGCGCGCTGAGGGACGTCTGTGTAATTTGCTAATCACTAGGACCACGAACTTACATGAGTACTTCGTAAACATCGTAGTTGTATTTACGCAAGCATTATTTTTGCTTTTCAGTTAGTGGTGTATATATGTGTGTGTGTGCTTTTTATTGTATATATTTTTAGTGCTGTCATATATATATATATATATATATATATATATATATATATATATATATATATATACAATAATTGTACACAGTACACACACATTATGTAAACAAACTTTTATTTTGGATGTGTGTTTTTTTTAAATATTTTAAAGCATCCTTAGTAACAAAACATTTAAAAACAAATGTTTAGGTTGTTTTGTTTGTTTAACCCTTGTTTGTCCTTTACAGTCTGTTTCTTTACTCTTTTTTTTAATATAGCCCTTGAAATGTCTCTGCATATAGCATAAAAACCGAGGGCATTGCAGACGGTTGTCATTGTGTGATGCTGTTTTTGGCCTAAACAACTGACGTGAGCTGTTTGCGTAGAGTCAGTGGGTTTCTGAATAAACAGCAATTTGTAGAGGCACTAGGCTGCGTTTCCCTTCCTTTGTTTGCCCACACAGAGGCCCTCTGTCTCGGCCCAGTGTGCCTGCATAGAACCACTCTGTACCGAGACATGGTCTCGCTCTTAAGTGCTTTTCCCCCTCTTATTCATCTGTTCTGACAGTGACATTATGAGAAAACGTGGGTTTAGAAACCAACAGCTCAAGAAAACTCTGCTAAATCGGTGTCCTCGATTCCAGAGCTTGCCTGCAGACGAGCTAGCGGCTTTGAATGTAATTTGTGGCAAGTTATCGATCCAGATTGAGTCACAGAGAGATTTCTTTCCTCCTTTCACTTCATTTCTTGCTTCCTCCTTCCAGAGGCATGAAGGTCATTGAGAACAGAGCTCTGAAGGATGAGGAGAAGATGGAGATCCAGGAGATCCAGCTCAAGGAGGCCAAGCACATCGCTGAGGAGGCCGACCGCAAATACGAGGAGGCAGGTTTCCTCAGCCACTCATGCACACACAGGAAAAAAGAAACAAATGACTTCCTGCCTGGTCACATGACCACTCAACTAAAGTGTGATCAAGCAGATGCTTGCAGTTCAGTGTGAACTTTTAAGAAAGATTTTATAATCTGATAGCTTTGAGGTTGTTGTTTTGTCTTTTTATCAGATTTTTGTTTCTCTGTTTTAGTTTTGGTATTTCATGTTGTTGTTTTCATTGTTTTTGTTTTGTCTTTTGTACTTTGTCTTTTGTACTTTTGTACAAATCTGTCTTTTGTTGTTTTCGTTTGTCTTTTTGTCTTGTTCATTTTTGTCTTGTTTTTTTTTATCTGTCTTGTATTTTGTCTTGTGGTGGTGTTTTGTGTTTTTGTCTTGTTTTTGTTTTCTTGTGTCTTTTTTGTTTAATGTGTAGAAAGTGTACTTCTTTTTTATTGGCTACAAGTACAGGTGTGTAATTGTCCCATGATCTGGCCTGTGTGCAGGTGGCCCGTAAGCTGGTGATTGTTGAGGCTGAGCTGGAGCGCACAGAGGAGCGTGCCGAGCTGAATGAGGGGTACGAGGTGTTTCCGCAGCTTCTTGCATGTCTGCATACCTATACATATACATATTATTCATATGCATGTGCCTGAAACTCTTCACACACTCACACAACCTTACAGATTTTGTCAGGATGCATACACACAGGACACATTCATAAGATGCTAACTAGCTAGTCAACTCGTTTATTTATAATGGTAAAAATGCAAAATGTAGTAATTGCTAGAGGTAATGTTAATAATTATTTAAAAATTGGTTACAATGGACTTTACGACAGAGAAACCAGACTATAAGAGCCTCTTCTAACGCGTCGCAGATAAAAGACTTTTGTAAACTGTCAACATTAAGTGCACACTGCTTGACCCGCCCCCTGCCTTTTTTTGATTGGTCCATTGTTTAAAGTGACACACATCATCATTTAATGCACTATTTTTAACTAGACATGAAACTTTGGGTGCTTCTCAATGATTCTTCCTCGTTTTTTCGCTTCTACGGCCTTAAGCCTGTGATCCGGAAACCGGTTGAATTCTGCTGTCTTGAAGGACATCTTAATTCTCTAATTGCACCGTGAGGAACGAGGAAGCTTCCTGAGGAGTCATGAGCGAGGATACACAGGTGTATCCTACCCTCACATCCTAAGGGAGTGAAGCTGAGATGCGAGGAAAGGAAGCGAGAGAAGGAAACGAGGATGCACAAATAAGAAATGAGAAGAGCCCTTTGCATTCGTGAATGGCATCCTCAGGCCAAATAGACCTACCGTCTCATGTGAAAAATCAGTACATCCAATAAGTATGTACAAGTATCAATAAAACATTAGATGAAAAATACCTGGATGACTTCCTATTTCCGCTGAGAATCACTTGTAATGCACATACCAACAATTACTCCAATGTAACACAAGAATGTGTCCTGTGTTTACGTCCCCTAAGAATTTGACTTCCAATTTGCTGTTGGCTAATATCTGCCTCACATTCCTGTTTTTGTTGTCTTGTATAATGCTTTATTTTTGCACGCACTGTTAACTTGCATGTGGCCCGCGTTTGGAATGGCCTTCCCCCTGCACACGCACTAACAGAAACAATCGAAGATTACAGGATGAGCTTCGAGTGTTGGACCAAACCTATAAGTCATTAAAGGCGTCTGAAGAACAGGTACTACTGCACTGACTCATTAGGTCACACATCTAACTGTCCCACCTGAATGTGGGAGCCCTGCTTGCTCCCTGTGTAGCCTTATTTGGTCCTTCTTTTTGTTTGTTTGTTTGTTTGTTTGTTTGTGATGCTTTTGGTTTCACGCCCTTCTAACTTAGCAGGAATGCTGCTCCTCGAATGCTTCTTGTAAGGTGCAACAATTTGCATGCTGCCGATCGTCACGGCACATTCCTGCTGTGTTAAGGGAATTCGGACTCCCCTTTTATTCCACCCCTGTTTTGATTGATTTGGGTTTTGTTTTTTTGTTCCTCTTCCCTCTCCTCCTGTTCCCTGATGTCAATCCATCCAACCTGCTTCTGGTTCTCCTTCTCCTCTCAATGTACCTTTCCTCCTCTTTGTTCCTCCCTCCTCTCCTCTGCGTTCTGTGTAAAACACCAGCAAATGCTCTGAGCTTGAGGAAGAGTTGAAAACTGTGACCAACAACCTGAAGTCCCTGGAAGCCCAGGCTGAGAAGGTAGGTGTGCTGCTGCTGCCCCAGGCACACCATCCACCCCGCCTCCTGAACCAACCGGGATAACCAGTGTCTCTTAATGTTTCACAATCCATCTGTCTGCAAAATGTCAGAAGATGGTGATACTTCCTTTGCTGACAGAACCATCTTATATTTCTGATTTCTACTGCTTTGCTGCTGGTTTAGCTGGTGCATCAGCACAGCTTTTGCTTGATGGTCTTTTTTATTGACCAAGAAAATCTTGTTAGTAGTGAAGTCTGGTTAAGAAGCCTCGTGGAGGCACCAGCATCCAGAACGCAACATATGCTGGTGACCAGCTAAAGGACAAGGTCGTCTTCAGCAGGAAGACCCGTTCACTTCAGAGCGATTACTGTAACGATAACTCTATTAGCGTCCACACCAGTGGATGATAACGCTCTGTTTATTATAGGTCATCTGCTGCTTTAAATGCTCAAGCTCTTTACAGCAGGATGGATTCTGATTGGCTGTCAGTTTTTTAGTCTGAATGTGATTCCAACTGTATTGTTACTGTGTGCCGTTGTTTACATTTATGCAGTTATCATTATAGCTGTGGTGTGGGCTCTGCTCTATTAAATTTAGAACGATATTTGTACCATATCTGTATCGTTATATAGTTATCATCCTTAGTGTGAACGGGCCTTACATATGAAGTAAATCAGTCAAATACAATATGTACATTTCTATACCATTGGGTCACACTCGGTGGTAACTGTTCATGCAGGAACCAATAATGCCGGTATTATGATGATGATATTTATTATTATTACTATTATTATTATTTGTATTACTAGTTGTGAATTCTTTTTCCTTTTTACCATGAAAACTTCTCTTAAATGTCTTTCCATATGCATTACTATGGCAACCGAAGCAGATATAATTGAATATTGATTTGATTACACCGTGTAAACATATATTTTGTTTTCAAAATGACACTGGAGACAATCAGGTTAATCATATGTACCAGTCATTCAGTCGTTTTAATCATGGTAATTATTCATACAGGAACAAAAGAAAATGTATAAGGGATAGCTCACCCTAAAATGAAAATTAAATCATCATTTACTCACTCTGGTGTTGTTCTAATGCCGTAAGCGCTTCTTTCCTTTATGGTGTACAAAAGGAGAAAATTGTAAAAACATTAATTTAAAAAAGTTGCGCTCATTCATATAACGGCAGTGAATAGCGACCAGCATCAAGCTTTTAAAATGATGCAAAAGTATCACAGAATGATCCCGTGGGTTCTGGGAGTAAATGATATTGAATGTATTACTTAATGAAAATCCTAACCTTGACCTTTGATCTGTGTGTGGCTATGCGACGTGCGTGTTCATGTGACTCTGTTAGCGCCGTGTGATAAGGTTCACTCCGTCACACAAGTTGCGAGAAATCAAGATAAGCAAAAAAGTGACATGAAATACAACGCCTAGAAATCTCTGTAACGGATCTCAGAATTACACCTGACAGATGTGAAGGGGGGGGGGGTTGTGTTAATCTTGGTTTCTCACAACTTGTGTGCTTTTTCTGGGCTTGGCCAAGTGAATTGCAGCAGTGTCACACTACTGCGCATATCACGTAGTCGTACACTGAAGACCGACGGCCAAGGTGAGGATTTCGTTAAATACATACAATTTCATATCATATACCACCAGAACACACAGGATTTTTTCTGTGATACTTGTCTTTAAAAAAAAAAAAGCTTGACGCTTGTTGCTATTCACAGCCATTATGACTGTGTGTGGGTGGTACACATTTAAAAAAGGACATACGGCATTAAAAGGGTGAGTAAATAATTTCTTTCTACTATGACAACTTCTCTTAAATGTCTTGCTGATGCAACCAAAGAAGATATAATTGAATACTGACTACACAATCTACAATCTATGATAAATAAATATACTTTTTCATATCTGAATGTTTTTTGAGTGAAGCACTAATGTAGAGTGGTCGTGTGCTGGTTTGTCTTGATGTTTGTGGTTCTTGTGATGTCTGCAGTACTCACAGAAGGAAGACAAATATGAGGAGGAGATCAAGGTCCTTACTGACAAACTGAAGGAGGTATGAACTACTTTATCATAGGCTTGTTTTAGTTATCCCTCTGTCCTGGGGAGGCTAGTATAACCATTGTCTCCCAATTCTGTTCAGTGCATTTAAATGTTATTGTCTAGAATTGACTCTTTGTTCAGGGCTGTGTTTTTGTTCGCTGCAGGCCGAGACCCGTGCCGAGTTCTCTGAGAGGTCCGTCGCCAAGCTTGAGAAGACCATCGATGATCTTGAAGGTACGAATTTCATCACTCGTTCTCTCGTTTCAGTGTCATCTCAGCCCCTGCTGAGTTGTCATTCATACGTGTGATTTAGGGAGAAAACAGTTTTCGCTTCAGGTCATTAAGCTTTCAGCCTTTTATTTCTGTCGTCATGCTGTTCCTCAAACCTTCCGCCCCGCTGGCTTTCTTTCAGCTTCCTTATCGGTTCAGTCAGACAACTAAGCATTGCTTATTTTGAAGAGACCAGTCATTGAGCAGAACCACACAGACTTCACATTGTTTTGTAAGATGACACCGGTGTTACGGAGGTCTAATTACACGCAGCGTTTAACCTTGATTTGCCTTTTAATGAGCCTGCTGTTAAATAGTCTTCAGCTGTTCTTCGGCATTTAGATTTACACAAGCACAAGTTCATTTTCATGATTATACTGCTGTGTTTGCACTGTGATAATGCAACATCCAGGTCTGAGAGACATCAGTAAGAACCTTAACAGGAATAGTTCATCCAGTAATTAGATGTCTTTTTCTCACCTTCATGTCACTCCAAACCTGTTTGATTTCATTTTCTTCTGTGGAGCATGAATGATGTTTCACAAACACATTCCCACAGTGCACTTTTCCTCCATAATGGGATCTGATGCAGGTAAACTCCCATAGTTGACGATAAAAGCACCATAAAAGAACATTTACACTGCCGATCAAAAGTTTGGGGTCTTTTCAAAATAAATAAATACTTGTATTCAGCAGGGATTCATTAAATTAATCAAAAATGACAGTTAAAACGTTTATAATAAAAAGGTATCTCCATTTCTACAAAAAAAAAATTTGAAATGAAGAATAATAATAAATGTTTGAGCATCAAGTCATCATATTAGAATGATTTCTGAAGGATCATGCACTTAAGACTGGAGCAATGATGCTGGAAATATAGCTTTGACATAACAGGATTAAAATGTTATAATAATATAGTAAAATTAGTGTATTTTTTAATTATAATAATGTTAGTTACAATTTGTGTTTTACTGTGTTTTTGATTAAGTAAATGCATCCTTGGTGAGCATAGGAGACATTAAAAATAATTAAAAATCGTACAAACTTTTGAACTGTATTGTATGTATTGTTCATTATTTGTATGTGGTTTCACACAGTCTCGGCCATAAGCTTCAGGGAATACTTTAAAAGTAATGTATATGACTTGTGCACTACATACGGTTGGACACCAATGACGGGAAACTCTAAAACCAATAACACCTGAAGTGACCTCTAGACGAGCCATATTTTGGCACTTTTCCACTACACAGTACCAACTCGACTTGCCTTTGTTTGGTTTTCCACTGTGTAAAAGTTGTACCTGTACCTGCTTCCAGGTACTTTTTTTCATATCACCTCCGGCGAGGTTCTGAGCGAGCTGAGTCGATACTAAAATGTGACGTGAAAACACAGCAGACTGCTGATTGGTCAGAGAGAATCGTCACTGTTCACTGCGTCATCATTGCACACGCCAGATGGAGTTTCCTGAATAACCGCGCCATTTTTAAATAGTTTGGCCAGAGATTGCGTGATATACCCATTACTATTATGGCAACTCGGAAGAATACACCGTGGTCAAACGAGGAGGTCATTCCCATTTGAGTTGTATGAGGTTTGGGAAAGAAACAAGCATTTCTTGGCATTTTGCAAATTGGGTTCCACTGATGGAAAAAATCATACATGTTTTGAATTACATGAGCGAAAATCACAGAATGTTGTGTGAACTATTCGTTTATCTCGTCATTTTCACAAATTTGTCATATCTTTGCCTTGTATTTCAGTTCCTTTCCATTCCCCGTTAACTTTATTTTCTGTTTTCCCTCCTCTCTCTCTCTCTACACGTCACTCTCTCGCTGTCTGTCACTCCGTTCATTGGGGCCTGTCTTGCTGCTGGACTGGATGCTTCACTCCTGCACCTGCTTTTATTCCCCTTCCACTTCCTCCTGTCCACCCTCTGTTTCCCCTCCATCAAACACACAATCCCGAATCCCGATAGATGAGTTGTATTCCCAGAAACTCAAGTACAAAGCCATCAGCGAGGAGCTGGACCACGCTCTCAACGACATGACTTCAATGTAATTCATCTGCGGTCTCTGCCTGTGCCCCTCCCCTCCCCAATTACCCATAACCCCCTCTCTAAATAAGGTCTTCAGTTCTCTTCCTTCTGTTTAAAAACTCTATCTCTGCAACTCTACAAGACACATGGTCTGTTGTTCTAGGTATTTGATGTCAAGTCGTTTGCTTATTGCAAACTCTTGCCATGGCTTGTAGAGTCAGTGCATAGGAGTTTGTTTTGAATTCATAACTATTGTATCAGTTTATTCAAAATAATCTTGTGAGAAAACAAGAACAACTTCTAACTTTCTCAAATCTTTGGTTAAACTTTTGTTGGTCAGTACTAGTGCTGGGCAATATAGCTTTAAAAGTTTAAAAATGTATGTTGTTATATAAATATTTTAATATTTTAACTTTTTTTTAGGGATATTTGTATTAAATAGTAATAGTAATATCTAACATTTGAAATAGTTTTTAACTGAAGAAATGAACAGAATATTTATTATTTTATTTATATATATATATATATATATATATATATATATATATATATATATATATATATATATATATATATTATTTTATATATATATATATATATATATATATATATATATATCTATATATATATATATATATATATATATATATCTATATATATATATATATATATATATATATATATATATATATATATATATATATATATATATATATATATATATATATATATATATATATATATATATATATATCAATATATATATATCAATATATATATATATCAATATATATATATATATATATATATATATATCAATATATATATATATCAATATATATATATATCAATATATATATATATCAATATATATATATATATATATATATCAATATATATATATCAATATATATATATATATATATATCAATATAACAAGCATATTCATGTTTTTTAACTATAGACTGTTTGGGGTCAGTTTGATTTAATTTTTTTTGAAAATTAATACTTTTTATTCAAGGACAGATTCAATTGTCCACAAGTGGCAGTAAAAAGCTTCGTAATGTTACAAATTTGCTGAAATTTCATATTCAAAGAATCCTGGAAAGCAAATATTTAGCAGCACAACTGTTTGTAACATTAATAATAATGTTTTTTGAGCAGCAAATCATCATATTAGAATGATTTCTGAAGGGTCATGTGACACTGAAGACTGTTATAATGATGCTGAAAATACAGCTTTGAATCCAGGAATAAATTACATTTTAAAACAATTATTTCATGTTACTATTTTACTGTGTTTATGATCAAATAAATGCTGCCTTGGTGAGCATAATAGACTTTAACATTAAAAAATCTTACCGACCCCAAACTTCTGAACGTTAGTGTACATTTTTAACAAAAACATGGGAATTTCTGTGGCAAAGTAATCACAGAATCAGAATCTGTTGAACCGATTCAATAAAAAAGTTATGATTCATGAAAATGAATAGGAGTTCCTGATATTGTCGCTATTCTGTCTTAAGTCACCTATCTAATCTGTCATTTTACTATCTTAAAAAATGACAATATTCAGGATGTTGCTTTATTTTGTAACCCAAACAGAAAAATAAAGAGATGCCTCGTAAAGATTAACTTTATCACCCAGCCCTATTGGCAGTACTGTGAAGTCTTAGGCCGTGTGTCCACCAAATCGTTTTTCCTGTGGCTAGTGTATTTTTCAATGGGAGTGCCACATTTTTAAAAGTGCCGCAGTAGTTGTCAAAAGTACTGACGGGAGCGTTTAAAAGCAGCCGTCTCTCAGCAAATATATTCGGGATTTGTGGCCGACGCGCACTTGGCACTGGTGCGAGCTCTGCAGCAGACTTCTTCCCGACAGTCAAAGGGGCGTTACGTCACGAAAGTGAGGACTCGTAGGAAGACCACGAGTGTTTAGGGTGCCATTTGGGACAGGGCAATTGACGCACTCGGTGAAGATCGTCAATCATTGGAGCCAGTCACAGACATGTATGTTGAGTTCGTGAACACAATGGCCAATCAGAGGTGTTTAGCATTTTGAGCACTGTTGCTGGTTGATGCTGGTTTCGTCGCATTTGTAAAATTTCAGTACCGAACCGATACCGAAGTCTTGGTAGTCTCTACTTTTCATTTGTAACAACATTTTTCTATAGAAACAATACAGAAATGCACATCTCAAAAATGATATACTAGTAATATTCCGCAGATATCATGGCAAGCAAAACAGAAAGAAACTGGAAAAAGCGCTTTCAAGCGTCCACAGCTAGGCGTTTTTAGGTGGACACACGTCCTTAACCCCTAAGCATGTGATGAATGTTCAGCAATTCATCACTGTTTTACAGTGGGAAGCATTTCACGCTTGCTGGCTTCCTGTGTGTGTGTGTGGTGTTATCTCTCTTTTGGTGTAAAATTAAACTACTAACAAGGTCTCCCTCCTCTGTTCAGAAGGCCCAATGGTTTCTGATCTCACCTGTGTCACTATGTAGTAGTTGTTTAGGAGCGTGTGCTGCTTGGTAAGTCAGCCATGTGATTGTGTGGCTCCCCTCTATGGCGATTCAGTGTGCGTCACGTACATTGATACGCTTCTAACTCTATCAGAGATAAATAGCAGGCTCTCTCCGTTTGGGACTGTGAGCAGCATGGCTCGTGTGTGGTGGTGTCTTCCCTTTTCTTGTATTTGGTAGTTTTCCCTGTCCTTTGCATCACTACCTTTCTCTTTATTTTTTTACTTCTTCCCCCGTGCAGATAAATTGTTCATCAAAGACGCGTCCCGCTGGCTGAACGACATCACTCTGCTCTTTCCAGCCTTTTTTTCCCCCACATCCCTCTATCCCTGCTTCCCTCTCTTCATTCATCATTGTGTTTTGTTGCCCATCTCTTCTTGTACAGACCTTTTAATTCTTTCTGCTTTATGTAAACCTATATGTAAACCTTCTCGTTTTTGTTGTTTATTTTCCTTGTCATTTCTTTGTGCTTTTATTGCTGTGGCTCTAATAAAGTCAGAAGCATTGGTAGAAGGCGTGGATTTCCTCTATGGTTATTATATGACGTGTTATGGACATTCAGAGAGGAGAAAGCAAGCTTTTGTTCCTCAAGTGTTTAATAAAGCCGATGTCTTTTAATGTGGGGAACGTTCCTAGAGCACTGCATGTTGGTTTCCACATATTTACATGTTAGGCAAATTCATTCTTCCCTACTATTCAAATTTCTGTGGATTTTTAATCAGGTTTTGTCATGGAAGTAGATGACAGTCACTTCTGTTCTAATATCTGTTCATTTAAACCGCATGATTACCTGTCGTGCTTGTACTGCACTTGTAGGAAAGGTTCCAAAAAAAGCCTCAACCGCAACTTAAATGAACCTGTGATAGTAAACT
This sequence comes from Gobiocypris rarus, assembly GCA_023029165.1. NCBI lineage: Eukaryota > Metazoa > Chordata > Actinopteri > Cypriniformes > Gobionidae > Gobiocypris > Gobiocypris rarus. The sequence goes on from CM040913.1 coordinate 19,774,134, forward strand.
ATTCTCACTGTTTCATGAGCTGGCATTGCTAATACTTTGGGTTTTTGAGCATAAACTGAAATGTACATATTAAATACCACTATGAGCATGAAATGTCACATTGTACTGAGTGTTGAGAGATCTCATAGTCTTGCATTAGAAAACATGTGGAGATGAGAGTATCATGTTAGCTACCATAACGCTTTAATTGATAAGATGTTGTTATAAATGGTATTTTAAAGAAATTCTCCACTTTCTACTGAACGAGAGTTTTACAACAGATATATCTTATTTCATAATTTTACAGCTTACATCATATACATTTTTTTTTTAGTTTATATAGTTTATAACCGTGTTTCCCAACCTTTTTGTTGCCACGGCAGTTTTAATCAGTAAAAATCATGGCACACCAAAACTAATACAATTGCACAAACATCCATTGCTTCAAATGGCATATTAAAACTAGATATTATATTAAAGGTAGTACTCACATTTAATGTGAAACTCAAGCTTAAGTCAGGTAAGGACATATAGCTAGCTCTATGATGCTGTTGGTGGTGATGATAAAACCACAAATTTACATAGTCGCTGTCGTGCGGAAACCTCGTATTTTTCAAATGAAACAATGTGCCGTCAAAGTTGGCATTGTTGTTTGATATAGCTATGTCTATCTCCGCTCTTCAAATACAAAAAACATTAGTCTTTATGGACATAGTGTTTCTTGAGTAAAGAGAACGCTGTACTTACTCAAACATCAGTTCTTTATTTACCCTTGCATGCAAACAAGCAGAGATCTCCAAACTGTGAGTGGTACATGGAGGCGGGGTGGAGTTATGAGGTTTGACTGACTAATGGATTTACCAGGTTTAGTCACAACCTCTTTTAAATGCTTTTTATCTGTAAATATTTGTGTAAACCCACATAGAGATGTAAATGATGACCAATAGCATTCATTTTATAAAACGAAAATGATCGAACACAAGTGCTACTGTCCCAATTTACACACACACACACACACACACACAGACGGATTGTAGGATTATCACTAACACTGATGAACCAACAGTAAAAGGTAAGGCTGTTAAAAAGCAGTGTCAAACTAGTTTTAATAAGTTGACATGAGTCATAGTCATCAAAAAATATAGAAAAAAGCACAAAGTGGAAATTAATGTTACGGAAACCAGTTACCATGGCAAATACACTAACATGAACTTTTAATGAAATGTATGGACACTGGTCCCGATGAATGGAATTAACATCCTCTGCATGCAAATCATTCCCAGCTAACACACGATATACCTGTCAGGTAAATTATTGGTACTTTTTTGGTTCTTTCATGACTAATTGACAACGCAACTACAAAGTTACATGCTCATAATTTCACTTGCTCTCTATATATAGTGTTTATATATAGTGTGTGTACATATATCGCAGAAAGTCTTTCAAAATAAGTCTTGCATCATAAAAATATTTAGAATTTGATGTATTTAGTTTCTTTGCACACTCCGTGACCCACTTAAAGCAATCTTGTGAGCCACTGTTATAGTATATACTCTATAGTAGTGTTTTTCAGGGGCAGTCCTCGGGACCCTCCTTCCAGAATGTGTTTGTCTCCCTGTTCAACACATTCAGAAGCTGATGAGTTGACTCGAGTATTTTAATTAGTGTGGCTCCGTTTACACCTGGTATTAAGATGCATTTTGGACGTTCGGTTCACAAGTGAACGATGCTAAATACAGGTGTAAACGGGTTCAAAAATAGTTTTGAGCTTTCCACTTTCGACCACTTCCAGAGGTTGTCTAAAACATATTCGACCGGATTGCTTTCGTAGTGTAAAAGCTCAAGTGATTTGAATGTGTTCGAGCAGCCACAAAACCCTTCTGACCTAATGTGTAATCATCATTGGAAGCACTCTAGCCATAGCTAGACGGGATTTAAACCAAGTTTGGTTTGAAGATGGAAAAATGTACCAAGCACAATGTTCTCTCACCATTCCTGATTTCGAACACACACTCAGTGTTCAGCTGGTCTTGCGGCTTTCAGAGCAGAAACAAAAGCTGCTGCTCTCCGTATGTTTTTCAGTCTCTCCGGACGCATTCATATGTAAATTGTGCAAGCTTATTTCATCCATTAGAAAAAAGCTCATACATTTAACTGCCCGTAGACCCTCCCCTTGAAGAAATCAGGACAGAAGTGTTTGAAAGTGGACAAAAGAGACTGGTTTAAACATGTCTCCCTCATCTACTATCCGATCGACCAAAACGCATCTCAATACCAGGTGTAAACCGGGCCTGGACTTCAGTTGAGAAACGCTACAGTCAGTGTACTACTACTTTGCTACTTTGGATTAATGATTTGTTTGACACTTCCACAACTGTCGCAAGTAATCTTGACCATTTCATCTGTTGTCCAACAACCACACAACATTGTATGTTCTGTTAAACTGGGCCATCCTTCTAGTTGAGCCCTGCTAGTGGATACATGAGCTCTTATAAACACCTAGCGATCCCTGCTGTCTGATCCCATCACACACATCTCCTCCAGGTTGGTTTCAGTCTGAGTGAAATGTTACTAACTACTACTTCCAGCTGTTCTCATTTCTTCTTCACTCTGTTCTTTCTGTTTCTCTCTCTCTTTCTCTCTTGTCTTAACCTGCTGCGTTGCCCGCTCCTGTAGACCGTCTCTACCAGCAACTCGAGAAAAACCGCCTTCTCTCTAATGAGCTAAGAATGGCCTTGAATGATGACTAAAACTAGTGTGGACTTTTGTTTTTGTTTCTGATCACCAAATGGGGTCTGAAAATGAATGCTGTTGTGATTGAAAGTTAAAGGAATGAGTTTTTGTAACAAAGTTACACACTTGCTGCCTTCAAGTCATATATAATTTCCACAAAAACATTAAGCAGCAAAAAACTTTTAAAAATTGATAAGAACCATTATAAATAATTGATCAGTAATAATAACTGATACATGTGATGCATTTATATTATATAAATGATCTTTTACTTATCATTGTAGAGAAAAAAACCTTTCATGACTTTGAAGTTGACCAGTATCTTTTAGTGCAACCTAAATCGTAATTGCAACTTCCGAACTCTTCCCAGAAGGACTTGAAGGCAGCATTTGGATAATGGATCGCTACCACTTTAATCAGGATGTTATCTAATGCCTTTTGCTTTATGCAAGAGTCAGCACTCTTTAACTGTCTGTTAGATATTATATATTAACACATGTATATCAGTATGTACATATATATATAATGTATCTCTGCTATGGTTATTTAAATGAAAGCATGAATTGAGTGTGTAAAGTCTGTCATAGGCAGTGTTGGGGGAAACGCATTACAATTAAAAGGTTTGAGCTGCGTCCTCTACTGTACAGCCGTGATTTTGCATTTCCTTCAACCTGAGGCTTATCCATTTCATTTCTGGTGTGAAAGGGCCTTAACATTTGCCAAAAATAAAACTGTTTTTTTTTTACTAACAAGCAAACCCAGCCCAGGTGAGGAAAAAGTAGCGCAAAAGTAACAGCGCATTACATTCCATTAAAAAGTAACCGTTACTTTTTTAAGGGAGTAACGAAATATTGTAACGCATTACTTTTAAAAGTAACTTTCCCCAACACTGACTGCCGTTTTGAATGAACATGCTGCAGGTATCCACTGCATGTTATTCCCTACATGCCTTGTATTGGTATTAACGTGTCTTTCACTTAATGTTCTAACAGAAAAACTCTCACACGCTAAAGAAGAGAACCTCGAAATGAACCAGATGTTGGAACAGACTCTATTGGAGCTGAATAACATGTGAATCCTGGTCACACAATGATCTCTGCATTTTGTATTCATGGAGTTTTTTGGGGGGTTTTTTCGTCCTGACAATTATCAGATTGAATAACATGTGCCATTTGTTACAAAAGCTTTAGTTTTTCTTGTATTTTATTTTTTATGTAATGTGATGGTACATGTTCATTTTATTCTGATTGTGCACAAATGAAACAAAGTTAGCAGCGATTGCACTTAATTCAATATATGCACATAACGGTTCTAATGGACACATGGTCTGAAGCCAAGTTGATTTGAAATTGCAAGGTTTTCTTTTATAGTGTACGTCGGATTAGGTTGTCCTATGTATACTGGTGCTACTGTGAAGGCGGATGTCTAGCAGTGTGTAGCTTATAGAGGTTCATTTAACTATATACACTTTCCAATTTGAATATCATTCTCTGTGCCAATGTTTAGCCCTAAAGGGACTTATTTACACTCCAACTTTTTATTTATTTTTGTTTTTTTTTTCATTTTGCTTCAGGATGTCAGGCAACAATTTTTGCAAACGCTGAGTTCTCTTATGCCGAAAACCATGTGGTTCAAAATTTCCTCCATTTTGAATTGGAAAAATATGATGAAATCATATTTGGTTGTGCCTCATTCATTTTAGTCATTTTAAATGTAGATGTATTAAATGTATGTCATACATAAATGTACAAAGCTGAAATAAATAAAACCACTCCATTTGACGTTTTCTAAAGCCTGGGGTCTGTTTTTGAGGTGTTAATAGTTTTTAGTGCACTTCTGCTCTGAATTCTGTTCTGTTATAGCCTTGATAATTACTACAGAGCCTTATCTTCTCCCAATCATTGTGGCAGTAGAGCGCAACAGGGTTTTTTTTACTTAGGGTTTCCGGAAGTATTCTTTTTCTTCATAGGGAAATTGTTTTTTTTTTGCAATAACTTATAAACATTTAAAGACAGGCTAGGACTGTGTCCGAAATCGCCCTCTATACCCTCATTCACTATTGCCTACATTAGTCCACTAATATAGTTCACTTGAGGGAGTTCACTATTGTCTACATTAGTCCACTAATATGGTTCACTTGAGGGAGTTCACTATTGCCTACATTAGTCCACTAATATGGTTTACTTGAGGGAGTTCACTATTGTCTACATTAGTCCACTGATATAGTTCACATGAGGGAGTTCACTATTGTCTACATTAGTCCACTAATATAGTTCCTTGAGGGAGTTCACTATTGCCTACATTAGTCCACTAATATGGTTTACTTGAGGGAGTTCACTATTGTCTACATTAGTCCACTAATATGGTTTACTTGATGGAGTTCACTATTGTCTGCATTAGTCCACTAATATGGTTTACTTGAGGGAGTTCACTATTGTCTGCATTAGTCCACTAATATAGTTCCTTGAGGAGTTCACTATTGTCTACATTAGTCCACTAATATGGTTTACTTGAGGGAGTTCACTATTGCCTACATTAGTCCACTAATATGGTTCACTTGAGGGAGTTCACTATTGCCTACATTAGTCCACTAATATGGTTCACTTGAGGAGTTCACTGCCTACATTAGTCCACTAATATGGTTCACTTGAGGGAGTTCACTATTGCCTACATTAGTCCACTAATATAGTTCACTTGAGGGAGTTCACTGTTCCCTACATTAGTCCACTAATATAGTTTACTTGAAGGAGTAAATGAAAACAAGTGAGTTCACTATTTGCCTACAGTAGTCCACTAATAGGGTGAATTCAGGATGATAGGGACACTTTTTCCAAGTCCTCTAAATGGCAAAAATTAACCATGGTTTTATTATAGTAAAAGTGTAGTAACCATGTTTATATATATATATATAACCACAGTTTTACTTACAAATACCATGATTAGACTATGGTTAGTGTAGCAAAGCCATGGTTTATTTGTGGTGACCATGGTTTAACTCTCAAAGTTTATTTTTCTTTTCTTTTTTTTTCTTTTTTTTATTTGTAGTAAAACCATGGTTCATTTTCGTAAGGGAAGTGTCCCAATCACCCTGAATTCACCCTGAAGTTCACTTGAGGGATTTCACTATTGTCCACATTAGTCCACTAATATAGTTTACTTGAGGGAGTTCACTATTGTCCACATTAGTCCACTAATATGGATCACTTGAGGGAGTGAATTCAGATAGAGCGCACTAGAAAGGCTGTAAGTTTTGCATAGTTTGTTTAATAATCATTTGAAACTTATAAAACTAGAAGCTCCAGTAGTAATGAAAATAATTATCTTGAACTCTGTCATGGAAACTAGCATGTATAAACCTTAATTAAACAATTTAATTAAAAAAATAATTGATACCTGTAATAGGCTACAGTGCATTACACTTTAGCTACATCTGACCAGTGGTTTGGATAACGGATGGATGATTCAGCAGTGGGCGCCATCTTCTGGTCAGACGCGGGAATTCATTCGGCACAACCATAGACATAAGAAATACATGCATATTTTGCAATAAATAAAATGTATTGTTTGTATACATAGAATAATTTTTAATTGCGTAGTTTAAAAAAAACATCGTTTTTAATATAATGTATTCTCAAAGCTTTGTAGTTATTTTCCTCTCTAAAGCCGGACTGGATTTTCATGATTTTCAGTTTAAAAGCAGCTTTACAGAAAATGCCTGCGTCTACATTACAATTTAGAGTGATTTGTTATCAGAGGAGGTTAAAGATTTCAGAAAAGTACATATCAAATCACACAGTTAGCAAACAACGTACTAATAAACAATTTAATAATTCTGAACGAGCTCACTGAAGTAAAGAATATATGATGTTAACAATGATTAGGGTATATAGAAATGGTCAAGAGAGGATGTTGCCTAACAACAAATCAGACTATCTGCTTCCATGCGTTAAAATTAATAATTGCTGCGTGTTGCATAAATATCCCACTGATAGATGTTAATTGTATCGTATTGGCAGTTGCAAGGTGTGGCATGTCACAATGCAGGACATGAACCAACCGAATGGGTTCCGCTTGTTAAAACCGCATGATTACAAAACCAGACCAAATAATTGAAAAGCATGCTCGAGGCTGTACAGTTAAAACTGATGCAACATTTGCGCTTTTTGCAATGGCGTTGCATGATAATGTCAAGGTGATGTTTCAGGGCGTATCAGTGTTTTGACTGCAGCTATTTCAAACTGCAAATAAACAGCTGAGGGCTGGACAAATGCTGGGTCATGTTTGACTCTTTCCAATTGGTTCAATATGGTTAGATCAGAATAAATAAACACGTGACTTTTCCATATACTGTATTCTACTGTGAACACGGTCATGCATTTCCACATACAGAATGAGTAGCCCCTGGCAATGTGAGCTGGTCCTTAAAACACAGATATCGTGAAAGGTCATACAACATTAATGAATAATTCAGAATTCATTGGTGCAGAAAACATGAGCATGTGGGTTCCACCGGACGTTTATAATACAAAGCTATATGTTAAGTGATTGGTCCTGTTGTTAATAAACTCAATACAATGAGCTATAACGTTAGTTCACTGAACAGCCTGTAGGCTGTGTTATGTGACATATTAATTAATATTTGTACTGCAACTGTCTAAGTAGCAGCTGCTCTCGCCTAAACAGTCCATTTGAGCTCCGTTCGTTTGTTGTTGTTGACAGATCTGTCGGAACGGAATGCGCACATCTGATCAGCCAATCAGCCGTTGGTTTTCAAAGCCTCTGCAGTTTTCAAATTAAAAGACCTTTTACGTCACATGGATGCTGAATACTAATTAGTACAATAGTGTGACAAAATGAATTGAAAAAATATATTTTATTAATATTTTATGCTATGTCCTCGTAAATGGACACCAGAACTCAGTTTGAAAAATAAAATGACATGTATAGGCAAAAACAATGGAATTTTTTTTTTCATTCACCAATTAATTTTTAGGTTCAATTTTTTTAACCAAACTTTGTTTAAAGATGATTCTCAACTATGTTTAAAAAGATATAACGGAATAAATTGATATACCATTTTACTGTATGCAGTACGTGGGTAAAATTGGGTTTTTCAATTCAATGCAATGTGTCTATACACTGTATCTAATTTGCATATTAAACATGTACCCAATGAAAAAATAAGTGTAATAATGGGACTAATAGTTGGCAACTTTTTCATAATAATATTTAATAGTAACATTGATATGTTATTTAATTCCCTATTCATATGTTGTGTCTCTCAAAATGCCTGATAAACACGCTTTAAGCCCCGGTGTCCTCTATTGATCTCATATAATAAATCAAGGCCCTGTTTTAACAGAAAGTCATATTTTGATTAGACACCTCATTACATTTTCCTGAGATGTTGATTTATAACAAACAATTTGAAAATTTGATTTAAATGATAATTACAAAATATTACAACATGTTATCATATTTCCATAAGAGTGCTAAATTTGATAATTCAGTCATTTTTAAAAGACCAAGGAGAAGGTAAAATGGTGTTGTCCTGGTGAAACCTCAAAACAAAAGCCCGGAAAAGCCCTGAATGTGCTCTTTACAGGACATGCAGACTAGGTGTCAGAGAAATTCACTAAAATATAATGTCCTCGTATGTGGACAGAGGCTATAAAAATACATTTTTGTGAAGAAATTTGCATGCAGGCAGGCAAACCTGTGATATTTATATTTAACTAAAAAAAAGTTAAAATGTTGACGCTTTGTCTTTTATATATATATATATAATAGAATATAAACAGATATAGAATATATACAGATATGTATATGTATATATGTATATATATATATATATATATATATATATATATATATATATATATATATATATATATATATATATATATATATATATATATATATATATAAATTGAGATAATGAGTTGGCAATTTGCCAACCACACAATTAAATACATTTAACATTTAATTACGTTCTTTAAAATTAAAAATTCAATTATGTTTGCATGTACATTCAAATATGTTCATTTTAAATATAATAACAACATATATATTTTTAAAAATCCATTAGATTATTTTCATATTAAATAAAAGTGACTTTTATTCTGTAGATTAATCCGGTTGCCAGCTGTCTGTCGCCGCTTCTAGAGTTCAAACGGGAACTCCTTCTTTTCTCTTCCTATAAACTATTTTCTCCCATATATTATTATTATTATTATTATTCGTAAAACAGTCATGTCTCGGATACTGTGTTTTTCACGGCGTCTCATATGCGCAAAATGTAAATACAGTGTTCAGAAATCCGAGCCCTTTGTGTCTTTGCTGACATCCAGAGTGAAGTTCAGAGATCAGCTGATAAAGAGATTCATTTCAACACCCAGAAGACCAGTCATCACGTCCTACAGCCACCGACACGCGGCCTTATGGGTGTTAGGCATCGGGACGGGTTTTGTTCTGACTCTGGGCCTGAAATATCGTGATTCTGCCTCTGAACACTGTGAATGTAAAGCACAGACGGCAGACAGAGCTCAGACTGGCTCAAAGTACACCGCCGCTATAGAAACCAGCAGAGACCTGCTGCAGCGGATAAAGGTACAGGTATCAGGACCGAACTTCATTTACTAACGTTATTGTTGATATGTCATATATTTTTCATCATAGTTTCTAGTTAGTTTAGCCGGATAACATGTAATTGTCAACAAGTTCTACTGTAGCTACTTTTGTATATATTTTACAAACTTGAAGTTTTATTAAGATTTTATTTAATTTCAAAATCTGTAATATTGATATAATGTAATATTTGTATTTTATATTATATGAAAACCAATGCTGTCAAATGTAAATGTGTGTGTACACAAACATTAATTACAAACTTTTATATTAGATGTGATTAATCGCATTAATCGATTAGACAGCACTAAAACGTGAATAGATTGATATTTACATTATATTATAAATATTACAAACATTTCTCAAATATTGTATTTGTATTCAGTTGACTCTATTATATTTATAAATTCTATATTTTATTGATTGGTATGTATATTTTATATGTGGTTGTTTAAGAAATGAAAAGCTATCACTCCATCATTTATGATTAGAAGACCTGTTGCCAAACATAACATGCAGAAACATTATAATTACTGCAATAATCATTATTATTTTTTAATAGTTTTAATTTCAAAATGTTTTTCAAAAATTTATAGTGCAGAATGGCCTATCATTTTTCAGGATGAAGTTGGAGCTCCTGGGATGGTTATTGGAGTCTCCGTGGACGGCAGCCATGTTTGGTGTGAAGGTAGGAAGTCTTCCCCTACACATTTAGATCTTGTCCTTTAAAGGCTCATGGGTAATCTGCACTACTGTGGTGTCTACAGAAAGATGCATAACGGCTGTGCATGCTTAAAATGAAAATGTCACGAACACATATATGCAAAGGCCTTAAGTTCACATCCAAGTTTACCATATCTTTGAGGATTGTTTTAGTGACCCCCTGGCTGTGTGTGTTCCCTCTGAGGTGTTGGCTATGCAGATCTGGAGAACAGAGTGCCTTGTGGTCCCGACACGGTGATGAGAATCGCCAGCATCAGTAAACCTCTGACTGCAGCGGCCGTCGCCAGACTCTGGGAGGAGGGCAAGATTGATCTAGATGCCCCTGTCCAAAAATACATCCCTGAGTTCCCACAGAAGCAATTCGAAGGAGAGAATGTGAGCACATCCATTTAAAAAGAGGTTTTTAATTTAATTTAAATAATTTAATTTACGCAAATTATTACTAATTTTACTTATGAAAATATACAGCAGGGATGGGCAATGTCGGTACTCACTTGAGGGAGTTCACTATTGTCTACATTAGTCCACTAATATGGTTCACTTGAGGGAGTTCACTATTGTCTACATTAGTCCACTAATATGGTTCACTTGAGGGAGTTCACTATTGTCTACATTAGTCCACTAATATGGTTCACTTGAGGGAGTTCACTATTGTCTACATTAGTCCACTAATATGGATCACTTGAGGGAGTTCACTATTGTCTACATTAGTCCACTAATATGGTTCACTTGAGGGAGTTCACTATTGTCTACATTAGTCCACTAATATGGTTCACTTGAGGGAGTTCACTATTGTCTACATTAGTCCACTAATATAGTTCACTTGAGGGAGTTCACTATTGCCTACATTAGTCCACTAATATGGATCACTTGAGGGAGTTCATTATTGCCTACATTAGTCCACTAATACAGTTCACTTGAGGGAGTTCGCTATTGTCTACAGTAGTCCACTAATATAGTTCACTTGAGGGAGTTCACTATTGTCTACATTAGTCCACTAATATAGTTCACTTGAGGGAGTTCACTATTGCCTACATTAGTCCACTAATATGGATCACTTGAGGGAGTTCACTGCCTACATTAGTCCACTAATATGGTTCACTTGAGGAGTTCACTATTGCCTACATTAGTCCACTAATATGGATCACTTGAGGGAGTTCACTGTGCCTACATTAGTCCACTAATATGGTTCACGTGAGGGAGTTCACTATTGCCTACATTAGTCCACTAATACAGTTCACTTGAGGGAGTTCGCTATTGTCTACAGTAGTCCACTAATATAGTTCACTTGAGGGAGTTCACTATTGTCTACATTAGTCCACTAATATAGTTCACTTGAGGGAGTTCACTATTGCCTACATTAGTCCACTAATATAGTTTACTTGAGGGAGTCCACTATTGCCTACATTAGTCCACTAACATAGTTCACTTGAGGGAGTTCACTATTGTCTACATTAGTCCACTAATATAGTACACATGAGGGAGTTCACTATTGTCTACATTAGTCCACTAATATAGTTCCTTGAGGGAGTTCACTATTGTCTACATTAGTCCATTGATATAGTTCACATGAGGGAGTTCACTATTGTCTACATTAGTCCACTAATATAGTTCACTTGAGGGAGTTCACTATTGCCTACATTAGTCCACTAATATGGTTTACTTGAGGGAGTTCACTATTGTCTACATTAGTCCACTAATATGGTTCACTTGAGGGAGTTCACTATTGTCTACATTAGTCCACTAATATAGATCACTTGAGGGAGTTCATTATTGCCTTAATTAGTCCACTAATATGGATCACTTGAGGGAGTTCACTATTGCCTACATTAGTCCACTAATATGGATCACTTGAGGGAGTTCACTATTGCCTACATTAGTCCACTAATATGGATCACTTGAGGGAGTTCACTATTGCCTACATTAGTCCACTAATATGGTTCACTTGAGGGAGTTCACTATTGCCTACATTAGTCCACTAATATGGATCACTTGAGGAGTTCACTATTGCCTACATTAGTCCACTAATATGGTTCACGTGAGGGAGTTCACTATTGCCTACATTAGTCCACTAATACAGTTCACTTGAGGGAGTCCACTATTGCCTACATTAGTCCACTAACATAGTTCACTTGAGGGAGTTCACTATTGTCTACATTAGTCAACTAATATAGTTCACATGAGGGAGTTCACTATTGTCTACATTAGTCCACTAATATAGTTCACTTGAGGGAGTTCACTATTGTCTACATTAGTCCACTGATATAGTTCACATGAGGGAGTTCATTATTGTCTACATTAGTCCACTAATATAGTTCACTTGAGGAGTTCACTATTGCCTACATTAGTCCACTAATATGGTTTACTTGAGGAGTTCACTATTGTCTGCATTAGTCCACTAATATGGTTCACTTGAGGAGTTCACTATTGTCTACATTAGTCCACTCATATGGTTCACTTGAGGAGTTCACTATTGCCTAAATTAGTCCACTAATATGGTTTACTTGAGGGAGTTCACTATTGCCTACATTAGTCCACTAATACAGTTCACTTGAGGGAGTTCGCTATTGTCTACATTAGTCCACTAAAATAGTTTACTTGAGGAGTTCACTATTGCCTACATTAGTCCACTAATATGGTTCACTTGAGGGAGTTCACTATTGCCTACATTAGTCCACTAATATGGTTCACTTGAGGAGTTCACTATTGTCTACATTAGTCCACTAATATGGTTCACTTGAGGGAGTTCACTATTGTCCATATTAGTCCACTAATATGGTTCACTTGAGGGAGTTCACTATTGTCTACATTAGTCCACTAATATGGTTCACTTGAGGAGTTCACTATTGCCTACATTAGTCCACTAATATGGTTCACTTGAGGGAGTTCACTATTGTCTACATTAGTCCACTAATATGGTTCACTTGAGGGAGTTCACTATTGCCTACATTAGTCCACTAATATGGTTTACTTGAAGGAGTTCACTATTGTCTACATTAGTCCACTAATATAGTTCACATGAGGAGTTCACTATTGCCTACATTAGTCCACTAATATGGTTCACTTGAGGAGTTCACTATTGCCTACATTAGTCCACTAATATGGTTCACTTGAGGGAGTTCACTATTGTCCATATTAGTCCACTAATATGGTTCACTTGAGGAGTTCACTATTGTCTACATTAGTCCACTAATATGGTTCACTTGAGGGAGTTCACTATTGCCTACATTGGTCCACTAATATAGTTTACTTGAGGAGTTCACTATTGTCTACATTAGTCCACTAATATGGTTCACTTGAGGAAGTTCACTATTGCCTACATTAGTACACTAATATAGTTCACTTGAGGGAGTTCACTGCCTACATTAGTCCACTAATATGGTTCACTTGAGGGAGTTCACTATTGCCTACATTAGTCCACTAATATAGTTTACTTGAGGAGTTCACTATTGTCTACATTAGTCCACTAATGTAGTTCACTTGAGGAGTTCACTATTGCCTACATTAGTCCACTAATATAGTTTACTTGAGGGAGTTCACTATTGTCTACATTAGTCCACTAATATGGTTCACTTGAGGGAGTTCACTATTGCCTACATTAGTCCACTAATATGGTTCACTTGAGGGAGTTCACTATTGTCTACATTAGTCCACTAATATGGATCACTTGAGGGAGTTCACTATTGTCTACATTAGTCCACTAATATGGTTCACTTGAGGGAGTTCACTATTGCCTACATTAGTCCACTAATATGGTTCACTTGAGGGAGTTCACTATTGTCTACATTAGTCCACTAATATAGTTCACTTGAGGGAGTTCACTATTGTCTACATTAGTCCACTAATATGGTTCACTTGAGGGAGTTCACTATTGTCTACATTAGTCCACTAATATAGTTTACTTGAGGGAGTGAATGAAGGTTTGGAAAACGGTTGGATGAATGATACAGCTGTGGACGCCATCTTCTGGTCAGACACAGGAATTAATTTCGCACAACCCTCACAATGCACTATGGGTATTCTCTAGCCATTGAGTGTGCATCAGCTGTACACTTGTTATTGCAATGCCATGCATTGTGGGATTGAACGAGTGCACTCGATAACGTCCACTGGTTTTGGACCACTACAAATAGCTGCCCCCTCAAATAGTGCTCTATTTAGGGTAAAGGGCGTGCTTTTGAACACAGCCTTCGTAATCCTGAAGACTGATTAGCTTTTAGAGTTTGATTAGGGTTAGAGCTAAACTGTTCAGGACAACAGCACTCCAGGACTGATGCTACCCATCCCTGGTATACAGTATATACAAATGTTTTAATAATGAATTTGGTTTGGCTTAGCATTCTTCCCTTTGTCCTTAAACCAGGTCACAATAACACCTCGGATGCTCCTGTCCCACTTGAGTGGCATCCGTCACTATGAAAAAGATGCCAAAAAAGTGAGAGAGGACAAGGAGAAAGCAAAGCGCCTTCTAAAGCCTCCGGAGAAGAAAGAAGAAAAGGGCTCAACTGAAAACAAAGAGAAGCCAAAAGCGGAGGACAGTAGCGCTAAAAGCAAAAGGAAAAAAAAGGAGTTTGAGCAGGAAGAGTACTACCTCAAAGACAACTTTGAAAATGTCACCCAGGCTTTGGACTTATTCAAAGACGATCCTCTCATTTTTAAACCCGGTATGTTTTCATTCCACACAGAACAAAGCGCTGTTAATGTGATTTTAGATGATGCTGGGTTTTTTTTTTAGAGCATCTTGCCTTGAAATCCTTATCTTTTTAAAGGAATAGCTTTCTATCATTTACTCACTCTCATGTCATTCCAAACCTGACTCCTCAAAACGAGAAATCGAGCAAAATCTTTGGTGGATATTGACTGCATTTACATGCACCCTCATAACGTGATTTTAATGAGATTTAGGCAATATTGTGATTAAACTTTACCTCATGTGAATACAATACTTGAATCAAATTGTAGTAACCATAGTTGCAGTAAAGTATGTGGCGTAGACAGACGCCCCAGTCTGTTGTGACTGGTCTACTTCGCTGTGATTGGTCAGACGGCCCAGTCTGTTGTGACTGGTCTACTCTGCTCTGATTGGTCAGACGGCCCAGTCTGTTGGGATTGGTCTACTCTGCTCTGATTGGTCAGACGGCCCAGTCTGTTGGGATTGGTCTACTCTGCTCTGATTGGTCAGATGGCCCAGTCTGCTGTGATTGGTCAGACAGCCCAGTCTGCGGTGATTGGTCTACTCTGCTCTGATTGGTCAGATGGCCCAGTCTGCTGTGATTGGTCAGACAGCCCAGTCTGCGGTGATTGGTCTACTCTGCTCTAATTGGTCAGATGGCCCAGTCTGTTGTGACTGGTCTACTCAGCTCTAATTGGTCAGATGGCCCAGTCTGCTGTGATTGGTCTACTCAGTGATATGAACCCTAACGATGGCACCGGTTTTACCATCAGAGATTGTCTTATTATTGGAAGATGAGAGGATCTGTATCTCTTACAATTGGAGAAACTTTGATCACGTGTGTCACCTCAGCCTTAGGGCTGTCGCGATAGTCAATAAATCAATTAATAGCACGATAAAAAAATTAGCTCGATAATTTTTCCGGCCGCAATCATTTCCAGCGCCCGTTTTTATATCCATTTTTACAGAGCGTTGCATTATATGATCACACTCTTATATATGTAAATGCTTGTAAGCGCGACAAGACAAGAGAACGCGCTGTATGTTAATGTCCTGTCTGTGTGGCTGGGTCTCATGTCAGCTAATCGAGGGACACTCTGACACACACACACACACACACACACACACACACACACACACTCGACGCACAGACAGACTCGCGTCAGTCTCCTGCTCACATCGAGTTCTCATTTGCTTATTAACAAACAATAACAACAACAGAGATCATTTTAAGTATTCTCATATTAGGAGTCTTAAATGAGTTAAATAATGTCTTAAATAAACTTAAAGAGTTGTGAGGAAATGAGATCCGCGTCATGTTCGGCAGCGGCTGTTCTTAAAGTGACAGGAGCACTGATGATGTCATTAATGTTCATCATAGAACAACGGGAACAGAGAAAATTGTAGCTTTAATGATGATTCATCTATATTTAATTTATTAATTATGCAGTTAAGAAAGGTGTTTGATAACTTATATTTCTTTATATGTCTAACATTATAAGGTAAAATAATATTTATTATAATGGGGTTATGTAAAGATAGTTTTAAGTTCACTTAAATTAAAAGTTTTTTTTTTAAAGCCTAATAAATGTTGAAATTGGTATCTTTCAGTTATACTGTCATGTAACGTCATTAATGTTTCATAGAGACATCAGTGATACTGGCCTTCGTTCATAAAAACAACATAGTGACTACAAAACATATTTAAAATATGCCGTCAATAAATTGTTTCTACATTAATTTGGAGAGTAACTGAAATTATTACAATATCAAAACATTAAAAACGTATTAATCATGATTAATTACAGAAAAAAATGTAATTAATAATTATACTTTTTTTTTTAATAAAGCATTATACCTAAAACACAATCATCCATTGCAGTTTTTCCAGCTGTTTATTCAAGTGCATTTTTTTGTTAACAGACTGAGAGTCCATTGCTTTTTTTGTTTTGGTTGTTTTGTTCATTTATTGTGGATATTTAAAATGCTTTCCATTTCAGTGTTAAATAGTATTTAGAAATAAAAGTTTATTGATCTTTGAAAAGGTGTACCTGCATTATTATGTCGTTATCATTATTTTAGATGAAAATGGTCTCAGAACGACAATATTATCGTTTATCGCAATAATTTCTTGGCCAATTTATCGTCCAGCAAAATTTATCGTGACCGGCCTACTCAGCCTATCAGGTAATGGCAGTGATGTCAGTGGCCAGCGTTCTGAGTTTTATGATATTCAGTTACAGTTTACGTTAATCAGTTTCTTGTGGATTAGCTTGTTTATCTTGTGAAATAATGTTCTATATTGGGTGTTATATTGCTAGTAAACTTACAGCATTGTTTGTGGAATGTGCTTTACTGTGGAAAAAAGAGCGTGAATTGCTCTGTTAGCTGGTCGGTCGACCTCTACTGGTCACTACAGTTAAGATTAGATTTGAATCTGTTCCTTTAATAACAGCTTTATTGGGCATACACACTGATTCTAGTCACTAGAAATGTAATTGTAATTTATTTGTTGAAACTTGGAAGCCATAGAGAGAACACAGCATTATTTTATTTATTTTTTCATTAAATAATATTATGAAATATTTATAATTAAATGATTCATTTTCTGTTTATTGATTAAAATGCATTATTTCAGCATCATAGTGCATGGCAGTCATTTCAAATCTTATTATAATTGGTAAAACGAACCTGACAGTCAGAAAGAAAACATCAATATTGTTTATTTTCTTTAGACAATACACAATATTACTCAATATTACACAACACCTATTATTAAATACTACAACACTTTTCCTGGTGGCAGTGCCCTCATTTTTATCAAGGTAAAATCGACATATAGTTCCCAACAAAAGTATTTGTAAAACATGTTGAAGATTAGCGGACAGGCAGTCGATTCATTAAACGATAAGCTGTTTTTTCACAAAGCTGTTTATTCGGTATAGTGAAGCCTCTCCTTCATTGATATCCATTAAAACGGCCTTTTGTCTTCAATCCGGCTGTAGAATGTGTTTTGTACTTGACAGAAGATTTAAACTGTGGCCAGTAACACACCATATTGTCATATAAACATCTTACTGCAATTGAGACCTTACTCTGACTGTTAAAAACGAATCACATTATTGGTGCACGTGTAAACTTTGTCAATGTTGTATGCAGTTGTTGTAATTTGACCTTATTCTGTCTTATACGACTGCTGTAGGATCTACATTCCTGTACTCCACACATGCGTTCACCCTGCTGAGCGCCGTGGTGGAGAGAGTAGCAGGTCAGCGCTTCCTCGACCACATGATGAAGATGTTTCGTGAGCTGGGCATGCTGAACACCGTACCAGACGAAAACAACCCAATCATATACAACCGCTCGAGGTAAAAGAGACATTACAATTCAGACACATGCTGCGTTCTGCAGCTGTCAGGTGGTACAAGCTCTCAAAAATTCAGACTTTACAAGTTGTAATTACGAGTTCTACGAGGACTTTTTACAAGTAGGAATCTCGTAATTGCGGTAATTCCGGCATACTTAAAAATGTGCTGGGTCGAGAAAAAAAGGTTCAAAATGTTAGGGTGACACAAATCTACAGATAAATAAATGTTAAAAAGAAAAAAGTACAAAATATTATATGGAATATTCATATTTTGTTCACCAAATCACGGCCATGTTATACAACCAGTTAAGTCATGTGGAGAAGTGTCGTTATTGTTAACTAAAAATAAAACTATTAAAAAGTGTTTTTGGTAATTAAAATGAATCTCAAATAAAATAAAATATAAATATCAGATGAAAAACTTTATATTAAAAATGAAACTTAGAAATGTGGCCTTGGAAACAGACTGAAATAAATAAAGCTTTAATAAATAATTAAAGCTATATGGAAATATATATTTTTTAATTAATAAAAATTAACTAAAACTAAAAAAACTAAAACTTTCTCAAATTAAAATAAAAACTGGAAGTATAAAAATAAAAGCTAATTCTAAATATTAATAAATAATATAATAATATATAAAAATGCTAAAATGTTGGGCAAACAACATGAAGGGGGGAAAAAGTAAAACAGGAAATGAAATCATAGAGAGACCCCTGCAGACCCACATGACTGTTTGTCAAGGTCAGTAAAAAATACCAAATCACTCTTAAAGGTGCACTATGTAATATTCAAAACAAAGGCGTAGATTGATGATGCCAAGTTTGAGCGCAGCATCTTGGGACATGTGGTCTTCATCTCACAGCCGGTGGAAAAGAATCGGGACAGGACTCGGGCAGAAATCATGTTCATGGAGCATTTATTAATGTTACTGTAGTATGAAGCAGAGCAGGACCGAGTGTTGTGGGAGCTGAGCAAGGCCGCTGGAGCGATTGTTAATGAGATGAACAACACACGGCTCGCGAGCTGTGGGACTTTTATTATGCCATAGTCGCCGGTGCAATTTCCGCTTTTCCGGTCATGAGTATGAGGTAACGCAGCTCTGTTTATCATATTAGATACATTTGAGTGGGTTGAAAATGATGTTATGACGTTACTCTGTGCGTTCGCTCGGCGGCTGCTGTGACACTTGTTCACACTGCAGTGAGAGTAAAGCGCTTCTGCAAAATAAAACCGGAAACCGAGGGTAACGCAGATATGACGCAATTGACAGGCGACTCCCTCACACGTCCCTGTTCATTGGATAAAATAAAAATTTTCTCACGTTTTACAAATAGTTGGAAACATTTGGGATATTGTAAGTACTCAACTGAACAAAATATATAACACTGGCCTAGTGGTTTTTGGAAATTTACATAGTGCACCTTTTAAAATATAGTTTTTGACCTTTTTACAAATACAACATTTGTTCAGGCTGTAAAATGTTATGTGGTGCAACTTCCCAAAAATGTACTGATATTTACGAATTAATAATACATTTTAAAAAAATATACCTTAAAAATATATGTTTTAAACCTTTTATTGAGAAGATAATAGGCTGATTAAGATATGGACACTGACATATTCAAGATGTAAGGAAAATATGTTATCACTTTTTAATTTATGGTTACACCACATGACGTTTATTATTTGAAAATGGTATAAAAGTTTGTCAAAATCAGATTACAACCAACATTTTGATTTCATATGATTGCACCATGGATTTTAAACTAGATTTCTAAAGGATTTTTCCTCTTTATCTTAAACACTCTTATTCATCGCATTCTTCCCTGTTTTCTGCAGATTCTACCACTTGAACAAAAATGGCCGTGTTGTGAACTGCCCTTATGTGGACAATTCGTACAAATGGGCTGGAGGTGGATTTCTGTCCACTGTGAGTGACCTTCTGGTGTTTGGTAACGCTCTGCTCTACAGCTATCAGATGGCCGAAGCAAAGAACACAGACGGGCTGCTTCCTGGCTTCCTCAAACCCCACACAGCCAAAGCCATATGGGCACCGGTGGATAAAACAGAGGCTTCATGGGACAAAGACGGACTGTACGCCCAGGGCTGGCTGGTGGTGGAGAAACAGCAGAAATACGGGCAGTGCCGCAGCCGTAGACATTACGTCTCGCACACAGGGGCCGCTGTGGGGGCTAGTAGCGTCCTGCTGGTGTTGCCCAGAGAGCAGCTCACCAATCAGAAGCTGCTTCCTCCACAGGGGGTGGTGGTGACCATCATCACTAACATGCAGTCGGTGGGGCTCAATACCACAGCTCTCAAGATTGCACAAACATTTGACAAGGCCAGGGAGGAAGACATCGCGTCTGCTTGACACACACACACACACGGCACTGGTCCTTTTCTAGCCGTTTTGAGAGGTTTGTCCTGAACATCAGGCTTCTTGGTTTACAATGCTGAGGTGTGGCCATGCTTTAGTTTTGATTCAACATTTGTGCCAAGCGCCCATTTTGATAGTTTTTATACATATGTGAACCGTCTAATATGTTGAATGAATAAAAAAAGTGTTATGGAAACTTCTATGACAGCGTCTTGTTCCAATCTTTTCATTTTCCTTCTACATTCAGAACACATCGTACATTGACAATCTGGTGGAACATTGATAGACAGACAGACAGGCAGATCGATAGATAGATCGATCAACAGACAGATCGATCGATTGACAGACCGACAGAGCGATCGACAGACAAGACGGACAGACAGACAGACAGACAGAGCGATCGACAGACAAGACGGACAGACAGACAGACAGACAGAGCGATCGACAGACAAGACGGACAGACAGACAGACAGACAGACAGACAGAGCGATGCGACAGACAAGGCGGACAGACAGACAGACAGACCAGACAGAATGAGCGTCGACAGACAAGGCGGACAGACAGACAGACAGAAGCGACAGATCGACAGACAAGGCGGACAGACAGACAGACAGACAGACAGACAGACAGATAGATAGATAGATAGATAGATAGATAGATAGATAGATAGATAGATAGATAGATAGATAGAAATGCTTAATAATCTCCACTAGATGGCAGCACTTTCATCAGTTCATGGCAAGTCTGAATAATTCTTTAATACTTTCATTAGTAAACAGCAGAATATTTATACTAAATTCATTTGATATTTAACTTTTGATATTGTCTCTAATGCCAATTTACCAGTAGTCAGAAAACAACAAGCAGTCGAATGAAAAGTAACTTAAATAAGTTTAACAGACATTGGTGTGCAATTTTAATATTATATTTTTTTATATTAAATTCAGCTTCTTAACTGATTGTTAGTTTATATGCCTATATTGATTATATAGTTGACATGATATCTATATTAACAGTCAATATTAATTCCTCATATAAATCTTAATTTGTCACGTGTGCTCAGCTGGTACATCAGCTGTTTATGGTTTTCCACTAATTGTAACGCTATCATATTTTGTAGATGCAAAGTTTTATTGTAAATGAAAAAAGAATGAATTTTATATATTTATTTTACAAATTTTCTCAATCGCTTTGGCTCAATTCTTGAATGAGACTTTTTCTCATAACAATAATTTCAGATCTCTGAACAATTAGTTTCTACTTTAATTCAGATTTGTATTTCTTGATTCAAGCAAATTATATATATGTAAGGTGTGCTGTGGTATCCGACACCAAGATGTTAGCAGCAGATCCTTTAAGTCCTTTAAGTTGCGAGGTGGGGCCTCCATGGATCAGACTTGTTTGTTCAGCACATCCCACAGATGCTCGATTGGATTGAGATCTGGGGAATTTAGAGGCCAAGTCAACACCTCAAACTCGTGCTACTTCAACTATTCCTGAATCATTTTTGCTTTGCGGCAGAGCGCATTATCCTGCTGACAGAGGCCAGAGACACCAGGGGCCCGTACCATGATGGTAGATTAACAAACTCAGGGTTATAGGATTAGTTTTGAGTTGACAAAACCAAACCAATCAATTCAGGCTTTGTTGGTCCCATGATGCTGATCATCAACTTTCTCTGTCAACTCAGGCTTTGATCCTGAGTTTGTGGAGCGTGTGCACGTGAAAGTGTGACATCAGAGAGCCAACGTGATTCAAAACTCTTTTGCTGAAGATAAAGACATTGAAGTGTATATAAAGAGTTTAAAAGCATTCACAAAGAAGAAAATAATTTTCCATGTAAGAGGAAATTGTGAAAGTAGTTTATATATATATATATATATATATATTTTTTTTTTTTTTTCTTGTGCTCACCAAGTCAGCATTTATGTTATATATATATATAACTTTAATATTGTGAAATATTATTAAAATGTAAAATAACTGATATCTATTTTACTATGTAATTTATAATTGTACAATTATTATATTAGGTAATCAACATTAGACTATATATATATATATATATATCATGTAGTGACCTTTCATTTGGAGCAAGAGAAACAGGGGAGTGGCTTTATTGAATCAGAGATGAGTCACTTTGCTCACAGCTGATTGGTTCAAATTCAGTTTGCGATCTCTTATCCCGAACATAACCAGGGGCCTGTACCATGATGGTAGATCAACAAACTCAGGGTTATAGGATTAGTTTTGAGTTGATAAAACCAAACTAATCAATTCAGGCTTTGTTGGTCCCATGATGCTGATCATCAACTTTCTCTGTCAACTCAGGCTTTGATCCTGAGTTTGTGGAGCGCGTGCACGTGAAAGTGTGACATCAGCAGTGAGCAGCCAATCACATGCCTTTCAACGCACATGTGACTCATTTCTCGCGAGAGAGCTAACGTGATTCAAAACTATTTTGCTGAAGATAAAGACATTGACGTATATATAAAGAATTTAAAAGCATTTACAAAGAAGAAAATAATTTTCCATGTAAGAGGATAAATAAAGAAAATAGTTGTGAAAGTAGTTTATATATATATATATATATATATATATATATATATATATATATATATATATATATATTTTTTTTTTTTTAAAGCAGTCTCTTGTGCTCACCAAGTCTGCAGTTGTTATATATATATTATCATGCCATGACCTTTAATTTGGAGAAAGAGAACCAGGGGGAGTGGCTTTATTGCATCAGAGATTAGTCACTTTGCTCAAAGCTGATTGGTTCAAATTCAGTTTGTGATCTCTTATCTCGAACATAACCTGCTCTGGAGCAGGTTAGCATGAGCGTAAGTTACTATGGAGATGAACACAGCTAAAAGCCAAACCACTTTGATGGTACTTAAAACCCAGGATTGGTACAAACTAAGCTTAAACATATCTGGCTAGCCAGCTAAACCGGCTTCATGGTATAGGCCCCTGCTCCGGAGCAGGTTAGCTGAGCGTAAGTTACTATGGAGATGAACACTGCTAAAAGCCAAACCACTTTAATGGTACTTAAAACCCAGGATTGGAACAAACTAAGCTTAAACATATCTGGCTAGCTAGCTAAACCGGCTTCATGGTATAGGCCCCAGGGAATACCGTTTCCATGAAAGGGTGTACATAATCTGCAACAATGCTTAGGTAGAAAACGAATTCATCAGACCAGGCCACCTTCTTCCATCACTCCGTGGCCCAGTTCTGATGCTCACATGCCCACTGTTGCTGCTTTCGACGGTGGACAGGGGTCAGCATGGGCACCCTGACTGGTCTGCGGCTATGTAGCCCCATACACAACAAACTGTGATGCACTGTGTATTCTGACACCTTTCTGTCAGAACCAGCATTAACTTCTTGAGCAATTTGAGCTACAGTAGCTCGTCTGTTTGATCGGACAACAGCCTTCGCTCCCCAAGTACATCAATGAGCCTTTGCCGCTTATGACCCTGTCTCGCTCAATTCCTTCAATGAGTACATCGATGAGTTTGCTGACAGCACAATCACCACCATTTTTGAACATGGAAGAACATCACAAACCTGAACAGCACCAGCTACATTAGTACTTATTTGTGCATTTATTTTTGTAGAAATGTGTTAGATGTAAGCTTAAAATTCTTGTCATGGAAGAGCAATATGAGGATATGTAAGAAGATATGTCTTTGTGTAAGAGAAAGACATAATTGTGTGTGTATGTCAATAATGTCGAAAATGACATTATTGTATACAATAGAAAGCTGTTAGTATCAAAAGAAAAGAAGAAAAAAAAGACATGAAATTTGTATATAAACACATTGTATATAAACAGGCTTCATGTGTGCATTCATGATTTGAAACATCTTCAAATGTACTATTATTTTTATTTTTTACTGAAGTTTATCTAAAAGTGTGGTACAGTCAGATTTATTAGTGAGACAAGAAAGTGCTTCCAGTTCATTTTCATCCATCTGCTTCATTCATCAGTACATAACTGGAATCACATTGCATTATGGGATACATCGTCCAGTGCTGTTTGTATTCTGCACATTTTGGCAGTAGAACTTGCATACCGTGATCAGTGTACGTTCATTATTTTTCATAATGTAATCATAAAATTTAACTTTCATATATTTTAGATTCATTGCACACCAACTGAAATATTTCAGGTCTTTTATTGTTTTAATACTGATGATTTTGGCATACAGCTCATGAAAACCCAAAATTCCTATCTCAAAAAATTAGCATATCATGAAAAGGTTCTCTAAACGAGCTATTAACCTAATCATCTGAATCAACTAATTAACTCTAAACACCTGCAAAAGATTCCTGAGGCTTTTAAAAACTCCCAGCCTGGTTCATTACTCAAAACCGCAATCATGGGTAAGACTGCCGACCTGACTGCTGTCCAGAAGGCCATCATTGACACCCTCAAGCGAGAGGGTAAGACACAGAAAGACATTTCTGAACGAATAGGCTGTTCCTAGAGTGCTGTATCAAGGCACCTCAGTGGGAAGTCTGTGGGAAGGAAAAGTTTGGCAAAAACGCTGCACAACGAAGAGGTGACCGGACCCTGAGGAAGATTGTGAGAAGGACCGATTCCAGACCTTGGGGGACCTGCGGAAGCAGTGGACTGAGTCTGGAGTAGAAACATCCAGAGCCACCGTGCACAAGCGTGTGCAGGAAATGGGCTACAGGTGCCGCATTCCCCAGGTCAAGCTACTTTTGAACCAGAAACAGCGGCAGAAGCGCCTGACCTGGGCCACAGAGAAGCAGCACTGGACTGTCGCTCAAATTTTGCATGTCATTCGAAATCAAGGTGCCAGAGTCTGGAGGAAGACTGGGGAGAAGGAAATGCCAAAATGCCTGAAGACCAGTGTCAAGTACCCACAGTCAGTGATGGTCTGGGGTGCCATGTCAGCGGCTGGTGTTGGTCCACTGTGTTTTATCAAGGGCAGGGTCAATGCAGCTAGCTATCAGGAGATTTTGGAGCACTTCATGCTTCCATCTGCTGAAAAGCTTTATGGAGATGACGATTTCGTTTTCAGCACGACCTGGCACCTGCTCACAGTGCCAAAACCACTGGTAAATGGTTTACTGACCATGGTATTACTGTGCTCAATTGGCCTGTCAACTCTCCTGACCTGAACCCCATAGAGAATCTGTGGGATATTGTGAAGAGAAAGTTGAGAGACGCAAGACCCAACACTCTGGATGAGCTTAAGGCCGCTATCGAAGCATCCTGGGCCTCCATAACACCTCAGCAGTGCCACAGGCTGATTGCCTCCATGCCACGCCGCATTGAAGCAGTCATTTCTGCAAAAGGATTCCCCACCAAGTATTGAGTGCATAACTGAACATAATTATTTGAAGGTTGACTTTTTTGGTATTAAAAACACTTTTCTTTTATTGGTCGGATGAAATATGCTCCTTTTTTGAGATAGGAATTTTGGGTTTTCATGAGCTGTATGCCAAAATCATCAGTATTAAAACAATAAAAGACCTGAAATATTTCAGTTGGTGTGCAATGAATCTAAAATATATGACATTTTAATTTTATCATTACATTATGGAAAATAATGAACTTTTATCATAATATGCAAATTTTTTGAGAAGGACCTGTATATGAGTAGCACAGAATATGATATAAAAATTGTTGGATTCTCAAAAGGTTTTGGAAACATTTTCTTTAAATATGCCATTACATTTTATAAAATGATTCTATGACCTGTCCAGTGGTGTGCATTAATGATTGGGTTTCTTGTTGTAATTTACATTTAAAGTTAATACATTTCAAGGAATTACAATATAATCCAGTAGCGATAAAAAAAAGAAAGCATTAAGAATATAATCAAAGTTTCAGCCAAAACAAAAACAGCACATTGTAAAAATAGTATAGCCTAGTATGTACATGGCACATGTGACCAGTATATTAAATAATATTAAGTCTTCCATATCTAATTAAAATGAATATCTACGCTAAGGATGCTGCTTTTGAAATGTATTGCTTTCCATTGAACAGCTTGACATGGTTTGTTTCTAGAATTGGCATCCTTTTGTTACGTGGTTAAATAAAGATATTTTAACTGGCAGATTTATTTACAAAATGTATAAACATTAAGAAAGATATTTTGTGTGCAATTTGACACATTTTCACATTGAGTTCAAGACCTCTACAAGGGAGCGATGCTGCAAGGTCCGCAACATCAGAGCCAACGTCGAGTTTAAATGCATCAGTAGTCGATTCACACTGTTACAGAGAGCGGACTTGATTTGACCCTCCCATACCCCTCAGGTTTTGGTTGGCTCCGGGTATTTCTCTTTATTCTGGGAATAAATAAAGAGAATGGTTACTTCTTGTTTTAGGGTTAAAGAAATAGCTCTTGCCTATCGTATGGAAGCTTCCGCCACGGAATAAAATGATTAAAAAGGTAATTGACTTTTTATCTCACATTTCTGACTTTCTTTCTCAAAATTGCGAGTTTATAAGATAGCTCGTAATTCTGATTTTATAACTCTCAATTGTGAGTTTATATCGTACAATTACGAGAAAAAAAGTCAGAATTGCGAGATATAAACTTGCAATTGAGAGAAAAAGTCAAAATCGCTCGATATAAACAAGCAATTGCTAGTCATAAAGTCCGAATTTTCTGAGAAAAAAGTCGCAATTTATTTTTTTTCCGTGGCGGAAACAAGCATACCGTCATAAGCATATACAAATTTGCACACACAAAAAAAAGTTGATTACCACAAAAATGTAGCCTATTTCTTCCTTTGTTTACTATAACCTCGTATTCCATTTCCAAATTGAAATTGCGAATTGGAAATCCTCATAATGGAAACACGTCAATTTCCCCAAAACTCCCATATATTGCAAAAATTCTGGTATGCTGGGGTCATGATTCGAGCGTTTAGAAACAAAACTTATGAGACAGTTGTTGTCAGATTTGATTTCATTGGGGATTTCAAATATGTATAATATAATCAACATTTCATAACAAATCGGCACATTCACTTCCACTGTAAGTGCCACGTGCTGAATGATTCAATGATTCAGGACTCAACCGAATCGTTCAACGAAACAAACGGTTCTGCTGTGACTTCGTTTGGAACAACTTTAGTTGGCGGAGCAAAAACGGTTGAAGCAACCTGGCAATGTTGTATCAAAAATGTAAGTTATTCAATATTGACTTCTTGTTTACAAAACTGTTGTATAGAAAACAATATCGCACTCGCATTTTCTCCGAAAAGGCCTATCAGCCGTCCCTCGCGTGCTCGTGTGTTAGGAAACAAACACACACACAAAAAATATGATTAATTATCGCGACATCCATTGTAAATGCAGTACTGTAATCAGTCGAGAAACTGTTTTCTGCGGTAATCTATCCTATGCGACGTTATCACGTAAATCAAATTTGCGCACGTGACTCACTTGTAGATGTAATAGATGACCACAGCAAGCACCGCTATGATGAGGAGGACCATGATGACCACAGCGGCGATCATGCCCTTCTCTTCACTGCTGTGTGAGAAACTGAACAGCTGATACTGCTCACATCTGCTGCCCTCGTAGTTCGCACTGCAGCTACACGACAAGGAAAAGGGTTCAAGCGAAACATTTCATTAAAAAGGTATGCTAAACGATAAGTGATAAAACAAAACAATAGTTTTCCTGTTCGCGAGGACACTTACACACAGGTGGGCGTAGACACGGAAGGTATTTTAAAGCATGTTCCTCCATTCATGCAAAAGTTGGCTTCTGACCCAGTGCAGGGGTCACCATGTTCTGTAATAAGGGGAAATAAAAAGGAAAACATTTATGAAAATAGATCCATCCTTTATCAAGCTCATTTTCCCCACAGAGCAGTTTGTTTTTAATTTTGCATTTTATTTGCATTTGCATTTCACAAAATCCACATCATGGAAACACAACATAATGTGTGACGTGCATGATGATGTATTTTATATCTTTAATATTTCACTTTAATTTATTGTTATTAATTACCTGCCATCATGGGAAATATTGAATAGATCTTCTTGTATGGGAACTTTAACTGAAAGCAGTCGCTTAGGTTCACCTGAGAACAAAGGAAATGTTATGGTCAGGTTTTATTAAATTTATTACAGTATCCACATTTATATTATATTGGTTGTCTTCAAAGATGTCAGCTTGAATATAAGTGCTATACGCCGATCAGGCATAACATTATGACCTGTGAAGGTGAAGTGAATAACACTGATTATCTCTTCATCACTGCACCTGTTAGTGGGTGGGATATATTAGGCATGAAGTGAACATTTTGTTCCCAAAGTTGATGTAGTAGAAGCAGGAAAAATGGGCAAGCGTAAGGATTTGAGCGAGTTTGACAAGGGCCAAATTGTGATGGTTAGACGACTGGATCAGAGCATCTCCAAAACTGCAGCTCTTGCTGGGTGTTCCCATTCTGTCAGAATCTAAAAGAGGTCCAAGGAAAGGTCATGGGCGGCCAAGGATCATTGATGCACGTGGGGAGCGAAGGCTGGCCCGTGTGGTCCGATCAAACAGACGATACTGTAGCTCAAATTGCTCAAAAAGTTAAAGCTGGTTCTGAAAGAAAGATGTCAGAATACACAGTGCAGACCATGTTGTAAACCCTTTCATGGAAACGGTGTTCCCTGGTGGCTGTGGGCTCTTTCAGCAGGATAATGCGCCCTGCCACAAAGCATAAATGGTTCAGGAATGGTTTGAGGAACACAACAACGAGTTTGAGGTGTGGACTTGGCCTCCAAATTTGCCAGATCTCAATTCAATCGAGCACCTGTGGGATGTGCTGAACAAACAAGTCTGATCCATGGAGGCCCCACCTTGGAACTTACAGAACTTAAAGGTTCTGCTGCTAATATCTTGGTGCCAGATACCACAGCACACCTTCAGGGGTCTAGTGGAGTCCATGCCTCGACGGGTCAGAGCTGTTTTAGTATCAAAATGGGGACCAACACAATATTAGGAAGGTGGTCATAATGTTTTGCCTGATCAGTGTATGTAAAGGATGATGGTCCTCATTATTAATCCATATTGGGTGGATTAAATAATAATATTTATTAAAACAATTAGATTATGATTTTTATATTACCATTCAATTATATATACAGTACAGGATAAAAGTTTGCTGTTTTTATTGTTTTTGAAAGATGAGACATCTTAAGTTCATCAAGCCTGTATTTATTTGATCAAATAGCTGAATATTCAGCATCATTACTCCAGTCTTCAGGGTCTGAATTGATTTATTATCAATGTTGGAAACAGTTGTGCTGCCTAATATTTTTTTTTATAACCTATGATACTTTTTTCAGGATTCTTGGATGAATACAATTTTTAAAAAGAACAGCATTTATTTAAAATAGAAATATTTTGTAACAATATAAACTACCGTTCAACAGTGTAAAGTCAGTCATTTTTTCCTTTCAGTAAGGATGTTAAATTGATAAAAGTGATAGTAAAGATTTATATTGATTTCTATTTTGAATAAATGCTTTTTATTCATCCATGAATCCTGAAAAAAGTATCAGAGCTTCCAAAAAAATATTAAGCAGCACAACTGTTTCCAACATTGATAATAAATCAGGTTAAGGATCATGGGACACTGAAGACTGGAGTAATGATGCTGAAAATACAGCTTTACATCACAGAAATAAATAACATTTTAAAATATATTAAAATAGAAAAACATTATTTTAAAATGTAATCATATTTTACAATATTACTGTTTTTTTCTGTATTTTTGATCAAATAAATGCAGGTTTGATGAGCATGAGACTTCTTTCAAAAACATTAAAAATAGTAATGTTTCCAAACTTTTGACCGGTGTATATATAGCTTATTTTGTAGTTATATTCATAAATATACCATAATTATATTAAGTATAACAATATCTTTATTTTAACACCCATGTTGACTGTATTGGCTCTGTCATATAAAGGCATTTTATTTATTTATAAATAAATATAAACATGAGATTTCTTCAATAACTACATTTTCTCCTAGACAGCAATACGATTAGATGGAGAGCAAAACAAGTCTCCTGCTTCTCAGATTCTTTTTTTTCTCCCTTGAGCAAAGATCCTAATAATGTCACGTCTTCTCTAAAGTTTCAGAAGAGATCTCAACTGTGGCCGCTTGCATAGACTGCTTAGACTAGCCTTAAAAGTTAAACCTTTTTTTTTTTCCTAACTTTTTTTTAAGTGAGTTACACAAGAAGGTCAATTAGACTATTAGACTCTTGTCTAACTGCTAGTTGGCCTAACTTGTTCTTAAGACTTACTGAACATATAGTGGCTAAGTTTATGCAACTGGAGAATCAAATGATCAAAGATTTCAAATTTGAACTCCGATATGGTTTAATAATAGCTCTGCACTTGTATCTGGTTTTGTTTCTCCCAAGAAAGTTTAGGACAAACATCTAAGACAAAGTTGATATTTAAATGAAACATTACTGAGAACTCCATTAAGTCTCCCATATCCCCCCCAAAAAAAAACATCAGAACTCACCCGTTTACCAGTTTTGTTCTTGACATGCAATTTTAGAAGGCTTCAGTTTTAGAAAACTCAAATCCTAATGACACAATGTGTTTCAGGGAAATTGCAGTGTAGACTTACCTTCCAGGTGAAATCCAGTGCAGGTGAGTCACTTCGTCTTCCTCTAATAACTTCTGAGCTCAACGTCAGCGCGCGGATCCAAGTCACATAAGTGCGGTGGGCGGATCCCTTTAAGTGCAGAAATGTTGCGATTGCTGTTTGTCCACATTTGTGAATCGAATGATTCTCCTTGTGCGTCGGTGGAACGTAATGATGAGAGCTTATTTATATGGAATTACCTGCTGTTGCATCACAAACGTCCAAGAAATAACACATTCAGACTTTGTGCATCGCCACGTTTATTCCACGTTTTTGGTTTTTATTATTTTGAAGGGGTTTAAACATCGTGGGTCATCTTGGTTATCGTGAAGTGGACTCATGAAGTGGTTATGGATTGTGAAGCTTTAGGTTTCTTCAGATGTGTATTTCTAGAAACTGCGTGGGATGTTACTGTTATTTTAAGTGCATTAAGAGCAGGTGTGGTCCAGTACAGTGAGACTGCTTTGCTCTTTCTGTGTGTAGACCGGCTGGGTTTGGTGGCAGACTCAAGTATGCCAGGTATGCTAATGGGGAAGTTTTGTGTACTGCAGGTATGTGTGGAATCGTGGGAACTTTGCAGACTTTAATCGGCTTGTTTACATTCCTCATTTAAAGGGCACACGAGGGACAAAAGGCAACGTCATGTTGCGTCACCCAAAACCGTTAGAACGGCATAGTTTTGAGGTTTGGGTGCCACAAGGTCAAATTATCACAACTTCAAATAATGGCAAAGAACAGAAAAATATGTACATCGATCAGGCATAACATAATGACCATTGACAGGTAAAATGAATAACACTGATTATCTCTTGTACCTTGTACTTGTTAGTTGGTGGGATATATTAGGCAGCAAGTGAACGTTTTGTCCTCAAACAGACTGATTTCATGAAATGGCGTATGTATGACACGCCAATTCGTATGGATTTTGGCGTGCTATTAAGACGCATAATCGCTTTTTAGCGTGTTTATCTACGACATTTCATTCTATCCCCCTACACTGCCCCTACCTCTACCACCTACCCATCACACACACACACACACACACACACACACACACACACACACACACACACACTGCCCCTAAACCTACCCATCACAAGAAACATTTAGCATTTTTACATTAAAAAAAACATAATTTAGTATGTTTATAAATACATTTACATTGTGGACAACGCTCTCCATTGACTTTGTATTGCGCCCTGTCATTTCTTACTTATAACAAAAATACAGAACAATGTCTAAAAGCTGATATGTGATAAGGTGTACAGCAAACAAGCTAATAAACACAGAACTAAGTTTTTATAAGCTGTTTAGTGTCGACCCCAAAAAAAGTAGCGTTTAAGGAGACAAAAGTGGATACACAGGCAATCGTGAAGCTTCAGCAGGAAGAATGGGTGAATTTTGGGATCCTGACACTCAGTATGCCTACGTGTGCAGTAAACATTTTGTTAAATATCCAAATGTCAGTTTTATACAGGTCCTTCTCAAAAAATTTGCATATTGTGATAAAAGTTCATATTTTCCATAATGTAATGATAAAAATTAAACTTTCATATATTTTAGATTCACTGCACACCAACTGAAATATTTCAGGTCTTTTATTGTTTTAATACTGATGATTTTGGCATACAGCTCATGAAAACCCCAAATTCCTATCTCAAAAAATTAGCATATTTCATCCGACCAATAAAAGAAAAGTGTTTTTAATACAAAAAAAGTCAACCTTCAAATAATTATGTTCAGTTATGCACTCAATACTTGGTGGGGAATCCTTTTGCAGAAATGACTGCTTCAATGCGGCGTGGCATGGAGGCAATCAGCCTGTGGCACTGCTGAGGTGTTATGGAGGCCCAGGATGCTTCGATAGCGGCTTTAAGCTCATCCAGAGTGTTGGGTCTTGCGTCTCTCAACTTTCTCTTCACAATATCCCACAGATTCTCTATGGGGTTCAGGTCAGGAGAGTTGGCAGGCCAATTGAGCACAGTAATACTATGGTCAGTAAACCATTTACCAGTGGTTTTGGCACTGTGAGCAGGTGCCAGGTCGTGCTGAAAACGAAATCTTCATCTCCATAAAGCTTTTCAGCAGATGGAAGCATGAAGTGCTCCAAAATCTCCTGATAGCTAGCTGCATTGACCCTGCCCTTGATAAAACACAGTGGACCAACACCAGCAGCTGACATGGCACCCCAGACCATCACTGACTGTGGGTACTTGACACTGGACTTCAGGCATTTTGGCATTTCCTTCTCCCAGTCTTCCTCCAGACTCTGGCACCTTGATTTCGAATGACATGCAAAATTTGAGCGACAGTCCAGTGCTGTTTCTCTGTAGCCCAGGTCAGGCGCTTCTGCCGCTGTTTCTGGTTCAAAAGTGGCTTGACCTGGGGAATGCGGCACCTGTAGCCCATTTCCTGCACACGCCTGTGCACGGTGGCTCTGGATGTTTCTACTCCAGACTCAGTCCACTGCTTCCGCAGGTCCCCCAAGGTCTGGAATCGGTCCTTCTCCACAATCTTTCTCAGGGTCCGGTCACCTCTTCTCGTTGTGCAGCGTTTTTTTGCCACACTTTTTCCTTCCCACAGACTTCCCACTGAGGTGCCTTGATACAGCACTCTGGGAACAGCCTATTCGTTCAGAAATGTCTTTCTGTTTAGAGTTAATTAGTTGATTCAGA
The DNA here is from genome assembly GCA_023029165.1 of Gobiocypris rarus. Taxonomy (NCBI): domain Eukaryota; kingdom Metazoa; phylum Chordata; class Actinopteri; order Cypriniformes; family Gobionidae; genus Gobiocypris; species Gobiocypris rarus. The sequence goes on from CM040913.1 coordinate 19,807,956, forward strand.
TGATTAGGTTAATAGTTCGTTTAGAGAACCTTTTCATGATATGCTAATTTTTTGAGATAGGAATTTTGGGTTTTCATGAGCTGTATGCCAAAATCATCAGTATTAAAACAATAAAAGACCTATTAACCTAATCATCTGAATCAGCTAATTAATTCTAAACACCTGCAAAAGATTCCTGAGGCTTTTAAAAACTCCCAGCCTGGTTCATTACTCAAAACCTCAATCATGGGTAAGACTGCCGACCTGACTGCTGTCCAGAAGGCCATCATTGACACCCTCAAGCGAGAGGGTAAGACACAGAAAGAAATTACTGAACGAATAGGCTGTTCCCAGAGTGCTGTATCAAGGCACCTCAGTGGGAAGTCTGTAAAAAGGAAGAAGTGTGGCAAAAATGCTGCACAACGAGAAGAGGTGACCGGACCTTGAGGAAGATTGTGGAGAAGGACCGATTCCAGACCTTGGGGGACCTGCAGAAGCAGTGGACTGAGTCTGGAGTAGAAACATCCAGAGCCACCGTGCACAGGTGTGTGCAGGAAATGGGCTACAGGTGCCGCAGAGAAGCAGCACTGGACTGTCGCTCAAATTTTGCATGTCATTCGAAATCAAGGTGCCAGAGTCTGGAGGAAGACTGGGGAGAAGGAAATGCCAAAATGCCTGAAGTCCAGTGTCAAGTACCCACAGTTAATGATGCTGGTGTTGGTCCACTGTGTTTTATCAAGGGCAGGGTCAATGCGGCTAGCTATCAGGAGATTTTGGAGCACTTCCATCTGCTGAAAAGCTTTATGGAGATGACGATTTCGTTTTTCAGCACGACCTGGCACCTGCTCACAGTGCCAAAACCACTGGTAAATGGTTTACTGACCATGGTATTACTGTGCTCAATTGGCCTGCCAACTCTCCTGTCCTGAACCCCATAGAGAATCTGTGGGATATTGTGAAGAGAAAGATGAGAGACGCAAGACCCAACACTCTGGATGAGCTTAAGGCCGCTATCGAAGCATCCCGGGCCTCCATAACACCTCAGCAGTGCCACAGGCTGATTGCCTCCATGCCACGCCGCATTGAACCAGTCATTTCTGCAAAAGGATTCCCCACCAAGTATTGAGTGCATAACTGAACATAATTATTTGAAGGTTGACTTTGTTGATATTAAAAACACTTTTCTTTTATTGGTCAGATGAAATATGCTAATTTTTTGAGATAGGAATTTTGGGTTTTCATGAGCTGTATGCCAAAATCATCAGTATTAAAACAATAAAAGACCTGAAATATATCAGTTGGTGTGCAATGAATCTAAAATATATGAAAGTTTCATTTTTATCATTACATTATGGAAAATAATGAACTTTTATCACGATATGCTATTTTTTTAGAAGGACCTGTATATACAATTTTTGTGACATTTTCTTTATTAATCACAAAACTTTCTGTAAACAAAAAAAAATGTGTCAATTTTCACGTCACTACCGAAACAGTTTTAGTCCTTTGGCTGTTGACTGGTTTTAACTACACCCCTATACTTTGATCAGGAAATATTACCGTGTCCCTCTCTCTCATAGCTATGGTGAGTAGAAAGGTCACATCATTTTGAGGTAAATGTGTACAAAGATCTGTGTGTAACTTTTAAGGACCGTCACTACCAAACACCTTTTTTTCCCCTGCAATTAAGCACATAAAATTTGTATGTGTGTACAACCGTTCAGAACTGTGATAGCTAACCATGTGCTGATTAGCATCTTCAAGCTAGGCTCAAAAGTATCTAAAATGGTCACTACCAAAACATGTGGTGAAGTTTCGGTTGTGACATTGTTTTAGTGGTGACAAAACAGAACCCAATCCTTTATTTGTGGGAAATAAACAAAATGTTTGTACATTTATGCAAATCATTAGTGTTTTAGTATGTTTAGTATATTATACAACTTATGTGTGAAAAAAGGACATTGTTACCACTTCTGACTTTGAAGCAATTCTGTGGAATGGCCCTAGTATGATAAATACAGAAAAATAAAGGTTCTAAAAGAGGGTTTTTGCAGTGATATCACACAATGGAAACTTCCATGGATTCCAATGAAGAACCTTTATTTTTAAGAGATGTACAGTGATTGTAGATGACATTACTATAGTAAAATAGTATTATAGTAGTGTTATCTGAAAGTCTGAAGCAGTTTTGTTCAAGAACAGTCAGCAGACCTTTTTGTTTTGACTCTTTCTTACTTGGTGGTCTTCATTTCTCTCACTGTCTCACACGCTCATCCCCGATCAATAGTCACGTTTGAAACGCAGGCATTCCTCACATCTCAATGTCACCCCTGCCATCTCCATATGCTCAGTCATGACTCATGACAGCTGTTGACGTTATTCTACATGACTGATGTGTGTTTTGCAGCAATTGTCACGGAATGACGCGCGCGCATCTCCGCGCAGAATATGGGACATTGTCATGGAAATGCAAGGGAGATACGCGCACCTGAGCGGCCAGTAAGGTGTTTTGATGAATGCGAGGTTATCCCGAAGAACATTTGCCATCACTCGGACAGAAAACCAATAGAAAAGCGTTTTCTCTACGTAATGAATCCCCTCCTTCTTCTCCTCCTCCTCCTCCTCCTCCGACATAACGGAGCGATGCTGGCGTTCATGCTTCAATCGAATCGCGTCTAATCGAAGCGCTGCTTCGGCACGATGGAGACGGAGTCCCTGGCGTGAATTGAAGGGGGGGAAGCCCTCAGCACAACACAATATACACACAACGCGCTCCTCCTGTCGCGAATACGATGCCTTTCTCTGGATGGTTGGACTCCTAATATCATCTCGCTGAGCGATGATGCTCGTGTCACGGCTCGCCTTTGCTCATCGTCCGCTTTATCCGCGAAAGAAGCAGCAGAATGGATGCTTGACCACTGCGAAACTGTCTTCACCCATCAAGCCTCTTCTGAATATCGGCAAGGGACACGTTATCATCACCACGAGGGCCAGGGAGACACGATTAAAGTTTCAACGATGTAAATCGAGGTAGGTCAGCCCTTGGAGACGCGCATTTCATCACTGCTTATTCTTCCTTCCATCCTACATTATTAGCTTAATAGGTGTGTGTTATTTTGGTAATTGCATCTCTAAATCAGCTGTCATGGTGCTGAGTATACCTCACTTCATCCAGTCTTTATAGGCCTGGGAAATACAAGACACGTCTTCCATTTTCAAACGCAATAGCCTTTTTTACAGTGCGCATCAAATGTTGTGTTTTTGTGAGGAAACCTGGTTGCAAGTAGCTTGGAGAAGCATGTCAAAATGACACGAAATGGTTCCATCGCCATGTTGCATGTTTTGCTTTCATGTTGCCTGAATATCAAGTTCATTGCTAAACTTGATATACTACTGAACTGATAGTGGCATACGAACTTTGATTTTGTAGGTCCATTGTAGGTCTTTGGGCACGTGGTCAACACAACAAATCAAAATGAGCATTGATGTGAGACGTGCATGATTCAAATCTGCTCAACTGAACAATTCTTGATTTTAATCTGGAAGACGTAGGCCTAACCTACATCATGCACTGCAGGTACACAACCTGAATTGCCCTTCGGCTAATAGCCCATTGAAGAGTAGCCTGCGTTCCCATGTTAAACACATGCCGGAACGCAGTTTGTCCCGTATTTTGCGTTGGCCTATGCCTACCTGATTTATCAAACAGAATTTGCTTATCGGTACTTGCGATAGTTCATTCCCTTTCACTGTCCGCGTTATGATTTCAGCATGTCAGTTTGGGCGAATGCAGACAACTTGATTATTATTCATGAGCCCCAACATCCTTCCATGCAAGAAAACATGCAATAGCCTACCTGAAGTAGTACGTAATCAAGTCTATCACTGTTGTAAGTTAGGCTAGATAGAGAGAAACTTTTGACATTTTGGTAACTTTTTACGTATTCTTAAACCTGGACCTAATAATTGTATTTTTCATAAAAACACAAAATGACCAATAAAGTCTCAAGCAGCAACCCATTGCCTAGTTGAATGAGTAAAAACGCTCTTTTTTTATTCTTATTTTTTAAATTTTTTAGAATGTGCAAGACTGGCAAAAGACTGTCTTGCGCGTGTTTACATGGAGAAACCATGGAAAAGTGGCGCTGTGGAATGGAAAAACACGTTCTGTTTGAACGGCCCCGTTGCATCAACATTTTAGTTCAAATTTGTTTAGATGTTCAGTTGTTATGCTTTAAAATGATATGCTATATGTTGCCTACCTTGACAATTTTTGTCCCCCACCAATTTTTTTTTAGGTCACACTGTTCAAATGTCTGAAAACCTGTGTGTAGGCCTACCTTAAAAGAGCGTCACCAAACACCTCTTTTCTGCAGTTAAGCTAACTTTTTTGGGTATTATTCCATAAAATTTAGGGTTTTTTGTTATTATTATGTGTGTGTACTACTGTTCAGGACTGTGCTAGCTAGTTTACCATGTGCGGATTAGCATCTTTGAGCTAGGCTCAAAAGTATCTAAAATTGTCACTACCTAAACATGTGGTGAAGTTTCGGTTGTGACATTGTTTTGGTAGTGACAGGGAACACACAATCCTTTATTTGTGGGAAATGAACACAATTTTAGTACAGTTATGCTAATCATTTGTATGTAGGCTATCTATGTATGTTTAGTATTATAGTATGGGAGTTAAAATTCTGTAACATGGTCACTACCAAAACATTACTGTCATACCGAAAATGTGCAGTCACGACTGCAACATGGGATGTTTTGTCAAAAATAACGTGTATTGAATTATCAAGATGTCATGATAGTGTTTGGTTAAATGTATATTTAAACTAAGAATCCATAACTTTGAAATCAGTATGATAAACATTATACCTTTTACAAAGAAAGATTGGATTTAGTATACAATAAATTACACTTGAAATATTGTTAAAATTAATTGTTATTGATTTACCTGTGAAAACTTAGCAAAAAATTTTTTGAGATGTTTCCAACTCTGACTGAACCAATTATGTAGGAAGGCCCTAGTACTAGTAGTAATACTAGTAGTATAATCAATAAAAAGTATGAGAAATACCGAAAAATAAAGGTTCCTAAAGGAAACTTAAGCGCCGAGTGTTTAGAATGCGCAAGACGTTGCAAAAGACAAGCACATCCGTCTACCGTGTCTTTACATGGAGAAAACAATGGAAAAGTAGCACAGTGGAATGGAAAAACATGCTGTGTGAACGGCCACTATCTCTGTGGTTGCTACAACATTTTAGTTTAAATTAGTTTAGACGTTCATTTGTTATGCTTTAAAATTATAAGCCATATGTACCGTGGCTTTTTTGTGTTTTTTTTTTATAAGGTATATCATATTTTTAAGGGAGATTGATGGCCTATTTAAAATGCGTCTCCCACACTTTTCAGACAGTTCATGGTAAACATATCAACAACAAGGTCGTCGGGCAGTTATTGTTATAGGTTTACACACAAAATACAGTATAATACAAAATTGTTGATGTTTTGTATTTAAGATTTACAGGCTACATAAGAAGCATCAACTGACAGTTAGCACAAGATGAATCAAAATATGAAATGAAGAAAAATAGTAGTATATGTTAATATTATTTAATGGGCCTGAGCTTACATAAATGAACAATGTACAGCACACACGGGCTGTAAAATTGTGTTGTTTTTTCCTTCACTTAATGTGATTTATGTCCTATATACATTTTGCTTAGGACAGCAGAATTATTTAAGAATTATCAGGACTAGTTGTCAGATACTTTTAAGTCTTGGCTACAAAAAGCTATTAAACATTTCTATTATTGTCCACAACAAAAAATACAGACCGTTAAACACATGTTGAGCTTCTGTGACAACATGCCCCAATGGCGTTCACAATAGTAAACAATCTATAATAGGCTTTTCAGCTAAATATAATAATTAAAATGATCATTAAAAAATAACTTACAACTTACGTAACATACAAAAATGCTTTGTTTGGACTCAGAAAAATTAATGATCTAATTAGCATGAAAACAGTTCAACCTAAAATATGTAATGTCAAAATATGATATTGTAAATCTAGTTTAAAGGAGAGGATTCACACACACAAAAAATTTCAGACAGTTATTGGACTTTTTACTCCTTTTGTGAAAATTTTAATCAAATTTGATATTTTAAGTGTATATAATCTTGCAAGCATTAAATAGTGTAATAATGCTATTTAGAAAAGGTATTGCTAAGCGTTTTTTCGCTCGTTTTTCATTATCATGACTCGCAAATAGCACCTTTCGTCTAAACGAATGCAGAAACAAACCCTCACATCTTCTTCTCTCCTCTATCTTGTCCCACTTCCATCTATTCAGATTTGCTGTCTCACTGACCTGTGTACGGGGTGCCTTATTTGGCTTAATATGATTTGTCTTGTGTACTAGTTTCACCTCATCCCCCGGCCCGAGGTAATACCTCTTGTAAAACCTCTAGAGTTTGAGACACCGTGCGTTTGTCAAGCGCTCTCAGTAAATGAAGCTTTCATCACAGTGCTTCAGTGATTGAAGCTGGTGGTAACCGAGCGCTACAGACCATTCTATTTATTGATGCTCGTCCGGACCGAGGTTGACAACTTGATCGCACCTTGACACAAAAAAAAAGGGCAATCGCAGGCAGGAGTTTTGTGTAATGCTTATCCGGCTGAAAATCATGCTGTTTACTTTGTGCAGTAGTAACTTTTGTTTCGAGGTTGAGGTGGTTATTAAATGTGAATGAAGCGCTATGCACTCAGCTCTCACGTGCATACCATATGTAGGACAATAGGAATTCTGGGAATTCAAAGGGCTGGTCTTCGCTTCAAGAAAATGTCTTGTTGTGTTTGAGAGACCCCTTTCAGAATTCTCATTATTTGCTCGCCCTCATGTTGTGAATCTTGCATCAGCTCTTTTCCATACAACAACAGTTCGTAGTTCATGTTTAAGCTCCAAGATTAAAAAACGCCACATATAGCTCATATACCCTGTTCTTCTCTCATATTATAGCTGTGTGTAATGAGAAGACTGACATTTAAGTCTTGTTTTTCACTGAAAATAGCTGAATAATGGGTCTGTGAGACTCCAATTTTGGAAAATTGTAGTCTCACTGATTTGTGAAATTAATCAACTGGTCCATTGAAACAAATCAACAAGAAAGAACAGTTTATTTAATTGTTCAGTTTTCAAGTGTGAGCTGGAGTAGTGAACAAAATGTTTTATATCAGGCATTTTTATTTTTTCAATTAACTGAATGATTCGTTCATGAACTAGACATGTTCACAAATGTCAATGATTCAACATGGCTGTTATCAAATTCAAGTCGACATGAAAATTCACTATTTCCTGTCCCGTTTTATTCATCTATATTATATCCATTTTCATCTCATTACAAACAATTAATCTATGTATATATATATTTTTGTACCTCAATGTCCTAATCAACACAATTCTCTACGTACACCTTGGAAATAGAATCGCCATTGGCTAGTTAATTTTGTTAGTTTTCTCACCAGACTGATTCCACCAAAACAGCTTCTATTTGTAAAATGGTCATCTTTTTAATTTAAGATACATTCATATTTGATATGATTTGAGAGTACATATTTACATCAGTCAATCAAGCATTTCTTTATAATGGAACTTAAGTAATTATAACTAAAAATGTAGAAATGCAAATGTGGTGGTGGCACTTGAGACATTGTAAGTCAGTGTTTCATGAACCTTGCAATAATACTGATTAGATAGGCCTACTACTACTACTAGGATTGACGAGCTGCTGGGTTCATTAACATTAATCGCGTTATCTGCATTCGCTCGAACTGATTTGCTGAAATAGAAACAGGGACTATAATAGGTGAGTGCTAGCCAATGAGATTGCCGTTTGCGCATTAGTTCCACCCACTGCAGGAAAAACCGGGATAACTCCTGCTTGTTCTTAAAATCGGAATAATTCCAAATGAACCCTGAATGTTTTTTGACAGGAAACAACAGAGAATATGATTTACATGTAGCGCATCAATTCTACGTGGTATGTAAAACTCCCTTGCGTGTATGTGAGAGAAATAACGCTCTCAGTTAAGCTACATCAAATACTCTGCGCATCCATTGAGATGAATTGAAATGGTACGGAGAGCCGTTCTGTTTGTCAGTATTCAAGACAGGGCGATTGAGAATATATCTGTGCTTAACAACTTATACCGGACTTAGCACAATTTATAAGCAAATGGCCAATGATAGACATTTAGTCGCCTAGCATGAAAATTGAAGCCCTTTTCCAGCGAAATTACCTGGAACAATTTGTCCTGGGAACTTTTTTCCCCCTAGACCTGTTGCTCTCTGCGTTTCCATCACGGTTTAAAGTACCATGAAGATTAGTCCGGTGACGTAGGACTGCGCTTGACACTCCGGTTCCCGCTGGATTTTGTCTTCCACAAATAAACGTAATAAAGCCTGAACCTCGTCGTCAGTCCATCGGTCATATTTTTTAAACTCCATTGTTGATTCGAATAACAAACAACTCTTACTCTTACATGCACCTCATTAGACTTAAAAAATGGTGGTTGAAATAAAATGCTGCGTATGAACCAATCAAAATGCAGTCAACCAATCAGCATGTTCAGCGCCCAAGTCCCACCCCTGAAAGAGCGGGAGATTTTTACCCAGAACTTCATTTAGACCCCGGTTCCTAAGGTCAAAACACACTGAGTACCACCCCAAAGTCCCTAGTTCCTGGGGAAAGTTCCTGTGGTGGAAACATGGCTTATGGAGTCTCATATGCAAGTGATTTACTTGCATTGTAGAGGGTTGCAAAATGTCATAACCGGACATATGGGGACATATTCTCCAATTATTAAATCCAATCATTTACTCCACTCCTTTCTTACAATTGACTCGCATTTAAATCTGCCTCCATCCAACCGATGGACAGAACCTAGTCTATACATTTTAGGTGAATAAAAACAATCATAGATGATATATGATTTGAAAAACTCTGACAATTCTTGCAAAGTTCTGTCATGAAACTCTAGCTGGTGCAATCACATCATTCTCTATAGGGCACAGCTAATTGGTTCCTGCTTTATCAGTAGCCAATGGGCTCGCTGCTTAACCTTCAAATACTGGTCAGCATTTGCTGTAGCAGTGCAGCGCTTTCAGAATCCCTCCTCCTCCCCAGCTCCACCTGTATAGATCTGCTACAGGTAATTAATGTGTTATATTATACCTCAGCAGGTCTTACTTGCTCACAACAGCGTTTCATGTATGTATTGGCAGTAGCAAGTCGTAGCAGATCTACTCCTCCAAGACCAAACTTATCAACTTTGTCATATCCATTACCATGCCAAACACTATGAGAGTTGTCATGATGACAGAACTGTTGATTACTTTTATGGTGCTGTAGGCCTATCAAATATTCTGCTAAATGGGGTATGAAGCTTTGCTGAATCATGTAGTAAGCTTATAGCTTTAAACAGTTTCTTCACAGGTCAGAGGTAAAACTGTGAAGTTAAGCGAGTATTTGATTTCATAACAGATCCAATATCCCGCTTCATTGATTTTATTGCATAAGCGACAATTTCACAGTTGTAACCGCCTCACGACTGAACTAGATGGTCATGCATTCATAAACAGTACATTTCAGTTTTAACACGCACAGTAGTTGCTACAGTAGTTACTGTACAGTATGTTAATTTTGATCTGCTTTTCTTCTCAGGTCTGGCATGAGTGAAGTCGCCTCCGTCTAGCACAATCTAGAGCTCACGTTTGAGAGAAGTGAAAGAGCAAGTCCGTTCAGTGTTTGCTTCATATCGCACCATGAGCCAGCCACAGTGAGTGTGCAAGCTACATCCTACCTTCTTTATAATGATGCGAGGAACACCGCTGTCTGTATCGTGCGCAGGAGAGTGGGTTAAAGTCTGTTTGTGTGTGTGTGTGTTTACACTCCAATGACACTAATTATGTGTTAAGCAATGTATTATTTAGACTTTTCTGTCCCCCTTTTTTCCATTTGAATACTTTTTGGAGTGTAGATTTGTTTGTTACATTTGCCAGAGTAGTTTTTGCTTTCTCATTTAAATTTTTAGAATTACGTTACAAATCTGGTCCTATCAAAAATTGCATTTTCAGCGTCATTACTCCAGTCTTCAGTGTCACATTATCCTTCAGAAATCATTCTAATATGATGATTTATTATCAATGTTGGAAACAGTTGTGCTGCTTAATATTTTTGTGGAAATTGCATGTTTTTAAAGGATTCTTTAATAAATCAACAATTCAAAGGAACAGAATTTTTTTTTTTTGAAGTTAAATTGAGTAAAAAGTGTAAGATTCTTTACTTTCACTTTTAATCTATTTAATGCATTCATGCTGAATAAAAGTACGAATTTCTTATGGAAAAATCTTTCTGGCCCCAAACTTGTGAACGGTAGTGTACATTTTTGTTTTTTTAGATTGCTGGGCAGTTCGAGACAATAGCATCATAAAACGGGACAGGAAAATGTATATTTCCATACAGGTTTCCCAAACATGCTTTCCCAAATTTTCAAGCAGGTTATTATTTACACATGCAGCATCTAGTCGGGATGTGACTTAATTAGTATTGGGAAGTATTTAACCATATAAAAATACACTGCCAATAGATAGGCATTAAGAAATCTTTCTTGACAGGTTCAGTCCAGCATATGAATGTTCTTTAATTTACTCGTCATCTTCACCAGCAGGAACCGCAGCATATCTCACTCCACATCCATGTGTTTGCTCTGCAGCAGGAGGCGTGTGATATCGTAATTTATAGTCACACACTGTTCTGCAGTCAGGCACGCAGCATGTCCTCCGATTCATGTGGAGAATGCGAGATCCTCTCTGCCCTTTCCACATCCTTCCAGCCCACAACTGTTCCAGGATCAGCAGCACAGGTGCTGACTTGGCCTTCTTAGGCGAAGTCTTCATGGCGCGACCTTTGCATTGTGTTCTCACTGAGTCAGAATCAGGCCACCTTACCCAAATTAATTCGATGCAAGTGAAAACTGGTCTGTGAGATGTATGTAGTGTCCAGTATATTGCATTGCCATGTACAGTAGCTGGTGTTGATCACTAAGTTTCTAAAACTTTGATAAGTTCATAGTGGACTCGACTTGTATACTACAATATAGTGTACAAGGACATTTTTAGGTATTTGCTCGTAAAGTGTACATGTGCATTTTGGTACATTTTGGATAGGCACTGAAACTATTATACCAAACATGTTGACTGCACCTATCATGTAAACGTGTACTCACAACATAACGTTGTACGTATCGTACAGTATCAACCTGTTGACAGCATCTAAAAACATTAAAGTTACGCATACGTAAAATGTTTAAGGCATACAGTACAAATGAATAAACCCTTTTATGTACAACTTTAAAATTTATTTGATGTTGATGACATTGCTTTACTAATTGACTAAGTTGACTAATCTTTTGTTGTTGATAAACATTAAAAAGCATTGTATCGACAGCACCTAAAACCCTTTTAAGTATGTACAACTTTACAGAAATACCAATGTTAACAAATCTTTTGTTGACATAGTTGACGTTACAACTTACAAGACGTAAAAATCATTTGATGTCGTTGTTGATAAACTTGTATTCACAGCAACTAAAACATAAACCTTTTATGTTCAACTTTAGAGATGTACAAAGGGTTACAAATCATTTGAGGTTGATGTTGTTGATAAACACACAATAGCATCATATCAACACGCCAAAAACCCTTTTGTTTGTGTAAACTTTACAAACATGCAGATGTTTACAAATCCTTTGATGTGAATGTTGTTGATAAGCATGCAATACCATCTAAAAAGTAAATGACGTGCAACTTTACAGAAATGTTTACAAATCCTTTGATGTTTATTATGTTTTTGATAAATGTACAATAGCATTGTTTCAACCAGCATTTAAAATACACTTTTAGAAGAAAAGGTTCTCTATAGAACCCTTTATGCCAAAAAGGTATGAGAGATGTTTTAAATAACTGCATAATGCTTTCATATTTAACAGGTTATTTATTTTTTATTTTTCACTTTGAACACATTAAGTGTTTTACAAGCTCTTTGATTACAATTGTTTAAATAAAAAATGAATTAAAGCTAAATTAATCATTAAAACTAAATCCATAAAATGAACCCCTAAAATGTTCTATATGAAGCACCTGACAGAATCCTTTGTTTCTATAAAGAACCTTTACTTCGAGTAATAAACCCTTTTGTTTATGTAAAACTTTATAGACACAAATAATTACAAATCCTTTGATGTTCCTGACATAGACATGTCTATCCACATGTTCGAAAAATAATGTGCTCAAAACACTTTACATGCAAATATATGAGATAATGTTGCTTGAATGGACTTTACTTCTATCCCCCCCTTGTTTCTGTTCGTGTCTAACTATGGTGAATGAATATTAAGAATCAGCTCTAAAGTACAAGTAATACTAGCACCGGTGTCCGTTTATATATTTTGTTTTGAAGAAGTGCTTGGTGTGTGGCCCTCACAGGAAGCTCCTGTATTCTGATGGCAGTGGTTTCGGTGTCCAGGGAGAGGAGGAGAGGGAGGTTTGGGAGGTTGGTAGTGAATGCAGAGTGGATTACTTCAGCTGCCGTCTTTGTTCATCAGAGCTGCACTTGTGTACTGTGCATTCAGAGCAAGTCTCAGACACAGGAGTAAGCAGCAGAGAATAACATGATACATTTGACTCAATTACACACCACGGGATAGATTGCAAGTACACCTCAAAACTCCTTATATTAAATCAAACCGCGTTTCCAAAACCACCATGTGGATATTATTTCGTATGCAGCATGTACTGCCGATCTTATGTTGTGAGTAATGCTTAAAGTACCCGTATTATGCTATTTTATAGGTTCCTAATGTTGTTTTGACGGTCTCCTACAATAGATTTACATGCATCCAATGTCAAAAAACACTTAAAGGTAGGGTAGGCAATTTTCAGAGTGACTAGCAATAGCAAGCTAGCTTTGAAAGCATGAGATCCCACCCTCCCTTCAGTGTCTCCAAAGCCATGTTTACAATAATAATGACCATAAACAATAGCCTGACAAGCGAGACCCACATCGAGATGTTGGGTCTGTGAACTCACCATTGACAGGGCTCAATCCTAAGGGCGTGATAAACGGTTGTCTTTCGCTACAACCAACCAAAGCGGATTCGAAAGACCGCTGTTCGCTAGCTTCTTTGTTTTTAAGTAGCACTCGGAACCTCCGCAACTCTTGCGTCATTATGTTAAGCCCGCCCACCGACTCTATGCACGATGTGATTGGCCTGACCAGAGTTTGGTTTTTCCAGCTCTCAGGTCTACCGAGAGTTGCTAGACTACATTCGCGGCAAATTCGATTTTCTGCCGCTAGGGTGCGTCTAGATTTCTAGGCTACATAAACAACTAAAAGAGCTTTGACCTGTACCACCTGACTGCTGCAGATTCATCTCAGTGTTGATAGTGTTGCCGCAAAGTAATAAAGAAAAAACGCATACATTCGAGGCTCAAACTGTTCCAAATATAATGTCACAGGTTTCCATCTCTTCCAAATGACCGTAGTTATGGCGTGAACGCAGCATAAGCTGATTCTTTTGGTTCAGGAGGAACTGTAAAAGGCGGCTGCTGTTTCAGTTGACTGGCGTCTGTCTAACTCTGCATAGCATGAAGCACGCTGATGACGTGTGGTGTGCGCGGAGGTATGGAAATACATACGTGGACAGGTAGGTAGGAATTTAGTGATTGGATGCCTTCCACAGACTGTATATATTCTCGACATATTAGGGGTGTAACAGTACACATATTCGTACCGAATGCAATCTTTTACAGTTAACAGTAGGCTTGTTTTACGCGCGGAACATACTTAAATCAAAAAAATTATTCTGTCCATTTTATCACGAAATTCAAACAATAAATGCCGTTTTGACGCTCTTTAATGTGGCGTGAGTGATCACTGTAGGCGCGTCAGTGAACTTGATCATCTCTTCCTTGTCAAAGAATAAACATGAATCAACATCTATAGGTATGTTGAGGATACATTACAACTTACTGAAATGTATCCCGTGTAATCGCTCAATCAGTGTTTCAATGGCGGAAAGATGCCAATAAAACAGCTTGTATACAATGTCACATAGCATTACATTTACCTCAGGCAAATTCTTCAGGGTCCACAGCTGGTTAGTTCACTGGAGAAATTAACTTTCACTAAATATATGCACTATATTAGCCTATATTCATTATATTCTACTTAACCTCTTACACTGTAAAAAATATATTGTTGGTTTAACTTATAAAAGCAAGTAACCTGGTTGCCTTAACATTTTGAGTTCATTAAATTAAACATTTGAGTTAAAACAATGAAGGAAATTGGTTTAATAAATAGAAACTCAAAATATTATTGCATCTGAACCACATAAAAAAAAGTGATTAATCATGAAAATAGCACAATTTGGCATGCTTCACTGCATTATAACAAAATAAAACACAATTACACAATATGTTTACAAAATATTTTAATAATATTTGAATAAAGAGTGATGTTGATTCTGAAAAATGTTCATTGTATTAACTCAATTTTAATTTCAATGAACTCAAAATTTTAAGGCAACCAGGTAACTTAATTTTAAAATATTTTTTCACAGTGTAGGGATGTCTTGATAATTTAATATTTAAAAAAATACTGTCATGAAAAGGACAGCCACTGTGTATAAAGGATTATATTTCAACAACGAAGTGGAGTAAAAACATAATTTTATAATTAGATTTAGAATTTTTTTTAATGCAAAAACTGTCTTATGTGAAGTTTGCATACAATGTGTTATTTGAGTGTTGATTATTATATCTAAAAATAAATAGCAACTGAATTTAGGCTAATTTGAATTATGTTGTTATATTATAGTAATGCACAAGTAAGGGCTCCCTATATAGTTTACACTTTACAGCATTAGCAGAGGTTTTTTTTTATCTTTAAGAAACTTTTAGTTATAATTTAATTCATTTAAGGACAGACACAATTTGTTCAGTAAACCACTGTTTATAAAAAAAAAAAAAAATTAATAATATTTAGTTTTCTCTCCCCTGCTCTACCGAACCCGTACCGAACTGTGACTTCAAAACCGAGGTACGTACCATTACACCCCTAGTACATATATATACACATTTAAATCGCTTAACTTAGTGATTGCTATCAGGATGTGAAAAGACCATCAATTTTTTTTCATATTGCAATATAAATTCCAGAAAAACAAAATATCGCAATGTCAGTTTTTTTTTAAGATTGTTCAGCCCTATTAACCGCAAAACTTGGTTACCCTTAAAGCATAATACCCCAACACACACACACACACACACTCACATACCCGTGGCCGTGCTCCGAAAGTATAATGAAAGCAAACAATGAGATTCAGCGTGATACTGCTCACTGCTATTAGGCTAAATACATTCTTCAAACCCTGAAAATGACCATGTTAAAAGTTATGTCCCTTAATTTGCCGGCTCAGGGTCACAAAAAGGTAATTTCCGAAAAAGCACAACAGAGGCACTTTTAAGTGAGGCAAGTCAACACCAGGATATAAGAACGTGGATACTAGTTTCACAGCTGAGTGTTCACAGACATCAATACAGAAAACTTTGTATTAAAATCGCATTAATGTTTTAACATATTTTCTAATACAAAGTGGGGTTGAGGGGGTTGTGTTGTTTTTTAATAGCCAGTAGCCTTTAGTTTACGTCAGAGCCTGGTAGAATCAAAATGCACTACTTACTAGTCAGTGGGAGGGACATTATCTTTATAGAGATTGATTGGTTAAAAATGTGTATATGCCCCTTTGAACAGGATGAGTCATCAATATTTTGGCCTGTTTTTTTTTGTTGTACACTGAGGTCTAACTTACCTACAGGAATTAACTAAAACTACAGTCTTGAGTTTAGGTCTTGGGGCTAATGGGACACCTACTACTTTTATTAGAATAACCAGTACCAAGTTTCTATTTACCTTGCTGATACGACCCAGAAATGCCTTTATGCCTACATAAAGACATTACAGTACATTTATCTTTCTGATAATAGTGGAATGACTTATGCATGACTTAGAAATAACAGATATTTTGCAAACTTAGCCACCTTCCTGCTGCTTATTAAATACATTTTTATTGTGTCAGGGTATTCATGGTTACTATTTTATAACCGTTGCTTTTTTTAAACCTCATCAGAAGCAAATATTATAAAAATAATAGTTCGATTCAGTATAGCTGCAGTGGAGCAAATGTAACGGAGTTGTTCCGCAGTGACATTCTACAATTGTGACACCAGTGTGCTTCAGTATTTTAGTGTTTTGCATCATTTAGTCCTGTTGTTATTGTTTGTGTGTGTGTCCCTTTATTCACCACACAAGGTGTGTGTGTGTGTGTGTGTGTAAGAGAGTGATTGTGCACACGTGCATGCACACTCATGTGCTCATGTTTTCACACACGCATGCTTACATGCACTCTGACACACCCTGAGGACGCCTTTGTGCTTGAAACAGGTCAGCTAACATTTAGCCTCGACTGTTCTGTCTAATGAGGTCTGTCTTGTTGTTTTGTGCGAAAGCTGATCATTTTCTTGTCGTGACATTCAACGTTTACAACGCAATCCTCTCTGCGTGTTTTGCAGGAAGACTATAGTACCATCCAGTCCATTTACTATTTCTTTATGGTTTCGTTATATAAGAATTACACAATTAATCTGCTCATTTTCATATGTGTTTATAGGACTCATGTTCTTCAGATGCAGTTAAATGGCGCTTTTCATGAACCGTACAAAAGGCCTAACTTCTTTCGACAAATAGCTAAACAAGTTGCTTAAAAAAAAGGTTGTCAAAATCAGAAGATCATACTCCGTATTAAATTAGCTATTTTATTAATTCATTTTAAATAAAATTGCCCTTTGCCATTTGTCCTTGTTACCAAAAGGGACAAATTGCTAGTTTATAATTACTGACGAACATATAATTCCCATAAGATAAAGAAATAATGTTGGTTGATCTTTTTATTTTTAAATAATGTTAGTAAGTAACAGGGTTGAAAAATGTGAAATTGTCAAAATCCGAAGGTTATACTCAGTATTAAATTAGATATTTTATTAATTCATTTTAAAGGGATAGTTCACCCAAAAATGTAAATTTGATCTGCTGACCCCCAGTAGGTGTCTTTGTTTCTTCAGTAGAACACAAATGAAGATTTTGTATCCGATTGTATTACGCCATATCTTGTACATTTGACCTCACTCACCGGAAGTGATCACGCCTGACGTGGTGAAGGCTGTTGGACATAGATATATATATATATATGTTTCTCGCACAAACCAATCGTTTCGTGTCTTAAGACATCAATGTGTTGCCACGAGCCGCAGGGTTTAAATGGATTCGTATGAGTAAGTTTAGATCTCATACTCTCATCTGTTACCATTGACATGCATTATACGACTGACAGACTGCAACGGTTGGAGTTAAAAATCATAATTTGTGTTCTAATGAAGAATCAAAGTCACTTATATCTTGAATGATATACATCACATTTACATTTTTGGGTGAACTATCCCTTTAAGTAAGTTTTGCCATTTGCCCTTGTTACCAAAATTTGGGACATTTTCGAAATATAGAAACCTAAATATGCTACAAAATATAATGAATAAATGAATAAACAGGGTTACAAATTTATCCTAGCTGTCTGTCACTCAAAAGTGACAAATTGCTAGTTTATAATTACTGATGAACTTATAGCACCTTTAATTTATGGGAAATTATAAGCGATGTCACACCTTTTTTAGGTCACACATTTTTTTTGTCACATACAGCAAACATCTCACTATCCGCTAGCTGCCTGTCCCCTGAACACACTGTAAAAAAAACGCGGTCTCTGTAGTCAGCACAAGCTCTACAAATGGCAACAAAAACAAACTTGGGCAGTGGACAACGAAACATAATAAACAGTGCTCCAGCCAATAACCGACAAGAATGATTTGGGGGTGGAGGTTTGGGGTTAGTGCGTGTGCATGTTCATGTTTTAGGAAGCACGGAGGGAGGAGGGACGATCTAGCTAGCCTCTGTTTTGTTTGACAACACTTCGAACGTCAACAAGAAGTTACTCCACCCAGGACCGCTTCATCTTCATATGCATCGCTTCATTGCCATTCACAAATGGCACTCGCCGGACGGAGTAGGTCATCTAGCTACTTATGACCTACTGTTTTATGAATACTATGATGTCAGACATACAACTTTTTTCACATGCTGTTTTTCACCTACTGACTGTAGAATGGAAGTAGCATATTCAGATTCAGACAGAAGGCTCTTTAAAAATAACTATATACATTCAGTCTTGATTGAAATGATTTGTACACTTAAAATGATTACGGTAGTCTGCCGGCAACTGAAAGATGGACATTGAAATGTTTTTCATTGAGCAGTGAGTCTTTGGTAAAAACCACCATACAATCATAACAACTTTTTCTTCTTGAGAAAAAATTATGATGATGATGAAACTGATCCAACTACTTGGATGTTTACCATTTTTGAAATGGGGAAATCATGCAGTAACAGGCTTGAACATCAGTCGGGCTATAGTTTTACATACATTTCAAATACTAATATTTTTCTTAACTAAAATTAATTAATAATACATATTCTTCTTACTGCCGTGAATTGAATATCAATTAAACAGACATGTGGAAAAATAATAACGTTTTTGAATTACCTTGATGGATACAGTTGAGAAGAAATCGCCATTTGGTGTCTTGAACTACTTATATTAATTACATAATAGCTTATCAAACACATCTAATAGTTCATACAGAACATGGGATTTGTGCCACTAATCTTTTAAAAACAACTAATGGAACACTAAATCTACCCTGTTTGTGTGCAGGACCATATGCTTTCATTTCTCACAGCTTTGACAGATAGTCTTTAATGGCTCTGCATAAAAAGGGTCATGCAAACATGGCGACTTAGAGCTCCAGACATCTGTTCTGATCAGAATATTCTTCAAAATATTTTTCTGGGCCCAGAATGTGCTGACACACTTTTTTCACCATCATCTGGTTAATCTACAGTTGTGTTCTTGTTTAACCTCAAAATACCGTTGACTGTCACCCAAGCCACAGAAATTATTACATCAAGGCCGACCTATGCTAAGCATTTGGTTGGGATATTGGAATCTCACTGTTGGTGACAGGACATCCCGCTGATTAACACAAACCGATGGGATGCCGGATGAATGCTGGTTGCAGCATCTGGCTGTGAAGGTTGAGCAGATGTTACTGGGACAGTTGACACCCCTCTTGAACCTCAACAACTCCTACATATGCAGTTTTACTACCTTATTTCTATGCCTATATTATGTAGACTTTAAAGGGGACCTATTGTGCCTTTTCACAGTTTTGATTTTGTTTTTGGAGTCTACTATAGGTTTTTAAAGCATAATTATTCATGTTTTTGACATTGTTGCAGCACCTCTCATCCCAGTCTGTCAGTAACTCTTTTTAGTTTCTATGAAGCCCCTCCTTCCGTAAAACACAATGTGCTCTGATTGGTCGCTGGACCAGTGTGTTGTGATTGGTCAACCGCTTTGAGTGTGTTTGGGAAATATCACATAACCGCAAGTTTCAACAAACTTCTATCTAAGGATGGGCATTTTTGTACAACTTATAGGTTTCAGATGCGAGTGCTCGGGGTGGGGCATGTCCGTCATGGCGATTTAATGATTTTTTTTTTTTTTAATACTTACGAAAATTAAGTATTAAATTTAGGGCCGGGACTTTAACGCGTTAATTAAGATTAATTAATTGCGTGACTTTAACGCGTTAATTAAGATTAATTACGCAAAAAATAGATAACAATTTTAACTTATTTTTGCACCGCGGAACGTTTTTTAATGAATGAGTTATCGACGGACCGATTATACTGGAACACCAACTAGCGTTCTTGACTTCTGAACACAACAAACCACAGTGAACATGAACGAAGAAGCTGGCGAGACTGCTTTGCTTGGCCCCGTGGATGGGGAATTTTGTTTTAAAAAACGAAAGGATGGAAGCGTCGACAAGAGCATGGTTGTGTGGAAGCTATGCAACAAGGAATTTGCGTATCGAGCCTCAAATATCACCTCAACGCAAAACGCTGGACATAAATAAATAAACACAATTTTGTTGATGAAGCTTATGTATTCAGTCATTATTCAATGGTATACTAAAAATCCATGTGAAAAAAATTACTTCTCACTGTTCTCAGGTCAAATATTTATATGCAATTAAAATGCGATTAATTTCGATTAATTAATTACAAAGCCTCTAATTAATTAGATTAATTTTTTTAATCGAGTCCCGGCCCTAATTAAATTAAGTCTCAGGTGTCCCCAGAATGTGTCTGTGAAGATTCAGCTCAAAATACCTCACAGATCATTTATTGTGTCCATTTTTGAGGGGAAGAGAAAACATGCTGTTTTTGTTCATGTATCTTTAAATGCAAATGAGCTGCAGCTGCCCACCCTGTTTTCTAGAAGAGGGCAGAGCCTTTACAGCTCGTGCCTTGGATGCTCTGTCTAAAACAAAAAACTATGATAATAGGGCAGAGCAGACGTCGTGGGCGGGGCCTGTGCAATGTGATGTCACACTGCTAGAACAGCTTGTTCTGAGACACTGCTTATGGGGTTTAAAAAATAAGAGTGGGTGGATTTTAATCATTATAGGGTGTTTGTGCACACACTGCTGACACAATTATGTTCAAACACCATGTGAATATAGGTTCTCTTTAAAGGAACACGCCACTGTATTTGAAAATAGGCTCATTTTCCAACTCCCCTGCAGTTTTACCGTTTTCGAATCCATTCAGCCAATCTCCGGGTCTGGAGATCGGCTGAATGGTAGCACTATTAGTATAGCTTAGCATAAGTCATTGAATCTGATTAGACCGTTAGCATCTCACTCAAAAAAATGACTGCATGAAAGGATATATTCCAGAAACTCTAGGGTATGTAAATGTATGTTACTGACTTCTCGCCTATATCTCCAATTGTTTGTAAGCCGCAGAGCACAGTCGGTTTGCTACCCCATTGATATTGTCCTCTGCAAACTGCGAGTTCAGAGTGTTGTAAAGATGATATCTCCTCTGTGATTTGCGGTGTTTAGTGTCTACAGACGCCCACCAAGGGACGTGTTATGATGACTTTAGTGCATCCCATGCTGAAACAGCATTTTATTGTCTATAAGGTCACAGATTCTCATAACTCACTCAAATCTGGATCAAAAGAACTGGATATAAGATAGAAACCTCGCATGTGCCAGAGATATTTGTTAACTGAAGCTTTTTTTCCTCCACACACTTGGTTAAAAACAACCCAATTTTTTTAGACTTAAAGTAAAAGAGTAACCCTTGACCCTTGACACATGCGAATGCAGGAGTGCAGAGGATAGAGCAACACAAAACACTGGTCTAAAACGAGAATTTTTAAAGAGAAATGGCAGAGGATTTTGATATAAGAGAAGAGGGGCTTGAGTTTGTTGCCCAGTCCTATCCGCGAGAGGCGTCAAAGCTTGCGATGCTCCTGTACATCGCATCAGGGGGTTATTCTTTTAGCGCAAGTCGTCTTGCGTACCACCAGAAGTTAGTTACGTAAGTTTTAAATATGGATAATTTATTTTACATAAACATGCCACTTCGCTTCAGAAGGCCTTTATTAACCCCCCGGAGCCGCGTGGAGCAGTTTTATGATGGATATATGCACTTTTATAGACTTCAAAAACGATAAAACCATTCACTGCCATTATAAAGCTTGGAAGAGCAAGGACATTTTAATATAACTCCGATTTTATTCGTCTGAAAGAAGAATGCCATATACAACTAGGATGCCTTGAGGTAGAGTAAATCATGGGCTAATTTTCAATTTTGGGTGAACAAACCATTTACTAAACAGAACAGAATTGAAATGAACAGATGATATTAATTTCTATATACACATTGGTGAAATGTAAATACACTGCATTTGTATTGTTGTTAATTGTTATAGTTGGTGTTAGAAGTTATTTCAAATGTAATGTCATTGATATAATTAAAACTTAAATATTAATCATTATTATCAAAACTACCTTCTGTGATTACATTAATTACAGCCTATTAATTAATTTAACACCGATTAACATTAAAAAAATGTTCTGCATGCCTGCGTAGTCTCCTCTTGCAGATTCACTGAGGTTCATATTCAGTCGAGCTCCGCTCTTTCACTTTTCCGCCTGAGCATTTCTGTGGTGAAAGTCTTTCAGAGACTGCAGAAGATTGTAGCCTCCTGTTAAGCGCTTGCAACAGTTCCACCTAAAACGTGTATAACATGTTCAAAATAGTAACCGTCTCTTAGGGTTTTGTAAACACAAACAATTTTTATTATTATTATTTATAAACACCCAACACCCAACAAAATATCCTTGAAATATTATAAACACCCAACAAAATATCCTTGAAAGTGCTTTGTATAGAAGACATAAGCACCTCTGGATCAATTGACAAAATACAGTGGTCTGAAATAAGTATACAATATATATATTTTTTTAAATATTATATATTATATTCATATGTATATTTTATAATTCATTATATTCTCCAACCATTGCCAGGCAACTGTTATTTTGGGGTTTATGTGTTAAAAGATCCAAACTCTCAGGGTAATTCCCTCAAGCTTAGCATTTCCTTCAATTGACAAACACTAGTGAGGTATTTTTTTTTAATACATATTTTTGGTAACCAGCCTTTATTTATGATGTATTGAAGCTATAAAGCTGGAAAGCGTAGTAATACATAAAATTGGTGGGTGTGGGTAATGTTCGTCCCTGTGGGCTGCTTTCTTATTTATTTCTATTGATTCCTTCTTGCTGATTTATGACTGTGCGCTCTCAACTCACTGGGGGCAAAGTGAGACGGCAACTAGTTTACGTCTATCACTCAGTGAAAAAAACAAACTGTGTTGAGTGTGCGATGACGCTTGAATTAAAATGTATCGATATACACTGATGAGCTAAAACATTATGTGCAGTCACAGGTGAAGTGAATACTGTTGATCATCTCCAAAAAATAAGGCCAAATGTTTAGGTCTGGGTAGATTAGATGTTAAGCAAACAATCAGTTCTAGTTATCAACGTGTTGGATGCAGGAGGAATGAGCAGGAATAAAAATATGAGTGACTTTGACAAGGGCCAAATTGTTATGGCAAGGTTACTGGGTGTCTCTGAAATGGCAAGGCTTGTGTGTTGCTCTCGGTCAGCAGTGATGAGACTTTACCAACAGTGTCCGAGGAGGGACAAACCACAAACCGGCGACAGGGTGTTGGGCGCCCAAGGCTTATCAAAGCATTAGGGCAACAAAGGCTCTCCTTTCTGGTCTGAGACAAAATAAGGTGTACTGTGGCACAAGTCACACAAAAGTTTAATGATGGTTATGGGAGGAATGTCCCACAACACACATTGTGCATAGTGCATTAAACCAATCAGAGTGCCTGTGATGCCCTGCCTACAATGGGCACGTGAGCGTCAGAAGTAGACCTTAGAGCAGTGGAAGAAGATCACCTGGTCCGATAAGTCCCGTTTTCATGTGGACGTGTATTTGTGTGCCGTTTACCTGAGGAAGTAAAGGCACCAGGATGCATTGTGGGGTAAAACCCAGAAGCTCCATCCACCTCAATCATGCTTTTTTGAGGCTGTGGAGGGAGTGTGGTGCTCTGGACAATGTTCTGCTGGAAAACGGCTCGGGTTATGTATATAACCCTTGTTCCCTGAGAAAGGAACGAGCACTGCGCCGAACGACGATTTGGGGATGCTCCTAAGCATCAGCGAATCTGAAGTCTGAATGAACACTAGTCCAATCCGATTGGTCGTGCGTGATGACGTCATTGTGACGGCATACCCGAAGTATAAAAGGAGCCGCGCGTAATGGCGGCAGCTATTGCTCTGAAGCATGCGCCCAGGCGTGCCGAGGTGTGCGACGCGACGCAGTGCTCGTTCCTTTCTCAGGGAACAAGGGTTATATACATAACCCGAGCCGCCTTTCGAGGAACTCCCACCGCGCCGAACGACGATTTGGGGAACGAGTACCCACTAGGCCACACCGAGGGTAGCGCCTGCCTAGTGTGAAGCCGGAGACCGGGCACAACTAGGACTGGAGCACCCTAGCGCCAGGCGTCGTAGGGAGATGCAGGCTATAAAACCTGATGAAGGTGTGTGGGGTAGCCCACCCAGCCGCCTCGCAGATATCCTGCAAGGGGACCCAAGAAAGGAGGGCCACCGAAGAGGCCATGCCTCTGGTGGAATGTGCCCTCACGGCCATAGGTGAAGGCAAACTGCGCACCTGATAGGCCATGGTTATCGCCTGGACAATCCAGTTACTGATTGTCTGAGTAGACGCAGGCAACCCTTTCTTGGGTGAGCCGAAACACACCAACAGTTGTTGAGATCTCCTCCACTGTGCCGACTTCGCCAAATACACTCTAAGCGCCCTAACCGGGCAGAGCAGGTGAAGTCTCCCTTCTTCCGCCGTCACATGAGGCGGAGGATGAAATGCCTGCAGAACCAAAGACCTGACCACCCTTGATGGGACCTTAGGCACGTAGCTTGGCCTAGGGTGTAAGATGGCTTTTACTCCACCTGGGGCAAACTCCAGGCAAGTTGGCGTTACCGCCAAGGCCTGGAGATCACCCACTCTCCTGAGAGAGGTAATAGCGAGGAGAAAAGCCACCTTAAGGGTCAGGTTCTTTGGCTCAGCCGACTCAATGGCTCAAATGGGGCCTCAGCCAGCCCTCCGAGAACCACTGCCAGATCCCAAGTTGGAACTCTGGATTGAGCCACAGGCCTCATCCTCCGAACCCCACGGAGGAACTGTACAACCAACTGGTGCCTACCCAAAGGCCCATCACCCGTAGGAGTGTGGCAATGGCAGCCACGCACACCTTGAGTGTGGACGGGGTTAGACCGCAGAGAAGCGATCTTGGAGGAACTCCAGCACTGAAGCCACCGGGCAGTTAACTGGGTCCAACTCACGCTCTCTGCACCAAGTGGAAAATACATTCCACTTGAGGCTGTACAGTCTCCTTGTAGACGGAGCCCTGGAACTGAGTAACGTCTCTACCACCTCTGCCGACAGGCCAGCCTCTAGGTACCTGGCCCCCTCAGGGGCCAGACCCAAAGGTTCCAAATCTCGGGCCGGGGTAAAATATTGTACCCGCCGCCTGAGACAGGAGATCCTCCTCAGAGGAATCTGCCATGGATGACCTGCCAGCAGAGCTATGATATCCGAGAACCATACTGGTCGGCCAACAGGGTGCTACCAGAAGTAGGCTGACCCCTTGTTGACGGACCCTCTCCAGGACTCCCGGGAGCAGAGCAATCGGGGGAAATGCGTACAGACGCAGCCTCGGCCACGTCTGCACCATGGCATCCAACCCCAGCGGGGCTGGATGCGTGAGGGAGAACCACAGTGGACAGTGGGACGCCTCTCGAGACGCAAATGGGTCCACTTCCACTGGGCCGAACCTCTTGCATATGGCCTCCACCACCTCTGGGTGGAGCCGCCACTCCCCGGGCCTCAGCCCCTGCCTCGACAGGATGTCTGCTCCCTGATTTTGGACCCCCGGGACATACATTGCCCTGATGGACAACAGTTTCCCTTGGGACCACAGGAGGATTAGATGCGCCAGTCTGCACAGAGGGCGCGACCTCAACCCTCCCTGATGATTGAGGTACGCTACGACAGCCGTATTGTCTGTCCGCACCAGGACATGTTGGCCGCGGAGGTCCGGGAAAAAGCTCCTGAGAGCTTTGTAGACCGCCAGCATCTCCAGGCAAATTATATGCCAGGAGG
This sequence comes from Gobiocypris rarus, assembly GCA_023029165.1. NCBI lineage: Eukaryota > Metazoa > Chordata > Actinopteri > Cypriniformes > Gobionidae > Gobiocypris > Gobiocypris rarus. The sequence goes on from CM040913.1 coordinate 19,833,858, forward strand.
AATGACGGCCCTCCCATAGGCCCCTCGCAAAGCGGCCGCCCATGATCAAGCGCTTCAACCAGTGAGGGAGGCGTCTGTTGAAACGGATCTCCGGCAACAGGACGCTCCCAACACTGGCCCCTGGGACAGAAACCAAGGTTCCTTCCATATGACTAGGGAACGAAGGCCACTGCACGTTACCCTGATCATACAGAATGGATTTCCCCTCAAGGAAAGTCACCTGGTTTACTTCTGTATCAGGACATGGTGGCGGAGGTCTGGGAAAAAGCCCTCAGAGCTTTGTAGACCGCCAGCATTTCCAGGCAGTAAATGTGCCAGGAGAAATGCCGGGTCTCCCAGACCTCTCGCAAAGCGGCCGCCATGACCACGTCCCAGCCAGTGAGGGAGGCATCCGTTGAAACGGTCTTCCGGCAACGTGATGCTCCCAACACTGGCCCCTGGGACAGAAACCAAGGTTTCTTCCATATGACTAGGGAACGAAGGCATCTGCGCGTTACCCTGATCATACAGAACGGTTTTCCCCTCGAGGAAAACCCCCTGATTTCCAGCCACCACTGTAAGGGTCTCGTGCAGCAGGCCAAAAGATATTCTGTTGGACGCAGCCGCAATGAGCCCCAGCAGTCCTTAAAACTGCTTCACAGTGATGCTGTGGCCTAGCTTCATTTTAGAGACCACCGCCCGTATGGACTCGGGAGCACGCGCGGAGACAATTGTGCCCACAACGTAGAGAATCCCATACAACTCCCAGGAACACAGTTCTCTGGGAAGGCGTCAACACGCTACTGCGTGTAGAGTCTCAACCCCAAGCAGTGAGAGCACCCAAGGACGACACCTCAATGCCGAACTGCTGCTACCACTTACTTTATGCGAGGGAAGGGCTAGGCCGTATAGAAGAACCCGATATTGGTACGCTTTGCCCCAAAAGCGAACCTCAGGAACTTCCTGTGACACAGAAGGATGGATACAGGAAGCATGCGTCCTCTTTAGACCCGTCGTGACAGACCAGTCCTCAGACTGGATCTGAATCACAACGGAGGAACTGTAAGCATCTTGAATCTGAATCTCCTCAGAGAACGCGATTCAAGTACCTCAGATCTAAAGTTGGACGCAACTCGCCATCCTTCTTAGGAACTATGAAGTGCCGGCTGTAAAACCCGGACTCCCTGTCTGGCGGAGGAGCACATTCTGTGGCCTCCTTACCAACGGGAGTGAACTTCCTGTTCCATTACCCGAACCTGCAGATATATCCGGAGGCATAACCCTGCGCCAAGATAATCTGCTAAGGGAACCAGCCTCTCGAGGCCGGCCTCGGGTGTCAACCGAGCCTCCTCCCCGACCCCTGAAGCGGCTAACCGGCAGGGCGAAATCGAGGAAGATTTACGGTGTGCGTGACGTGTTCGCTGGACCGCCGCAAGTCTTGCTAGAGGCGGTTGGCAGCACGCGGCGCTGGGAAACAATGTGGCCTCAAACAATGTGGCCCGAAGCATACTAGATGGCGGGAGCACAGCATCGATTCGAAAACTCCACAGGGAGGCGACCTCGATCGCTCCGACCGGGAGAGGGGGCGCTGGTGTTACACGAGCCTCGCCCCAACCCCTGAAGCGGCTGACCGGCAGGGAGTAGTTGGGAACGAGCCTCTGTGTGCGGACGCGCGAGCTGCCCAGCCGCAGGTCTTTTAGAGGCGGCTGGAGCAGCGTGCGTGGGAAATCGATGTGGCCCGGCCGCCATAGACGGCGGGATTACCACATCGATTTCCCAGAGCGCCGCGGAAGAAGCAACCTCAGTTGCCCCTTCGCGGGAGCCTCATCTAAGGGAGCAGCTCTACAGGGCCGCACGCTAGGGCGGACACTGGGAATAGCAATTGCCTGAAACTGATGTGTCCCGCAGGCCACAAGGCGCAGAACGAAATCAACTTCAGGAGGGCTCCACCTAGATGAATATCCAGACAAGTCACCTGGTCTGAATGATAGGCTGAATAAAAATACATCTAACTCCTCAAAGTCAGATAATATTTTAATTTAATTCCTTGGAATTAAATACAGCCACAATAAGGTGAAACATGGTCTGAATGATAGGCTGAATATCTAACTCCTCAAAGTCAGATCATATTTTATTTAATTCCTCAGAATTAAATGTAGCCATAATCCTCAGACGACACTGTTTTATTGTATTTATACGGACTCATAAACCACACGTTGCCTCAGCAACGTGGTTCAACTCCGTCATAGTACAATTGGCTTTCATCGGTCGAGAAAAAAGCCAAACAGTATCACGGTGAAACATGGTCTGAATGACAGGCTGAATAACTAGCTCCTTAGAGTCGAATAATATTTCATTTAAATCCTCAGACTTAAATGCAGCCCTAATCATCAGGCAATACTGTTTTATCGTCAACCAGTATTCCATGCACACCGATCGCGTGTGTTCACCTTAATAGCAGACCCATACCTGCACGCTGCCTCGCAATCGTGAGATTGAGTCTTGCATATAAGAAGTGGCGAGCTCGTTATAACCCGACTGCCCGATGCTGAGCACGCGTCTAATTCCCAGAATCAGACCGTTCAAGCATCGGGTCCTCCGCCGGGGAAGAAGCCGCATCGCGGCTTCCACACGGGAAGGAGAACATCTGAACTGACAGACAAAGACTGGGAAGATGCCTCAGCAGTCCCAAGTCTCGCTGACATGTCCATCCGTGAGCCCCATGACTGGTCTCGCCGCACCGCCTCGGCGAATGCGGACTGATCCACGGGCTCACGAGGCTGGCCGGCCTCATCGAACACGGCCAGCCGAGAGCGGAGCAGCCTGAGTGTCAGCTCTCACAACGCTCACAAGCGGCTCCCTCGAGAGCCGCCCGAGCATGCTGAACACCCAGGCATTGCACACAAAGCAGGTGTGCATCCGAGCCCGAAATGTAGCGGGACACGGATGCACACACTGCTTAAACTCTCTTGCTTTCTCTCGCCTACTTCTTTCACACACTTGCACAACTGGACAAACAACAGTAAATAGACAGACAATCACAGAGAGCGCTATGCTGAAGAGCAATAACTGCCGCCATTACGCGGCTCCTTTTATACTTCCGGGTATGCCGTCACAATGACGTCATCACGCACGACCAATCGGATTGGACTAGTGTTCATTCAGACTTCAGATTCGCTGATGCTTAGGGAGCATCCCCCAAATCGTCGTTCCGACGCAGTGGGAGTTCCCTCGAAAGGGAACCCTGAATCCAGCCTTTGAAGTGGATGTCAATTTGACACGTGCCACCTACTGTACTTAAAAGTTGTTGCAGACCAGGTACACCCCTTTATGACAATGGTGGTTCCCTGATGGCAGTGACTCTTTCAGCAGGATAATGCACCCTGTCATTCTGCACACATTGTTCAGAAATGGTTTGAGGAACATGATGAAGAGTTCAAGGTGTTGGCCTGGCCTACAAATTGCAAAGATCTCAATCCAATCGAGCATCTGTGGGATGTGCTGGACCAAGAAGTTTGATCCATGGCGGCTCCACCTTGCAACCTACAGGACTTGAAGGATCTGCTGCTAACATCTTGGTGCCAGATACCACAGCACACCTTCAGGGGTCTCGTAGAGTCCATACGTCGGTGGTTTGGCAGCAAATGAAGGACCAAGAGCCTGGGCATCAATCTGTTTACTCCAAGCTGTTCATGCGTTCCTTCTGTAACATTATCGTTCTGAAAATGGTTTTATTAGAAATAATACAGTTTATTTAGCCTGACAAGCCAGAACCACATCAAGATGTTGGGTCTGGGAACTCACCATTGACAGGGCTAAATCCGAGGGGCGGGATAAACGGTTGTCTTTCAAATTCCCTCTGCACGCAATAGGATAGCGCTAACACCGACCAGAGCAAAGAAAAAGGTGGAGCCGAGCTAGTTGATAGAATAAACTTTCGCCGTATCCGGTCGGCAAAACTCCTAGCACATCTTCCTTTCTTAAGAATGACTTCAGTACCGTTCTTTGTTCTTTTCTCAAAGAAAAGCTTAACTCCAAGTCTCCCAGAGTCGCGGCCAAAGCCAATTCGAAAGAACAATGTTCGCCAGCTTCTTTGTTTTTAAGTAGCACTCGGAACCTCCGCAACTCTTCCGTCATTATGTTAAGCCCGCCCACCGACTGTGATTGGCCTGACCAGAGTTTGGTTTTTCCAGCTCTCAGGTCTACCGAGAGTTGCTAGACTACACTTGCGGCAAATTAGATTTTCTGCCGCTAGGGTGCGTTAGATTTCTAGGCTACAATTTAATAGTTTTTTTTTTTGGTCTATACTTTATACCAAAGCTTGAATTGAACTTTAAAGGTGCCTCAAACTGAAAAATCCTCATACCGCCTCAATCATGAATGAAGTCCTGCAGGCATTTTGGAGATGCTCTCTGCTTGTTTGCAGTGAAAGGGTAACTAAAGAACTGGTTCTTTGAATAAGTACAGCGTTTTATTAATTCAAAACACTAGCCACACGATATAAGGCTAATGTTTTATGTATTTGAGGAGCGGAGAAGTGTGTCTTAGTCTGGTATTGGCCATCTAGTCATAAGCAGTACAGCATGTGCGTAACACTTCATCTTTTATAACACAAAGCTACTATAACCTTTTGTAACCTGCAAGTCGATGCACTCACTGCCTCAGAAGCGACCGTTTTAATGACGGATAAATCTCTGACATTCGCTGGTGAAAAACCTTGTATTTGAGCTTGATTTTGGAAAAAAATGTAATGATATAACGACATGCAAGTGTCTAACCATACATAAAGACGAGATACGAACTGTTTAGAGGTGTTTAGTCATTTAAAAAAAGATCCTGAATAGTAGTGGTTCTACACTAACCTGCAATTAAACCACGCTGGATATAACTTGCCATGGTAACATATCCTTGGTTAAAACTGGAGAACTAGGGGCTCTTAGGCCCGCAGTAACCCCCTCTAATTTGTACACCAAAACTTGCTTTTGTTATGTCTGTGTCCTCTACTACTCGTCCTGCGGCGTAGCGAACAGAAACGTCATGCAGGCATAGTGCCACTAGCGAACACTCATCAGTACCTGACAGCGCTACGGCTTTGCATATGGTTATTTGCAAATGTGATTTTTGATGCCCTGAACAGTTTGTGTGTGTCAGGACTGATTAGAGTCCTGTTAGCAATCGGTGGGAAGCAGTGCCAAGTGTGCAGATAGCATCAGGGAGGACGGGACACCACATGCTGAGCCCGTCCTTTTCCAGCCAGCCAGCCAGCATGAAGGGTGTGAAAAGAGATTTTGGTAGAAGTGTGATCGAAGCACTGCTGTCACGGAGCATTTTTGTGTCTGTAAAGCTATGATGATGAAGTATAGTACACTTCTGTAATTTGTTGTAAAATTATGTTCAAATGGTATAGGCAAATCTCCAGATAAATAATAAAATGAAATATTAGAAAATGGTGAACAGTGGTGAACCGGCGACGGGGTCATGGGCGGCCAAGGCTCATTGATGCACGTGGGGAGCAAAGGCTGGCCCATGTGGTCCGATCAAACAGACGAGCTACTGTAGCTCAAATTGCTCAAGAAGTTAATGCTGGTTCTGATGGAAAGGTGTCAGAATACACAGTGCATCACAGTTTGTTGTGAATGGGGCTGCATAGCCACAGACCAGTCAGGGTGCCCATGCTGACCCCTGTCCACCGCCGGAAGCGCCAACAGTGGGCATATATATATATATATATATATATATATATATATATATATATATATATATATATATATATATATATATATATATATATATATATATATATATATATATATATATATAAATTATAAATAATTGAGACATTTTTGCATTTACAGTACAGCAATTTGTCATATCTCTGTGTATTATCTTTATATATTTTTTAGTATTTCAAAATATAATTTCTTATTATTAAATTATATATTATGTAAATTATACCACGTCCCAGACAGATTTCTTCAGATTCACCCAATTATTCATTCATTCATTCATGTTTGATGCATTGTTTGCTCAATACTCAAAAGAAAAGCAGAAGAATGAGGTTTTCTGGAGAAATGACATATGTTTGTGTCCACAGCCATTAATGTTTTAAAGGTTGGGAAGGGCAATAGTTTCCAACAGAGACACTTCCCAGCATAACATCACCATCATATAATGGCAATCCACACATTCATGCAGCCTCTCTCTGTTGACCCTGTATTCACAGTGGCAATGCTTCGTTATTCTCCTAAATCTCTGTACTATTACAAGCTTCCTTTTTTGTTCGCCGCCTCTTTTTTTCCTTTGCAGTGGCATAATTTATCTCCTCTCATCCGGCACGCCTGGGACAGAAGCCAAAACCCAGGTTTCTTCCCATCTCTGTCCTTTCTTCTGCCCTTGATTAAGCCATCTTAAGGGTCGCAAGTATTGATTCCAGTTATGAGCGTACATTATTATTATAATTATCACATTGCCGCTTATTTTGGAAATCTCTCCCTGTCTGGCTGCACAAATGGCTAGTTTACATGCCCTCTATGTTATTCACGGCAGTAGTTCACCCAAAAATGAACATTTTGTCATCATTTACTCAACCTCACGTCTATCAAAACACATTTGGGTGAACTATTTCTGTAAGTTACCTCCCTAAAGTTCGATATCAAAAGCAAACGGTGAACTGTGAGCATTGCAGAAGTATATATTCATTGCCTTGTTTGCGCTGAGATTGAGAACAGCAATCCCAGACTGCAAACGTGAGATGAATCAGCACACTGAATCCAATAAATCAAAGACAAAACCGGGTAGAACCAGCTATGACATCCAACTGAGGGACTTTGTTGTTTTGCCACAATATTGTGCTTTGAAATTCTCTCGATACCTCATTATTGTAGAACGCAACGCATGATGCTCCGACCGTGATGAATATTCTGGCTTTAGGAATCAATCTCGACACGTGGGACGCTGGCCACAACTTAATCTTCTTTCATGCATTACTTATGTAGCCATTGAGGTTTCGTTCGCATTTCCATATTCCACTTCTGCTATTTGGGGCCATGCCCTTTTTGAGATTCCTCAATCTGCTTCTCGTCTGTCTTAGAATCACATCAGTCAGTAATCTGCGGGAAAACGTCTCAATAATGGGATTCGGGGTCTCTGTGGCGTCTGTGATTCAGTTCCCTCTCCTGTTGCTAGTCGTTCATTGTGTTCGTGTCTCATACATCATGCATTGTCGGAATAAAACGCACTCCTCCTCATCCCTGACCTCTCCTGCGTTCTGATCCACCCCATGAATTGTGATTTTTCCTTTTTTCTCTCTCTCTCTCTCTTTCTCATTTGTGCCATATATACAGTTTCCCTTGTGTATTGCTTTTATACGACTTGCCTGACACCCCTGCGGACATGGCGGTTTTCCATATGCTAACTCTAAGACACTTAATTATTGCCTTATTTTTATATTTACCTTCTTTTATGTGCCATTTGTTTGCTGTAATAAGTCAACATGAAACAATCCAATTTGCTTCCATATTGTGAATTTTTTTCCACATGAAACCATCAAAATACAGTGAAATTATTTACACTACAGGCTTTCAAATCATTATTTATTTGACACAAAACATTAAAACAATTAATTCTGGAAGTAATGAACAACTAAATGTAATGCTACAAAAAAATAACGTAAAATTCCCTCACAGGGCCCTAATGAATAATTTGGTTTGTTCAGATGATTTGTGCAAATCAATCAGTTTGATTTGCATGAGCCATGTTACCAACCAACTGCGCTTAATCAAAACAAACCAATTTACTAAAATGTGTAACTTCCCAGTGCAAATAAGATATTTCACTACCAGAAGTTCAGGAATTCTGCGGCGGGTCTGTAACGAATCTGTGACTCATTTTAGTGAATCATTTTTTCTAGGCGATCCATGTGAATGAAGTATTACACTAAAGTACACTGCGTGATTTACATGAACTATCTAAACAAACCAATCAACTAAAGTTATAGTTGTATACACTCACCTAAAGGATTATTAGGAACACCTGTTCAATTTCTCATTATTGCAATTATCTAATCAACCAATCAAATGGCAGTTGTTTCAATGCATTTAGGGGTGTGGTCCTGAACTCAAAACTAAATGTCAGAATGGGAAAGAAAGGTGATTTTAAGCAATTTTAAGCGTGGCATGGTTGTTGGTGCCAGACGGGCCGGTCTGAGTATTTCACAATCTGCTCAGTTACTGGGATTTTCACGCACAACCATTTCTAGGGTTTACAAAGAATGGTGTGAAAAGGAAAAACATCCCGTATCATGCGGCAGTCCTGTGGGCGAAAATGCCTTGTTGATGCTAGAGGTCAGAGGAGAATGGGCCGACTGATTCAAGCTGATAGAAGAGCAACTTTGACTGAAATATCCACTCGTTACAACCGAGGTATGTAGCAAAGCATTTGTGAAGCCATAACATGCACAACCTTGAGGAGGATGGGCTACAACAGCAGAAGACCCCACGGGTACCACTCATCTCCACTACAAATAGGAAAAAGAGGCTACAATTTGCACAAGCTCACCAAAATTGGACAGTTGAAGACTGGAAAAATGTTGCCTGGTCTGATGAGTCTCGATTTCTTTTGAGACATTCAGATGGTAGAGTCAGAATTTGGCGTAAACAGAATGAGAACATGGATCTATCATGCCTTGTTGCCACTGTGCAGGCTGGTGGTGGTGGTGTAATGGTGTGGGGGATGTTTTCTTGGCACACTTTAGGCCCCTTAGTGCCAATTGGGCATCGTTTAAATGCCACGGTCTACCTGACCATTGTTTCTGACCATGTCCATCCCTTTATGACCACCATGTACCCATTCTCTGATAGCTACCCTCCAGCAGGATAATGCACCATGTCACAAAGCTCGAATCATTTCAAATTGGTTTCTTGAACATGACAATGAGTTCACTGTACTAAAATGGCCCCCACAGTCACCAGATCTCAACCCAATAGAGCATCTTTGGGATGTGGTGGAATGGGAGCCTTGTGCCCTGGATGTGCATCCCACAAATCTCCATCAACTGCAAGATGCTATCCTATCAATATGGGCCAACATTTCTAAAGAATGCTTTCAGAACCTTGTTGAATCAATGCCACAGAGAATTAAGGCAGTTCTGAAGGCGAAAGGGGGTCAAACACAGTATTAGTATGGTGTTCCTAATAATCCTTTAGGTGAGTGTATATTAACCAAATATTTGCTATCAAAAATTCAGGACTTTCAGGAGACATATTTTAGTGAATCGGTGAATCAGTGACTCATTTTAGTTGATAAACTATTTTACTTCATTTTCATGAACCATCTAAACAAACCATTTAACTAAAATGAGTGTAAATTCCCAGCGCAAATAACTGCAGTTAACCAAATATTTTGCTACCAAAAAAATTCAGAACTTCTACACAGGGACTCAAATGAATTAGTGACTCATTTTAGTGAATCAATTCTTTCTGGACGGTCCATGTGAAGGAAGCAGTTCACACTGCTTGATTTACATATTTCTAAATTAGCAGGTTCATTAAAATGAGTCTAACTTTCCAATGCATGCATTGGCAATTATTTGACGTGAATGAATTTTGTTGGTTGTCAGTGAAAGATGATTGCTTTATCAGTGAAATAATTCTTCACAATAAGGCCAGACACATGTATTAAGATAGCAAACAGTAGCAGTTTTGATTTCATGTTGACTTTTCACTACCCATGCTGGGTTTCATTTAGTCTGTGGTTCCAGTATGTAAAATCTTTGTGGTAATCCAGGTCTTTTTTTTATGTTAGCTTGTTAAGACAGTTAATGTATCAAGACAATAGAGTAGTGTCCCCCATGTGTCCCCAGGCCCCCTCAGCAGGCGGCGGTGCCAGATCTGGAGGTGATCTCTCAGCAGGTGGAGGATGAAGGCCAGTGCATGGCTCCAGTGCAGCTGGTCAGCTTCGCCTACAGGGATCTTCCTCTAGCTGCCCTGGACCTCTCGCTGGCCGGATCCCAGCTACTTTCCAATCTGGACGAAGACGACAACCAAGAAGGGTAAGAAACTGCTGGCACACCAATAATTCTGCACAGAAACACGTACACAAATGCTTTAAAACTAACCCAAATCTAAAAATAAGCTTTTTAGAAGTGAATATAGTAGTACTGTCAAATCGATTAATTGCGATTAATCGCATCTAACATAAAAGTTTAAACAATTTAATGCACAACGTGGAGGCAAAGAACCGCATAAAGCGGAGTGTGTAAGATTACATCAATCTGAATAAATTAATTATAGTATTTATTCGAATCAGTTGTCGAGAGAGAGAGAGAGAGAGAGAGAGAGAGAGAGAGAGTGAGAGTGAGAGTGAGAGTGAGAGTGAGAGAGAGAGAGAGAGAGAGAGAGAGAGAGAGAGAGAGAGAGAGAGAGAAATTTGCACTTGTGTCTGTTCAGTTCCTCTCTCCATAACAACTAAGCTGTTCAATGGTTTAATTACTTCAAAATGGTGATTTAACACCCTCGTTGCTAAGAAATATAATGTAACGATTCAGTTCATGCAGCGTTGAGAAGTTTCTGTGCTCCTGAATGTGTATGCACGCAGCGCGATCTCCCCCGCTATCTGTGTGCGAGAGATGTAGGTCTATGTGTGTGCACTTCAACACACAGTGCATTAATATAGAACGACGATTAAACTGACTAGGACCTACCAGTGCATTAAACCGTTTTATTGCACACCTTCCAGCCAATCAGAATCGAGTATTCGGACAGACCATGGTACCATGGTAAACGCACACACACACACACACACATATATATAGAGAACACGCTGTCTGTGAATGTCCTGACACAAACACACAACACACACAGAAAGACACTTGTCAACTTTAATTGAATAACTTAATTCAATTAAATAACATTCTTATATTTCCAACCTGTTAGACACAGGTAAATATGACATTTGTTATGAGTTTATGTGAGGATTGTTTTTAGTTCACTTAAATTAAAGGTTGTTATATTTTTTAAGCCTAATAAATGTTAAAAAATGAATAGCTTTCAATTACTGTGTAATGTTTAATGGGTATAATTGTGATACTGGCCTTCAATCATAAAAAGATTCCATTAAGCAAGTATTAAAAATATACTGTCTTTATGTTGTTTCTACATTAATTTGGAGATTAATTGTGAATTATTACATTACAAAATAAATTAAAAACATATGAGTGTGATTAATCTAGTTAATTTAGTTCGATTGACAGCAATATAATAATATTACATGATATATTAGATAATAATCACTCATGTATTATATAAATGCAAACATTTATGTTTGATGCGATTTATCGCAAGTAATCGATTTGACAGCACTGGAATATAGCACTAGTCTCTTTATGGACAGGTATTCCTTAAATTATAAATATATATATATATATATATATATATATATATATATATATATATATATATATATATATTTTTTTTTTTTATTTGTATATCAAACTATGTACTTCCTAAATTGAGAGGTTTTTTGGTCCTCCTTTAGTTTGCTGTCAAACTATGTATTCACACACAAGAATTAATCATTTGAAAAGCATGATGATATTAAATGTAAAGGCATAATATGACATTTCAGTCTGAAATGAAACATTTCCAGTGCAGCTGTTTCTTACTTTGCGCTACTCTAACGTAACATTTTGACAGTCTCTCTTTGTTAGCGCTCTTGTCACAGTGCCACTTTCAGTTATTATCGGATAAAGGATTCCGACGAAGCATACGCCATGCTAGTAGAGAAATATTCAGATATCCAAAAAATCAGGAAGAGCAGCATACTCTCACTTAGATCAACGATACTGACTTTTAACTGGAATTCCAGGAATTCCTTTAATGCTCGGCAGGGGTGAGGTAAAAATAAGCCTCAGCATGTCTTATAAACAATACTAGCAGTATCTAAAGTAGCAGAGATCACAATCTTTATTGAATCTGACATAAAGTAGTACGCTAAAGGAATTTGTTTATAATATGCTAGCATGCTGAAATGGTTTGTAATGCAGAACTGGAACGTTGAGGCTTGTTTACCTATTGTGTTTCGGTTAAAAAAAAACTGGGAGCACTGAGAAAGATTTTGTCTTGAAATGTTATATTTATTTATACGATTTCTAATAGAAACTCAGACCAAACCAAAATGATGTCTTGAAAGATTAAATGAAAGTGCTACTGTACAGTTACACTAGACTGACAGAAATCCATAAATTGTTTGTGACAGAAGTTTCAGCTTTCAAAACCGTTACGCTTTTCTATAAATGGATGGGTTACTGCCATTCATAGCATTTTTTTTTTGGTTTTGACTAGCATGCCTTTGTGATCCATATCATCCTATTGCATCATTTTAAGATTTTTAGATTTAAGAAAAGTTTCTGCTTGTGTAATTCTATTTTCACCGAGTCATTTTGACTATCCCCACAAAGTATAGACCACTTAGACAGAAAAGACCCTCTGAACATCCTGTAAATATACCAATCACAGTCTTTTTTGTGTTCGATATAATGCGAGTGAGCCGATTGAGCGTCATGGCACAAACGCAGCAGGATCGGATTACATTCATCACATGAACTGAGGTAATCGCGGGATTCGCGGCTGTGGCTGCATTCACAGCGCGTGATCAGTCTGGCGCGTGTTCAGTTCATGTCTTTGAAAGCTTAACTTTCATAGGAATTTCATTTTAAAAGTTAAAACACTCACTTCTTCTTATATAGAACCCTTTTCGATATTGTTCTATATTGAACCCCATTTTTTCGAAGAGTATACAGTATGTCTCTGCCATAAAATATTTTATAAATACCGGATGTTTACCACAGGAGGTCGGTTTCTCGACTAGTTCACACCATATTTTTAAATGCCAGGTTACTGTGGGTGTGTTTGTGTTCCTCGGTGGTTAGTGTGCAAATGTGGCTTTAAAAATCATCTGGCAGCCGCACTGCATGCTGGGAGTGTGGAGCACCTAGACCTTTATGGTGCTGACTGGGTTTTTTGGCAGTCGACGCTGCTGTCCCGTCTGGGTAGCATGACTCACCGTGGACGGCCACTGTGCTACGCTCTGCTACATGCAGGGAAAGTTGACAAACACCATAAGCTTAATTATGGCAGCCGTCACACTGTCCACAAGCCACGCCTGCGTGTGTGTGTCTGTGTGAGACAGATGGTCCGTACTGTCTCTCAAGTGTGTGTGAGTGTGTTTCTGAGATGTCAGCACAGAGCGTTCTGCTTCTCACGACTCACTGTCAGGTGACACGCTCAGGTGTGTCACATAACTGTCCTTTACTGTGATAACAGCCAAGCTGAACGTTGTGAAGAGGATGTGAAACTTTTTCTACGTTTTAACTCTTTCCCGCCAGCATTTAAAAAAAAAAAGTTTCCAGCCACTGCCAGCATTTTTGATCTTTTCACCAAATTTTCATGGCCCCCAGAATATTTAGTTGTTTGAATATTTGAACATGCAATATATCAAAAGCCCTGTTTTACTCTACCTTCATGAATTCTTTTTAATCAAAACTTAAATGTGGGTAAGTTTCTTAAAAAAGCAAACATTTTGTGCAAAAAGCTGAGAAAATTGCATTTTTACCTCTGATCGGATCCAGAATGATGATCGAAACACAGATGGAGTAGATTTAGTAGATCGGATGGAGCGATTGTCCGAGGCTGGCATAACAAGATAAAGTATTCCTCTATTAAAGGTGCTGTATGTAAGTTTCAGGGTTCATACGGTCATGAAAAACCTGGTCAAAAATTCAAAGTTTTTGAATTTTAAAATAGAAATTTCCAGGCCTGGAAAAGTAAATAAACCAGAAAGTTTTGTAAAAGTCATGGAAATTTGTTTCAAAATATTTATGTAATAGAATATATGTTTAAGTTAGCCTGGCGTGGCCATACTCAATTCTAATCAGAATATGAGTCTGGTACCGCTCCATTGAGCTTTGATTATGGCGCGTCTTTCAACCGAGCCAGGAAAGATCTCAATTGGATAGACCCACAACCAATCAGAGCAACGGAGCGACGCGTAACGTTAGTTGTCAAATGTCAACAGAACTCAACTGCACTGTGTTGTCAAGTCCGTGTTGTTCTCCATGTCCGCGGGTTGAAGCGACCCCAATTATGTGATTATTATAAACCCAAGAATGCAAATTTTAGCAGGCAACCTTGCCAAAATAACATATTTTGCCAACCAAACGCCATTTTTTTCCGGAGAACCCCCCGGAAAGTTATTGTTTTGGGCTAGTTTTGAGTACCAATTGTGCGGGACATTGCAAAAAAACGTGGCAACCCTGTCTGCATGCGCGCTGGATTAAGTAACGTTACAAGAAAAAGATGAGTGTAAACGATCTTTGCCAGTATTGTAATAAAAGAATTTAAGGAACTTACCAACACGATCATCGTTTCTGAGAGAAATAGTGAAGGTGAATGCATATACGAACAAGTTCTTCGTTTAGGATAAGAACAAATTCAACCCAAAGCGCCTTTGATGACGTGGATTATTACGTTACTGTTTATCATCTCTCCATCATCGTCTAAAGCCCGCCCTGACAATTTCATTGGTCCGAACAGTTTCTGTTCGGGCATAATAACTCCTCTATGGATCGAGACCAGACCGAATTGCCCGAGCAAAAAAAATTGTGGGCGGGGCTAAATTCGGCTGGCATCCAGTCTATGTTTAAGTTATAATATTGGTTAAATAAATTTTGACACTTCGTAAACCACCCGACTTCCGCATTCCGTCAGATTTCCTTTTGCAGCGTTGAGCCTTATAACCAACCGTACGTGTTTCTGATGAGCAGGATGGCCAATCAAAAGCGTTCAGATTAGTCATCACTGAAAGAAGAGTTTTGTTCAGTGTGCGTGCTTCTGTCTAAACTCTGACTGAAACTTGCGAATTCTCCCGTCATCATAAACAACAAAGTGCAGATTGGATGTAAGGGATTCATGTCGCAGTGTCGTCAGCGTCCGTGACGTCATTTTATGTATATATTAATCAACGTCATTAATAATCATTATTACAATATCAAGAGCATTAACTGACAATAACGACTCTATAAAGAGTTCCTGTCAATTTTATAATCTGAGAAACATTGAACTTAAGGTACAAGTGGCCGTCACTGGGGTGGTACCCTATACATTTTTGTACCTCTAAGTCAGGGGTAGGCAAGCTTGTTCCTAGAGAGCTGATGTCCTACAGTTTAGCTCAGTTATACGTTCCCCAAGGAACAAAATTGTACCACTACTGTACCTGTAGAGTGTTCACAGACGCTTCATGGAAGCTTAGGTCATGAATATTTGCCTAAAAGGCATGGAAATTTATTTGTAGAAATGTGTATGAACCCTGAAGTTTTTGACTGTATTAAAGCTGAAACCCGAAGATGTCTGAGTTCCTGTCCCAACTCAACTGATTCTCAACTGCCATTGGCTCATCTGCGTTCGAGGGGAGGGGCTTACCGATAGGTCAATTGCGTTTATTCCTGTTGCGTGTCCTCAAACTGGCAACCCGCATGAGCGTCTAGTCTGAGGAGGAAGGGGCGGGGCAAACGATATCATGTATAGCAGCTGTAATGTATAGTTATGAAACCACACAGTATTGTTATTTCTCTTACAAATATTCATATCATCATAGAAGTACTGGGGTAAAAGTTTAAAAGCAAATCTCCTTTTGAAAGTATCGATTACATTATTACACGAGTAGGTGTTTGTCATTGAATCATTCGTTCATTGAAACGGATTTATTCATAATGCTGATTCATCCAGTAATGACACAAGTGAAGCATTTATGAGGCAGTCATTAAATCATTAATTCAACGGATTCGCACAGAAAACACTGATTCATCCAGTAATGACACAAGTGAAGCATTTATGAGGGAGTCATTGAAGAATCATTCATTCAAGAGATTTGTTCAAAAAACACTTGATTCATCCAGTAATGACACAAGTGAAGTATTTATGAGGGAGTCATTCAGTGCTAGACTTTTATACATGGGGTGTGGCCAAGGCTACTTTAGGGGGTCCATAGACCGTGACATGTAACATTGTATTCTTATAAATAAGCTACCAAAATGGTAGATACCAGTGAAATTTCACAATTCCAACTGATATTCCACATCAAAAAATACTAATATATGCCTAATAATATAAATGTAAAACCTTATTGAATACAAGTGAACAGTCAGCAATAAAATAAGAACAGTGCTAAGAATTAAGTTTCAGGTCTAACAATAATTCAGGTACAGACACTGAATCAAACGTAAAATAACATTGCATAATATTCACTGTATAAATTAAATATAGATTAAAACATGTTAAAACTTGCTACAAATGTTATTCAGTCAAGATCAGTGGGTGATTTTTGTTCTTTGATTAACTTTAATGACAGACTGCAGGAGGTAGGCTATAGGCTGCGGTCACTAAGACCAAATACACAATATTGAATCCAATAGCAATCCAATAGCCGACTGTGTTTACTATGAAAGTTGCTATTTTTGGCATACCCTTTATGCGTATTGTGTTTGCGTAATGGATGAAGTGCCATATGCCGTGCACCTGACTCATTGCGCTCTCATGTTCAAGGAGGCAATGCAAAACAGTGAATCTAATCACCAAATAGGCAAACAAGTACACTTCATCAAGTGGCGTTGATGTGTTTTGCTGTAAGAACTGCACAACGGAAACAGAAAGGGCAACCTATAAAAGCCTATATCTTTCCATAAGCACAGACTTTACACAGACAGCTAAATATGTCTATACACACTCTTCCAGCCTAGGGTGAAGTCATTATACATTAAAGGGTTACTTCAGTAATTTAGCATTAAGCTTTGTATCAGTTGAAATCCGGTAGTATATTCGAATGATCGTGCTCTCGCCCCCTCCCCACGGCTCGGGCAGCTGCGGGATTCATGTAAACGGAGTGGTGCGGAGAAAAGTGAGCCTTTCAACTGTTCAAATGAAGTCATATGAAAGTTAAGCTTCCATAGGCATGATCTGAAAACAAACCAGACTGGACACGCGCCTCTCGTGATGAATGAAATCTGACTCCTGCTGCGCTGCGTTTGTGCTGTGACACTCACCTGGCTCACTCACATTATAATGAACAGACACGTTCAGTTTTTTTTGTAGTGTCTGTTCTCTAACTGAACTAAATTAATTTATTATTATGAAAGTGAAAACTACGGTAGGGGCAGTGCCGCGGTGGGAAAGTGATCCAGTAAACCAGTAGCAGTGGCTTTGGGAGTGGCCTCGTAGGTCAGCGAAGCAAGTGCATTCTGGGAGTTGTTGTCTTTCATCCGCATGAGCCAAAAATACATTTTCTGGCTTTTCTCAGTCTAGAAGGCACCAAATTCAAAAATATTTTTACATTTCTACTACATAAATGACCCAGTTTAAATACACATTCTTCTTCCCAGCGCTGAAGTACCCCTTTAACAATGTTTTGAGGCAAATGGACACCCTGGACACCCCTCTGGCTCCGCCACTGGAGTCATTGAATCATTCATTCAGGAGATTAGTTTAAAAAAATGCTAATTCATCCAGTAATGACACAAGTGAAGTATTTATGAGGGAGTCATTGAATTATTAATTCAAGAAATTCGTTCTAAAAACGCTGATTCATCCAGTAATGAGTCGACACAAGTGAAGTATTTATCAGGGAGTCATTGAATCATTCATTCAAACTGTTTTTTTAAATATTTTAAATAGACTGAAGCAATTTTGTCAGAACCTCTTGTAAATTACAGGTAATTTTGTTTAGTTGTCGCTTAGCAATTTAGTTTTTTTTATGTTTACGCATGGTATTAGTTTTTGTAATCCAAAGTTGTTTACGTAATATGTTTTATTTTAGGTGTGGTATCAATAACTTTTAAACTGATATAAACAATAACAAGTACAATTTTCTTTCAGTTAACATCGCCCCATCACATATTTAGGTGTTAGGTTATTTTAGGTGTGTTTTTTATTTAAATTTTTTTTTTTTACTTTTGTGCACTGTGACAACCTAACAGCAACCAATATACAATGTTGTGAAAAGTTTTGTGCTTTCTGGGATATTTCTGTCAGGAATCATTTCTACTAGAACATGCTTCCTGTTACGGACAGCTTTTATCATATTTTGAGTGATATTATTCACAAAACATTTAATGACAGAAACTGATCGCAATTGCACTGATTTCCATAGAAAGCACAAGGTCATGGCCATTCTGGGACACTCAGTTTAGACAGTTTCACCCCACCGGCATATCCGCAGCTTTGTTTCCCCCTCCCGTAACTGTCAGTAGAGAAAGCGAGAGCACAGTCACTTCACGTCATGTTTCTGGAGTGACTCACATCTGAAGCATGTACAGAATGTTACAGAGGATATATTCACATGGTTTGATGTCAGTTTAAGCCTTATTGAACGAGGCTAATAATAGAAACATGCCAAAATGACAGCTCATGATCCCGAAACTATGGTAAATGCAAAGCAGAGTATTTGAATAGCACATGGGTTACATTACTGTTTATTAAGTTATTACCGTATTTTCCGCACTATAAGGCGCACTTAAAAACCTTTAATTTTTTCAAAAAACGACAGTGCGATTATAATCCGGAGCGCTTTATATATGGATCAAGGCACTCTGTCAAAATGTTTCAGTATGAAAAACCAATAAAAACAATTTAATAATAATAAAATGTTTCAGTACGACTAGTAAACTACAAAGCCGCACCGTTTGCAGCATTTCGGCTACCGTAGTCAGTAAACACCGGTAACGTTACTGTGCTTTCGGATAATGACAAGAGGGAGCCGGGCAGGTTGGATGCCGTAGTCGCCCCACTGTTCAATTCGGACACTGAAGAAGAAGAATTCAAGGGATTTGTGGATGGGGGATGAACTGAAAAAGTGAGCTTTATGTGTTAAACGTAACTGAACAATGCACTAACGTTTTATTAAGTGGTATCCGACTGTTTCTTTTACTACGTGTTTACTGAATTAAGGAAAAGTTCCCCTCCACGTTTGGGAGAAAAGCTAGCAAGGCTGGGAGATATTGGTTATATGCACATCAACGTTTGAACAACGTTACCATGGGAGTGAATGGAGTTGTCAGAACGCTTAATAAAGTTGGACTTTATCTGACTGTTTTGCTGACATTCCCTTTAGTAAAAGCTCCATCAAGTGGATGCATAACGCAAACCCAGTTAAACGTTTGACTGAAGTATCTTCAATTCTATGCGCCTTATAATCCGGTGCGCCCTATATATATGAAAACAGTTCTAAAATAGGCCATTCATTGAAGGTGCGCCTTATAGTGCGGAAAATACAGTATTATTTCTTTATTTTTAGTTTTCTATTCATTAAAGAAGCATTTGTTATAACTTTGCTCATTTAAACCTACTTTAAAGTTTTAAATGTATACGTTTATATAATTATATTATTATTATTTTATATGTCATGTTGTTATTATATTTAGAGTATACATGGTCCTAGACATTTAATATTTTAATAAGTTAGAGTTTTGATTCAAATATTTGCGTCTCTTTAGAGTTAATTCCAGCATTTAGACTATAACTGGTTTTTGAAAAAGTTATAAAGTGGCTTAGATCTTATGGCTAGGCTTTAACAGAGATCACACACACCACAAACTTGGCCTCACAAAATGTTTACGTTGACGGTCTCTTGCTCTCCAAGGCTGCATTTATTTGCTCAAAATACAGTAAAAACAATATTATAAGACGACCCCCTTTCAAGATGTACCTTTGGCTGTTTGATAGAGAAAATGGTTTTATGTGAAAATGATAATTTTCATACTGATTTTTTTTTTTTTTTCAAATTTACATTTTTGTATTGAAAGTATGATACTGGTGAAATGTACAAACATTCACATTTAAAAAAACACTTTTGACGTACCATAAAAATAACCTGTTAGCCCATCTGAATTCTATAACATTTAGGCTGTCCATCTCATGTTGAAAACCATGTGGCCTACCAAGATTTGAAATCTGGGTACTGTCTTACATTTTAAAATGATGTACGGGGGAAGTTTGGTCCCATCAGCGAGGCACACAAACATGCCTCTTAGACTGTAAGCTTTTCTTTGACTGTTTGCGTCTTTGAAGGGTACATAACACACACAGTTTCTGCCGATCTCATGTTAATCTTGAGTACTTATAGAGTAGTATTGCATCATTCATATCTCCGAAGAGTCTTTCGTTTGATCAGATTTATGAAAGACAGATACGCTGTACCGATTCTTTCCAAAAACAGCCGAGCTTGAGGAGGCGTGCAGTGGGTGGAGCTAAAGAGTCACTCACACACACACACCATGGCATTATCCCTGGATAACTTTCTATTCACTATATGTTGGTGTTGTTGACATTAAATGCACTTATGCGCCGATTGCCAACAAAACACACACATTTGATGCAGTTTCACTCGCCGCCTGCGTCTTCGACTCATGACCGGGAACAAACAAACACACTTGCAGAACTCCATTGCTGCTCCGGAAAAACAAACTGCATCCGCTGTTTCTTTAATGCTGTTTTTTTTGGGAAGCTGAACAAGGTTATCTTTCCCTCGCAACCAGAAACACATTTCTTTAGTGACGTTGTTGATTTTGTGGTTTAAAAACAAAATGACAGCACTGCCGACGGCTTCTGTAACCGAACGAAGCTCGTTTGTAGCCGTGCTCTTGCACTCGCTCTGGTTGATGTGTGCACGCGCTCATCCGGGAGAAGTGGCCATACAAGGAATTCTGCCCTTTATGATCTTATACAGGGCCATACTCGGAAAAACTTTCCTAAACTTGTTTAAATCCTGAAGGAGTGTATTTGGCACAGACATGTCCAACTCGTTTGTTTGAAATTTTGGCCATGTTTAGCATGAGAATCAACTCTTTAACAGTGTAAATAAGTCCGAATCCATGAAATCGCATTAGACCCCCCTCTTTTTGCACTTGTGATATCGTTTTACGCATATTTAGCTCTACCTATTGTTGCAGGTGTATTATTGACATGGAAAAGTCTAGACCCTGAATATAAGACAAATCTATTTTTTTTTCAAATGTAATTTTAAGAAAGTCTTGTATTCTACATTCTATTCAAAACAATACAGTATTATCAATGTGGTGCATTGCTGCTACTTAAATATAAATGTTTCCAATCAATTATGTTGTAATAACGAGATATGTAATTTAAACTATATATTTATAAAACAAAACATGGTTTAATGACATTATCTTATTATTACGAAAAAGATTGTTTTAATGGCTTCTCCTTATTACGAGAAAATATCATTTTAATGAGAAAATGTGTCATTACAACATCTATCTCATTATAATGAAAAAATTATTTTAACGATTTTTTTTTGTTTTAACGATACATTATCTAGCTATTAACAGTATTAACGACATCTCGTTATTACAAGGAAAATTTGTCATTTTAATGAAATTTTTTAATGACATCTCATTATTATGAGAAAATGTCACTTTAACAAGGAAAAATACTGTTTTAACGACAGCGTTTTGTTATTACAAGAAAATATATAAAGATATTGTTTAAATGACATAACACCTCGTTATTACGACATAAGTGTAATAATATGTGGCAGCGAAAACAGTTAAGATTTTGTGGAAATCGTGATTTTTTTTTTTTTTTTTTTGATGAAAAAAAAGTTCAAAAGAACAGCATTTATTTGAAACAAATCTTTTGTAACAATGTAAAAGCCTTTACTGTCACTGTTGATCAATGTAATGTGTACTTGCTGAATATAACTATTCATTTCTATTCAAAAGATTCTGACTGACCCAACTTTTGAACGATATTCGCACACGTCTTCGCTATACTTACATATATCCCATCCAAGACCAGAATATCTCACACCTTGTTTGTTGTGATCAAACAGCAGATATTACAGAGATGATGTAGTCTCGCACACTCACTGGTGGGCTGCCACGTGGGCGGATGGTTGTAGTTGCAAACTTCAGGGGGCATTTGCAGAGCTGGCAGTCTCAGTGCAGGGGCAAGACATCCAATGTGTAGGTTATTATTAGCATGTGCTGGCATTAGGGCTTCCTGACCGGAACATTATGCTGGTGTGCATGTGGACTGCCCAAAATATTCATGCTTTCCGTTACATCTTGTATGTTTTTCATTACAAAAGATTATTGACTGAGGAAAAAATGGATCATGAAAATGGTCTCTAATTATGATTTTCTATTCTAATGATTTTGGTCTTTGTTTTTTATCACAATGAGTGGGAAATTATATGTTATTAAGTGTTAAACGCTTTCTAAAAAATGAAAATGATTTTGTAATGTGTTGGTAGGCTGCCCATTTTTTTTATTTAAGATTTATAAACTAGATTTTCACGTTAGCGAAAATCTAAACGTCTTTTTAATGCTCTTGGTCGACTTTAGGGTTAGGGTTAGGGTTAGGAACGAGACCTTAAGCCTAGAGAGCATTATGGGTGAATTACTGATATCAAGCCCCTAGGAGATAAAAAGACTCTTAATTAAGATTAAGAATCTTTATTTTGAGATTTGGTGCATTATATTCTTTTTTTATCTGTACATACAATATTTCAAGTTATGTATTTTAAGATGCTTAAGTGCAGTTTAAAGAATTTGATTATATTGTGATGCATTTGTGCTCTTTCATTGATCTTATAAACTCACGTTTTTTAAATTTAGCACTAAAGTGTGACACGTCCTCATGGTAAATTTTGTGAGATTAATGGTGTGCTTTTCAAATAAAGAATCTCTCAGAGATTCAGCACATATTTTATGCTTAGCTTTTGTTGTTGTTTTTGTTTTTTATCATCTCTAACCCTTTCCTGCGCTGAGGTTTGTCTGCTGGCTATGGCAATTGTTTTTAGCTTTTGCTTGCTTGCTCTTTACCTGACATTGTCAGTGGAGCGTGCTCATTCCTGCTGATCTGAGATCAGCCGCTCTCTTTATTATTATGTTTAGAAGCAGGGGATGTAAGAGATATTTGTCTTAGATCAGCATGCAACTTTTGACATTTGCAGCGGTCACTAGAAATCAGTCTGTCCTATTTGCTTACCACAAATAAAAACAGACAATTCTCAAAAGACTGCTTAGACAGAATTATTATGCATTATTATTAACTTGAGGTTTCTTTCTTGGGCATTGCCAACCTTGAAGTCTGAGGGGCCTTGGTGCTGTTCTAGGAGTTTGCTAGTGCTCATACTTTGTGACAGGAATTACAGCACCCCTAACCATAAATATTAAACTTTTAGTGTATATTTTGTCCCACAACATTTGTACTTTAGGTATGTATTATATGTATACATACTTTATACCTTATACCAAAACACGCAAGAACTCATTAGATGTCATAAAATAATGGTGCTGTAATAATGGTGCTTTTCATAAAACATTTAAAAAAAAAAGTAAAATGTTTGTTAAATATACCAAATACTTTGTGGAGCTTTGTGGCATGATGAATTATCAACGGCTATTATTTTCCAGCTCATGGTTCACTTATTTTTCATCTCATTTGTGAGATATAATGGTGCATTTATGAGAAAGTCGCATTGTGAGATAAGCTGCATTAAAAAAATAAGGCCACAATTACAAGGCATTAAATCACAATTGTGAGATTTAAACTCAGAATCGTGAGACTTAGCCACTTTCGGAGATAAAGTAACAGATATAAAGCCACAATTACAAGAAATTAAGTCACAATTGTAAGATTTAAAGTCAGAACTGTGAGATTTAAAGCCTTGTTCTGACATATAGTAACAGATATAAAGCCACAATTACAAGAAATTTTGTAATTATGAGATTTTGTCACATTATGATATAAAACCACAATTACAAGAAATTAAGTCGCAATTGTGAGATTTAAAGTCACATTCTCACATAAACAGCCACAATTACAAGGTATTAAGTCACAATTGTGAGATTTAAACTCAAGAGTCGTGAGCCACTTTCGGAGATATAGTAAGAGATATGAAGACACAATTACAAGAAATGTAGTAATTATGGGATTTAAAGTCACATTCTGAGATATAAAGCCACAATTACAAGACATTTTGTAATTATGAGATTTTGTCACATGAGATATAAAGCCATAATTATGAGATTTAAAGTCACATTTTGAGATATAGTAACAGATATAAAGCCACAATTACAAGAAATAGTCACTATTATGAAATGTAAGTCACATTCTGAGATATAAAGCCACAATTACAAGAAATAAAGTCGTAAAAGTCACAATTGTGAGATTTAAAGTCAGAATTGGGGGATATAAAGTCACATTCTGAGATATACTGTAAAGAAAAATGTTGTCACTATTACGAAAAATAAAGTCACAGTTACCATTTTATTTTATTTTTTACTTTTAATACTGAAACAAGCTTCCGTGCTAAAGAACCTCTATGATTTTCTTTTCATTCGTGCTGAAGTGAGTGTGAATCAGCTGTGCTGTATGATAAAACCATATAACCATGGATTATCAGAACCCAAAGAGCAGGTTTAAAAGCCTTGGCTGCACTTGATAGATTGTTATTACTGTTCTTGGAAATACCTTATGTATGCTGTGTGATTATTTTACATATTTATTTATTTATTTATTTTGTTATGGCTGTAAGTTTCCTTTTTTTAAATTATGCCCATCAAGGAACATAATGGCTTTGATCAAGCTATTGCAGGCAGACAGATCTATTTTTCACAGGCTCATGCCAATAATGATTTTTAGAATCGACAGTAAAGCCTTTCCCGCTACTGTGGGTTAGATTACAAATGCAATGGTGTTTTTGATTGTCATATGCTACTAAGATCTCTGTCGGAGCAGCGATCGGTTCTGGTGAAGATTTGTGGCTTCGTTCTTTGTTTTTGTTTGGCCTTTAGTTATTCTTCAAAAGCCGAGACCCTCTGAAGTTTACTGAGGTCAGTAACGGGAAGCCGTTAATGCTAGCGTGAGTGAGGTTGATTTATGTGGAGGCTTGAAGGCGCTTGTGGTACAGCTTTGTGCTCCTTGATTGCTTTTTTCTAAAAGTGATTTCCTCAGAGACCAACTTGATGCCTCCTCAACCTCTTGGTGCTGGAGACTCACTCCCAGAGTTCAGCTCCTAGTGAAGCCAAGGTGTATGTGTCCATATGAACATGTGCTTGACCACTGCATCTGCTGCCTTGTGTTTTTAATCAGTGCTTTGGAAATCAGGGATAATTATATGAGTTTATATAGATCCTGCCCTGATTCAAGCTAAAATAGGAGGAAGTTGAAGCGAAAACCTAAGAAGATTAAAGTATATTGTTTTAAATTCTCTTGAAATTAAGATTTATGCATGGTAACATTTATTCCATGCATTATTCCATTAATATAATACAGTAATACACTGCAATTTTTTACTTTGGTCAAACTATGCTGCCTTTTTATACATAGTTATACATGACCAGATCCTGAGGCAGCATTATATTTATCCTTATCAAGACAATCCCAGAATGCATTGCGACAATTTGTGAAAAACTTTACCCAAGATGGTGGACAAAATTGAGGGAAATAATGGCTTTATATCACGCAATTCTGACTTTAAAACATGCAATTGTGCGTTTATATATCGCGTTTCTGAGTAAAAAAGTCAGAATAGCGTAAACAATTGTGAGATAAAAAGTTGCAATTATCTTTTAAAATTACATTCTGTGGCGGAAACAAGCTTCCATAGTAGAGAGCACACAACGAATGAATAGCAACAAAATAGTCTTTATTTAAAGGAACACTCCACCGTTTTTAGAAATAGGGCTTATTCAACATACCTACGTTTAGATATGTGGGCAAATGCATTTTTGTCTCAGTGCATGCATTGTTTTAGTTTGGCAGGGTCGCCGCTAGCTGGCGAAGCACTGCTACTTTGGTACAGAGATATAACGCAACACATGAAATCCCCAAACTTCCGTCAACAAACCGCCGTATGTTGTGCATGTGTTGCGTGATATCTCTGCGCCCAAGAGTAAACACAACCACATAATACACTTATGCAAACATTACTGGACAACGAACTAAGGAGAACTGTGTAAATTTCACATAGAGAAGCTATGGTGGCTGACACAGGACAAAGATGTCGTCGTCTGAAACAGCAGAGAGTGACTAGCGCTCTGTAGAGAACTTTGTCCGTTTAGGGCTACTGTAGAAACATGATGGCACAAAATGGCGACTTCACTGTAAGGGGACCAGCGGTGTATGTAGATAGAAATGGCTCATTCTAAAGTATTAAACATAACGGTACATTATGTAAGGTCTTTATACACCACTGAAAACAGTTATATAAAATTATATTGCATTTCTGTCAATTGATCCTCATAAATACGACACACTGCACCTTTAAATAACAGCGAGCTAATTGAAAGAACAGAAACAGGTGTGGTATAATTAACCACTAATTAAAATGCAATATTTTGTGTATTATAATTTTAGAGTATCACGTAGTCGCATAAGAGGCACGATTGTGTGGCATACACAACATTTTGAATCAGTCACTGAAGCTCTTTAACTCGGTTTCAGTCAGGACAGCAAGGCCTCTGTCAACAGCAAAGAACTTTGCCAGAGTTTAGAATAGTTTTCTTTCCTGTTCATTTTTCTCCTGAAGCAAGAGCGGGAGCGAGAGAATCAGTGTTTGACCGAGAGGCAAGTATGACAGCACATTTCTCCAGTTCACGATCGATCAGGTTCATGGTGTAATTCAACCCTCTCCGGTCGCCCGTTTGCGGGGGTTCAATCCGTCTCTCCTGCGTCTCGCGTAGTGCTGATACTGATGTCTCTATAAACCTGTCCACTCCAGCACACACATTTCCTCCTTGCTCTTTCCACTTTACGCTGTAGGGTTAGCAAAAGTGCAATTTGCCATTCACGTTTGGAAATGTATTTGTGTATGAGGTACTGAATATTTGAACATCATTGTTTGTGTTCTTTAAAGCTCCAGTCAGGCTTGTGTGCATGTAGAGATGGTAATGCAAACTGAAGTGTTTTGGCACAAATGATATTTGTTTTTACAGCAGCAGATGTTGTCCTATTTATAAATTTACTACAAAAAAACACTAAAAATACAATAATATTAATAAATAAGTAAATAAATACTATGACGTAAATGCACCTCTTCTGTGATGAGTGATGGTTTTCATTTCTGTATTAAATATTATGTATTTTTTATTCGCCTGATATCATAATGAAGAAAAAAGCCTAAATAAATTATATTCATTAATATTTCTTTATTTTTAATAGTATAGAGAAGACCTCTGCAAACTCTCATGGCTATGTCAAATACGTCTCTTAAAGGTGCAGTGTGTAATATTTATGAGGATCTATTGACAGAAATGCAATATAATATATTGCTATCTACATACACCGCTGGTCCCCTTATAGTGAAGTCGACATTTGCGCCGCCTTGTTTCTACAGTAGCCCTAAACGGACAAACTTCTCTACAGAGCACTAGTCACTCTCTGCTGTTTCAGACGACAACATCTTTGTCCTGTGTCAGCCACCATAGCTTCTTTATGTGCTTCAAAAGGGAGGGGTGAGCGGTGGGCGGTTGCAATTCACAACCTCACCACTAGATGCCGCTAATATTTACACGGTGCACCTTTAAAATATCAGATCATTTGACCTTTTGTAAAACTCAAAGTTGAGTTGTAAAATACATTTAAGATATTTGTGTAAAATTCTTTTGGCTTGAAAAATATATTTAAAAACTTAAAAAAATGAAAATAAATAATGATTAAGGTGTTTACTTGCATGTATTTTAAGCTGTAAGTATTTTTACTTGGTTATACCACATGACATTCTTTATTGAAATTTTTCTTAAATGGTATGTATGATTTTCAGAACTAAGAGAGCAAATTTGCATGTTTTAAATACCAAAAAAATGTTTTGGCCAAGAAAAAATTATTTTCGCCTGTAAAACCAAAACAGTTAAAGTTTTCATTTAACCAAAACCAAAAGTAAAGTTACGATTATATTTGAGTAGGTGGGTTATTGAACTCTTTATGGTGATCAGGGTGTCAATATATAATCTCGAACAAATTTAGCTACTTAGTGTGTCGTCACCGCTGACATGTTTACCTGATGTGGTGCTGTACTGGTTACCTGTGCGCGTGATATTTACACTGACTTAGTCCATTATCTTTGTAATTGACCTGCCTACAAGTTCCCTAATGTTTAGCCCTCACCTCTAGTTTGACTGACACCTCTGTGGCCTGAGCCAGCAAGGGCATGTCCCATTCTCATGTGTCCCATGATCAGGCTCCACTGTGACCGGCAGGATTAGGTGGAGGGAAGGTGAAAGAGATCCAGTCACGCTCCATAGCTCCACTCTGGAACTGGAGACCGCCAATGTCCTT
The DNA here is from genome assembly GCA_023029165.1 of Gobiocypris rarus. Taxonomy (NCBI): domain Eukaryota; kingdom Metazoa; phylum Chordata; class Actinopteri; order Cypriniformes; family Gobionidae; genus Gobiocypris; species Gobiocypris rarus. The sequence continues at coordinate 19,862,186 of CM040913.1, forward strand.
CTTACACAGCGGCTTTTTGGGTTGATCTTTCCCACCTTGGATTCATTCATCCAGTTCTCTAATACAGGTCGTGGGATTGAGTTTGAGTCTGACTAGCTGCTGCTCGCTCAGCATAAAATAACAGCTCCCAGTCATTGCCATGTTTCACCAGCGCTCCTGGTCCCGGTGGTCTTGCGCTTTGATTACACTGCCCTTCCAGACTGCTTGCTAGTACACTAATGCAGCTGCAGCCAGAACTGCAATGCCACATTTTATTTCACTACACAATGATACCGATGTTCAAGGAGATTGACCACTTTTAGAAATGGGTGAGAACATGAGTCCAGCTATGTTAATGAAATTAACATGAGCATGCAGTGGGGTTCTGAAATGAGGAGGCAAAGTCCTCACCTTCACCGCATACCATATACATCGTCATAATTATATTTATATTAAAGCAGCAGTGGATTTCAGAATCCACCCCTTCAACTTAATATGGACACATTATTCAGGTTATATATATACTGACTACTGAGAGGTGAAGTGAATAACACTGATTATCTCTTCATCACTGCACCTGTTAGTGGGTGGGATATATTAGGCAGCAAGTGAACATTTTGTCCTCACGTTGATGTGTTAGAAGCAGGAAAAATGGTCAAGTGTAAGGATTTGAGTGTGTTTGACAAGGGCCAAATTGTGATGGCTAGACGACTGGGTCAGAGCATCTCCAAAACTGCAGCTCTTGTGGGGTGTTTGCAGTGGTCAGTATCTGTCAAAAATGGGGTCTTGGGTGGCCAAGGCTCATTGATGCACATGGGGAACAAAGGCCGGCCCGTGCGGTCTGAACAAACAGACGAACTACTATAGCTCAAATTGTTCAAGAAGTGTCAGAATACATAGTGCATCGCAGTTTGTTGCGTATGGGGACCCATGCTGACCCCTGTCCACCGCCAGAAGTGCCAACATTGGGCATGTGAGCATCAGAACTGGACCACGGAGCAATGGAAGAAGGTGGCCTGGTCTGATGAATCAAATTTTCTTTTACATCACGTGGATGGCCAGGTGCATGTATGTCACTTACCTGGGGAACACATGGCACCAGAATGCACTATGGGAAGAAGGCAAGCTGGCGGAGGCAGTGTGATGCTTTGGGCAATGTTCTGCCATCCATGTGGATGTTACTTTGACACGTACCACCTACCTAAGCATTGTTGCAGACCATGTACACCCTTTCATGGAAACGGTATTGGTGGCTGTGGCCTCTTTCAGCAGGATAATGCGCCCTGCCACAAAGCAAAAATGGTTCAGGAATGGTTTGAGGAGCACAACAATGAGTTTGAGGTGTTGACTTGGCTTCCATATTTCCCCGATCTCAATCCAATTGAGCACCTGTGGGATGTGCTGAACAAACAAGTCCGATCCATCCGCAATCCACCTCGCAACTTACAGAACTTAAAGGATCTAGAGCTCATGCCTCGATGGGTCAGGGCTGTTTTGGCAGCAAAAGGGGGACCATCACAACATTGGTCATAATATTATGCCTGATTGATGTATATTGTATTGACAACTCATCAATTTAATGTTTAATATCAAAATATTTACCATTTTATATTATGCATAATTGAATGTTTTTAAATAAACACTGACAAAAACTATATAAGTATTAGAGCTGGACGATATATATAACTCCGTTATATATAAAGTGATCACCCAGATTTAGACCTACCTACCTTAAAAAAAATCTATTAACAATACTATTGTACTTATTTATATTTGAATGTATGTTTAAAATAGTCATTGTAATAAATTATTGTGCAAAAAAAGTCACAATGTTAGGGGTCAACATGTACCACAATATGTAATCTCAAGATAAAATGTTATCAAATTATAATGAAATGCAGTATGCGCTGATGAGAGTTTGGTGTTGTCGAGTCGTCTCGGAACTTGGAGTTTGCAGTTTTGGGAGGGCGTAAAGTTACAGAGTGCTAAGGTGGTATTATTAGACACCAGTGCTCAGCCAAGCACACAGATTCCATGTCTGATCTGCCCTTCCTGCTCGAACCGCACAAGGGCGAAGCCCAAAGCATGCAAATATAGTCCATCTGATCAAATGAAGGCACGGCCATGCTGTTAAGCAATCATCTTTTTGGCTGCGTCTGATAAGTGGAGTCTGTACTCTCCAGATGGTGTGTGTGTGCGTGTGTGTATGTCTATGGATGCAACTCAGAGAGCCACAGGATGAGGTCAGTCTGGCCACACTGATCAGTCTTTCCAATGCTGCCAAGATCAGAATCCGCTCCCGAGAGAAGGAGCCCAGGATGCACAGTATGGGCTTGGAGCTCAGTCTGGAAAATAGTGCGCAAATGCTCAAGTTCCAACATTTCAGCAAAAAAAGAAAAACAGAGAGTGATAAAAGTACTTGGTGCCAAAATAGTATCGAATTTTAATAGATTCCTGGATTCCAGGTTTTGGCTCGGCAGCGGCGTAAACCTGTGCGATGTTTGGACTGAATTAAGAGCTGCTGGATAAAATTCTGGATAAATTGAGAATCACAATTCAACTAAACAAAATAACGTCATTTACTAGAGGTTTTTACAAAATGTTAATTGCTGCTGTCTTTTTATGAATTAATTATTAATGGGGCGGTTGATTTATGATTTCACTTTTTTTAACTTTAGTTATTGTGTAATGTTGCTGTTTGAGCATAAACATCTGCAGTTATGACGCTCAAAGTTCAATGCAAAGGGAGATATTTTATTTTAAAGAAATCACTTTTTAAGGACTACAACAAACGGCTGGTAGGGAATGCAGTGAGCTTATGCACGGGTTAGTGACATCGCAAACCCTGAAATTGACACGCAACAAAGATGGTGAGGCCTTGTTGAGAAGAGGAAGAGTTGTTGTAGTAGAGCACATTTAGGAGTCTGCTCAAGAGGTCACATTCGTCTTTTCACATTTATTGCAATACAGTACGTAACACAAATGCAATAGCATGTCATAAAAGCAACATGACAACATAAGTTATAACCGTAATTAAACTAAACTATGCCCGTTCTATCTTCACGCAGCGTATATTCTCTGGCTCTGTAGCATCTTACAACATGAGCGATTTAATATTATCATGACAGAATATGCTAATCTATGACTTGAAGATGGTTAACTCCACATCAGCTACATAAATATATCAACTAACCATTCAGAAACCTCCTGTTGCATTCTACATGTTGTCACTTCTTCTTGAGACTCTTTCCATCATTGTCCGACTCATTGTCCGGTTTTTAACATAAATGTCTGAACAGTTTAGGACATTTTCAGTGCATGTTTATGTGAGGTAATCGGAGCTGCTAACACGAGCTCTTGAAGCTCCGCCCTCTTCTTGTAAGGGGGCCAGGAGCAGCAACTCATTTGCATTTAAAGGGACACACACAAAAAACGGTGAGTTTTTGCTCACCCTCAAAAAGTGAGGCAAGCCGACATTCCAGTGTGATTTTTGTCAAATGCTTAATAGACACAGGGGAATCATTGTCATTAAGGAATGAGATTGTGACCTTTTAACGATTAATTGTGCAGCTCTTAATGGAATACTTGCATACTTCCACTGTATAAATAGTAAGTGAAATAGAATGCAATATGAAGCAAGAAATTTATGATTCTATGATTATAGACCACCTTGGTAAGCATAGTTTACTGAGCTTAGTAGGTCTTTACATAGGCTACAGCAGTCCTAGTAGGTGTAGTATGGTGGTATGTTATTCCCAACACTCCTGGTTCCTTATAGAATAGATAGAGCACATTGATGTTGTTCTTGATGATAAATTGATGAGTCCACCTCTAAGGTCATGCCCAGATCTAAGATCAGCTCGTGGCAGTGAAATAGCAGTAGATGAAATGAGAGTCAGGAAGGGAGTGTGAGAGGAACACAGAAATAGCAGGAGGGAATAAGACCCCTCAACAGGGCAATTCAATTAGTCTGCTTTTAGAGGAGCGAGGAAAAGAGGGAGATAGTGAGAAAATGTGATTAATCAAAGTGAGTCGCATTCATAAGAGCATCCACTGAAAGGTTTACTGCCTAACAAAATTTGAAAAACACAATTAAACTGAAGGCTATAAGCAATTGCAACTAATCAAGTGATTTTTTTGGCATCTCCTTTACATAATCTGAAAGTGAGTGGGGCCTGGGGATGTCGAGCTCAAAAATGGCAAAAAAGGTACCATAAAGGTGCCTTTTAAGTCCATACGACTTAGATAATGCCAAATAAATCTCTTAGGGTTATTGTAGCTGTCTTTTGGTTTTGTAGTTCCTCACATTCTTCCTCTTTCTGTCTCTGTCACTGTATCTAATCTGCAGGTCTAACTGGCTGAAGCCGTGCTGCGGGAGGAGAGCAGCGCTCTGGCAGGTGTGTTTGCTGAGTGCTGGCTTCAACTGTTTCCTGGTGGCCTGTGTCATCTTGGTGGTGCTCTTACTGACTCTGGAACTGCTCATCGATACTAAGCTTCTACAGTGTGAGTATTAGAAGGGGTTCGGGATCTCTTTAAAAGCCATTCTAGTCTCAGAATGAAGATTTACCATCTAGTGGTTAGCACACATGCTCTGATACGTAAGGGATATAAGGGATTTGGATTTGGACTACACTGGTCATGCTGTTTTGATTCACTAGTAAGAAATAGCTAATTTATACGGAAATCAGACTACACTGGTTGAACTCAATGTAATTTATTAGCGATTCAAAATACTGTGATCACACTGTATGTGTAGATTTAATAAAAAAGAACCAGGTCATTCGAGTTATTCGTTCAGGAATTGGACAACACTAGTTATGCTGTATGTTGTTGATTCCCTAAAAAGAAAAGGCTCATGAGAGTACATTTTAAATTACTCTGGTTTCACTGTGTTTCCCTAAAGAGAAACAGCTTAAAGAATCCCGTGTTTGGGATTTAGACCACACTGGGTGGGCTGTACACTTTTGATTTACTCGGAAGAAATAGTTCATGTTAGTAATTTGTTTAGGAATCGAACAAATATTTTATATGGGTCATTCGTACAAAATCAGACTATACTGGTCAAGCTGAACGTCATTTGTCTGGGATTCAGATTACTGTGGTCAGACTCTTTTTTTGATTTACTAAAAAGAACAGACTCACAAGATCCATTCGTTCAGGAATCAGACCTCACTGGTCACGCTTTGTTTTTGATTCACTTAAAAGAACCGAATAACAAAATTAATTTGTTCAAGAATCAGAGCTCACTGGTCACACTGTATGTTTTTGATTCACTAAAAAGAACCGACTCACAAGATCCATTCGTTCAGGAATCGGACTACACTGATCCCGCTGTATGTTTTTGATTCACTTAAAAGAACCGACTAACAAAATAAATTTTTTCAAGAATCGGACCTCACTGGTCACGCTGTATGATTTTGATTCACTAAAAAGAACCAACTCACTAGATTAATTTGTTCTGTATTCAGACTACACAGGTCGCACTATACGTTTTTGAGTAACTAGGAAGAAATAGCTTATTAAAGTAATTAATTCAGGAATCAGACTACACTGTTTTTGATTCACTAAGAATCTCAAAAGAGTCATAAGAGTTATTCATTTAGATAAGAATCTGAATTTTTGCATTTTATATTTTTATAATACAATCTTGATAGTTGAAAAGTATGCATGTATAAAGTATACAAACACTCACAACTATACATCTGCAATTGTTGATCTAATCTCTGCTGAGATTATGTGTAATAAACAATTTGTGAAGCGACATTTGCTTAGCTGCTATTTGCCTGGACATTTTCATTTCTCATAAGGAGCCTATTGTAAATCCGGATGGAGATCCCCATTCATGCTATGGTGGAAAATCACGGCTCAGCGTGCAGATGAGTGCGCACTAAAGAGAGAAATGTGAGAGATGACAGAAGCATAAGTCAGCCTATATTTCTCTGTCTTCTCTGGCCTTTTCAAAGTCCTGAAAGACAGATGGAGGGGGGAGACGGATGGGAGCGGAGAGAGAGAGCAGTGAAGGAGTGCAGGACAGCGACCGGCTGGCAAGATTAATGGAAGGAGGGATTGAGGGAGATGAATGGGCTGATGGACAGATCAGTGAACAGAGCAAACTAAGACATATGGGCCAGGAGAGCGGGCGGGTGATAACTGACTGCAGTAGATCTCTGCACCGTAATGGAGCGAATAAATAGACAGATGCAGGACACGGATTGGGTGGAATATCAAATCACAAATGCCTAATGCTTTTAGTTCAGGCGGCTGCTATCATGAGACTGAGCAGTGACTGTCCTCGGCTTGCAACACGGATGCGGCACATGTAGGGAATTCAGCTTCCCACTCGAGAAGTCCCTGTAAGGAGGTGTAGTTTCATATGAGAATTATTCTGAAGAATAAATGCCCCAATTTTTTTCCCTCAAGTAGATTACACTAGTATGTGAGGTTTGAATGTGTTATCTAAAAGTACATCAATATTTAGTGAAATTTAATTACTGTTATTTAATTACTTTCTCTTGAAAAAGTAAAGAAAGAGATTGAAAGTGCCATTTTATGTCTATCCGTGTATTGTTCAACTGGTTGAGGTAGATATGGGATTCAGTAAGTGATTAGTAAAAAGTTATGTAATATTTTATGCATTATCATTACTCCAGTGTCACATGATCCTTCAGATGTCTAATATGATGATCTGCTGCTTAAGAAACATTTCAAATTATCATCAAGGTTGAAAACAGTTGTTAAAGCATATCTTTTGCAATCACACCGACCCCAACTTTTGAATGAGCTCATTACATTTAGTTTTTAATGTTGTTTAAACATCTATGTGGTGTTTTTTTAATATGCTTTAAGACAAACAATGCGCAAATTCATAAGTCAACACTATTGCTGAGTATTTTTCTCCTTAAAACTGCAGTGAACCAAAGACAGTCTCAAAAACGCGGTGAAATCGCTGGTGTTTCTGATGTCACAAACTACCTTGTAACCAATCACGTGAACAAGTGGGCGAACTTAAGCATATCATTAAAAGCGAACCACTAGCAGTGGAGTCTCGAGAAGACAGGTTATTCTGGGATATTTTTATGTTGATATGAAAAAGCGGACACATTTAGCAATATAGCGGGTGAATTATGTTTATGATGTTATGATGAATTATATGGCTTTTGCCACCGATGTTCTGGGTTGTTCAAAGCGTTTCTGAGGATACTGATTATCAGAAGGCAGCTGTCTGACTCGTTTACTACAGTAAAGTTGAGCGAGTGGGTTTCTGAGCTGGTGTGAGTGAGTGGAGGCGAGGATAATATTCATGGATCCGTGTGCACTAAATGAAGCAAGTGTGTAAAGTTACATTCAAGTTATTAAGGTTAAAAGTTAAAAATCACAAGAAAAATCTTTTAAATATGTCATTTTGGTGATCAAAGATGAGTTTTAAGGGATGATAAAATGATTGACTACAGGGGGACTTTAACTGTATTTTAACCTGAAGCATTGAAGTGTGAGCGCAGAATCTCTTTGAATTGTGTCCACAGTTAATAATGCATTCCAGTTCGCCTGTATCATCCACTGGATCAGCCTGGTCATCCTGTCTGTCTTCTTCACTGAGGTGAGTGTAAATGTTTGATCTCGCAGACATGTCTCAATAAACATTTCTCCTTCAATTCTTCCAAGACTAAATTGTCTGAGCTATACTATACAAAAAATACATTTTATGTATAACATACACTGCCTGGCCAAAAAATGTCGCTGTTTGAATTTAAACAGGCAAATGCTTAAGAGTCATTGATTGGATCATGATTATAATGTTTCTAACATGTTATATGTTTGGCAACAGTTTCTTCTAACCCTAATTGATGGAGTGTGTAGCTTTTCATTTCTTAAACAACCCTTTAGGAAGACACATCACGGCCATATTCCAGAAGACAATTTCAAGATTCATCAAGCTCAAAGTGTGAACGAATGGTTGGGAGGGAGCATGAAGGATCATTTTCACACATGAATTGGCACCTCTGAGTCCAGAGCTTAAATTCATTGAAAGTCTTTGGGATGTGCTGGAGGAGACTTTACAGAGTGCTGGACTCTTGCATTGACAATACAATATCTTGACCAAAAATGGATGCACCATAACATTTCTTTCCAGCAAGAGGTGCATCAATTTTTGGGACCGAGTTTTTTGAGAAATTTCTGAGACTTAAAAGAAAGGTAAACAAGCACTAAAAGAGCAACATCTCAGCAATAAAAGCTTTCCATGAATGTGAGTGTTTAGGGTCACAGGCCACTAAAACAACTAAGCTGCTGACTCTGAGACAATCATGATTTACAGAGAGCCACGAGGCCTACTAGAAATAGCCTCTTTCACAAATACTGATATATTTAGTTGTTTCAAATTAATGGTGCCACAACGGGACGTATTGGATGGAAGTATTTGATGTAAGGCCTCGTCTGAATGTTTATGCTGTAGGGGCATCTTAATTGAACCCAAGAAAAAGCAGTTTCACATAGTGCTTACTGTACTTTAAATGTGTGTGTGTGTCCTGACACGTGCTGACTTCTATTGATTCCCATTTCTTCGGATCCAGTTGCATTTGTCTCTTGCTCTTTTAAAGCAGACTTGCATTTATTTCCTTCAACTTACGTTTTACTCATCGATAAAGGCCAAGAGACAGCTCACATGTTTCATCCTGAGGGAGAGAGTGGAAAAGAGAGCGAAGTAGGGGATGGAAGAGGCTAAAAAGACTAGCGTGCGCCACCTGAGTCAGCAGTCACTAAAACACGAGCGTCTCCTTCGAGTGTTTGGATGAGATCTCGGGCAGCTTGTGAGTTTATGAATACATATTGCAGGTCACTGATAAATTATGAGCTGCGTTCTGAGACGAGATGAAAGGGGAAAAAAAGGATTCAGGTTGGAAATGGGTTTTGCGGAGGCGCCGGGGTTATTTCACCACCAAATGGAGGTGAATTCTGTTGCCGCCAAATCTCGATATCACTTAAATTTTGAATTACCCTACGTACACATTTTCCCTGCAAGCTCATTATTTACGTCTGCTGTTCGTGGGTTGCTGGAAAAGGAATGTTTTTGCCTGGTTTTATTTTTTGTTTTTTTTCTCAAGGCTTCTCTCTTAGGCTTTCACAAAAAGTGGCCTGTTGTTCTTTAGTGGATGATTTCCCATAATGCAGTGTGTTGAACCATCAGAAATCTGTTTCTTTTCTGTTTCTTTCCATCTGTGGCTCTTTTCCACTTATGTCTCTCTCTCTTCCTCTCCCAGACTGTCTTCAGGATTGTGGTGCTTGGGATATGGGATTATATAGAGAACAAAGTTGAGGTAAGCTCCCTGGGGTCCCATTAGTACAGGGGGGACATAGAGGGAAGAGGCGAGCCCTTGAAACTTAATGAAGAATGAGTCTCTCTCTGGCGCAGTGACGCTCTCTCAATGTCACATTGTTGCCTGAGCAGAAGAGGATCCATTGATCCAGCTGCACTGTGATTGGCTATTCATTTCTATTGACCCTGCCTATACATTTACATTTTAAATTTTTTGTCATATCTGCCTGATATGAAGTTTTAAAAAAATATGGGTTTGCTGTGTATATGTGTGTATACATTTATATGTACATGTTTTATACTGATTATTTTAAGTGCACACACTCTAGATATCTAGAAGACATAGATACCAAAAAGTATGTTCTGTAATACAAAAACACTATATATATATATATATATATATATATATATATATATATATATTACACACACACACTGATCAGGCATAACATTATGACCAATGACACTGATTTTCGCTTCACCACGGCACCTGTTAGTGGGTGGGATATATTAGGCAGCAAGTGAAAATTTTAGAAGCAGGAAAAATGGGCAGGTGTAAGGATTTGAGCGAGTTTGACAAGGGCCAAATTGCAATGGCTAGACGACTGGGTCAGAGCATCTCCAAAACTGCAGCTCTTGTGGGGTGTTCCCGGTCTGCAGTGGTCAGTATCTGTCAAAAGTGCTCCAAGGAAGGAACAGTGGTGAACCGGCGGCAGGGTCATGGGCGGCAAAGGCTCATTGATGCACGTGGGGAGCGAAGGCTGGCCTGTGTGGTTCGATCAAACAGACAAGCTGGTTCTGATAGAAAGGTGTCAGAATACACAGTGCATCACAGTTTGTTGAGTATGGTGCTGCATAGTCGGCCGCTCATGTTGACCCCTGTCCACCGCTGAAAGGGCCAACAGTGAGCATGTGAGCATCAGAACTGGACCACAGAGCAATGGAAGAATGGCTGTGGCTTCTTTCAGCAGGATAATGCGCCCTGCCACAAAGCAAAAATTGTTCAGGAATGGTTTGAGGTGCTGACTTATCTCAGTTCAATCGAGCATCTGTGGGATGCGCTGAACAAACAAGTCCGATCCATGGAGGCACCGCCTCGCAACTTACAGGACTTAAATGATCTGCTGCTAACATCTTGGTGCCAGATACCACAGCACACCTTCAGGGGTCTAGTGGAGCTCATGCTTCGACAGGTCAGGGCTGTTTTGGCAACAAAAGGGGGACCAACACAATATTAGGTCATAATGTTATGCCTGATCGGTGTGTGTGTGTTTATAATAATATATTTAGAATTTATAATAAGTATTATTTATTTAAGTACAAAAATAGTCATTAGTATGTAATGTTATGAAGCTAATTGTCTACAATAGAGCATTACCTGCTGTTACCTTAATCTTAGGAAGACTTTTACATGTTACAAGCTAAAAGACACTAGTGTATTATAGTGTGTGTGTGTTTTGTTTTTTTGTCAGGTATTTGACGGTGCTGTGATTGTACTCTCTCTGGCCCCAATGGTGGCCTCCACGGTGGCTAACGGCCCCAGCAGCCCCTGGGACGCCATAAGCCTCATCATCACCCTCCGCATCTGGAGAGTCAAGAGGATCATTGACGGTAAGCCGCTTTATGACAACACACCATTCACATGTTTCCCTCAGAAACTTTCTTGACACTATGAAGTATTAAAAATAAACTGATATACATTTGTTTTTACTTTACCAAATGTAAATACATTTGACCCTTAAAACACTGAAAGAAACCCTTAAAGAAAGCGTTAGCATTAGCCAATTCAACTGATTAATTTGACTAGCTGTAGTCCTGTCCGGCCCAATGAGTCTGAGTTATGATAGACGCCTCACACGCGCTGCTACTGCCAGTGTTGGTCTAATTAAAATTCAGATTGATTCAGAGTCTTTTGTTGTTGCTGAGAGGAGCATGATGTCCACAATGTCTCAGTACAGGTTCTGTTTATGCAAGTGTATTCATGATCGATGGCTGGGGCAGGTCACGCTCATTCTCACTAAACATCACTGAGCTGTTGAGTGCAGCGCCGTCATGAACACACATCTCTACCAGCGCTGAGATCCAGTCACATCTCATAGATACTGCTCTGACTGAGTTAGATTTTCATATGAAAGCCATGATAATTAAAAGTAGTGAAATGACTCAAACTGAAATAAAAATGAAAGGTACATTTTGACTAATTTGACGTCAGCACAGACATTACGATTTTCTTGTGTACCTTTCCTATTCCAATTTACATCTAAAATGTTTTGTGTCCGTGTATTTTGTGTATTCTGCATGTCCGTTTGCCCATATATTTTCCATCTTGTTCGTGGATGGTTATGTGCAAGCTATGGGAATTGCATAGTTTCGTGTGTGTGTGTGAGCGTGCGTGTGTGTGTGTGTTCATGCACCTCAAGATGAGAGGGAGAGAGAGAGAGCACTGTCGGCAAAAAAAAAAGCAAAGGCGGCTGTCGTTACACTTTACACAGCGTTCATACAAATACAACACCAGCGAAACACTGAAGTTATGCAATCTGAACATTGAGAAATCAAGAAATTAAAGCTTGATATTGGACACAGACACGCTGACCGATTAACATTCACGAGCTCAAGTCTCACGGCGCGTCTGATCCAGTTTTACGCCACCCTGTGGTTGTACCATGATATGTTCACAGCAGGACATAAAACACCATGTGCTGAACTTTTGAAAAGTGCGCAGTTTGATTTACTGAGGGTTAGTTGCTGAAATATTATTTAATTTTATTTTATTTAAACCTGTAAGACTTTTGTTCATCTTTAAAACGATATATTTAATGAAACTGAGAGATTTCAGTCCCTCAATTGACAGTCCACGCCCCTTCCACTTTGTCAATTCAAAAAGTTTATAAAGAGATCGTCAAACTAATCCATATGAATCGAGCGGTTTAGTCCACATTTTCTAAAGAGACATGATCACTTTATATGATGAACAGATTGAATTTAGGCTTTTATTCACATATAAACATTTATCAATCCACGTACACATCAGTTTTGGTAAACGGAATCTCAAGCATTTTCGCTTCATATGCGAGAACCAATGAGGTTCATTCTCGTGTTACGCAGCAGGTTTGAGCTTCTGCAAGAACCAATGAGGTTCATTCTCGTGTTAGGCAGCACGTTTGAGCTTCTGCAAGAACCAATGAGGTTCATTCTCGTGTAAGGCAGCACGTTTGAGCTTCTGCAAGAACCAATGAGGTTCATTCTCGTGTTACGCAGCACGCTTGAACCAATGAGGAACCAATGAGGTTCATTCTTGTGTTACGCAGCACGTTTGAGCTTCTGCAAGAACCAATGAGGTTCATTCTCGTGTTACGCAGCACGTTTGAACCAATGAGGAACCAATGAGGTTCATTCTTGTGTTACGCAGCACGTTTGAGCTTCTGCAAGAACCAATGAGGTTCATTCTCGTGTTACGCAGCACGTTTGAGCTTCTGCAAGAACCAATGAGGTTCATTCTCGTGTTACGCTGCACGTTTGAGCTTCTGCAAGAACCAATGAGGTTCATTCTTGTGTTACGCAGCAGGTTTGAGCTTCTGCAAGAACCAATGAGGTTCATTCTCGTGTTAGGCAGCACGCTTGAGCTTCTGCAAGAACCAATGGCAAGGCAAGGCAAGGCAAGGCAAGTTTATTTATATAGCACATTTCATACACAATGGCAATTCAAAGTGCTTTACATGAAAATGAAATTAAAATAGTGATAAGAATTAAGAATACCACGTGTAAGACTTAAAAATAAAACAGGATAATTAAAAACAGTTGTAAAGAGAATTTTTAAAATAAGAAGACAATAGAAATATATAGTTGTAAAGATATTTAAAAAGAATAAAATTATTACAGTGTATATATAGATAAAAATAAAATAAAAATAAAAATTAAGATGATGCATAGTTTAGAATAGGTGCAATCAGTCGGACGTACAGTGGCACAGTGCTCATTCAGTAAAGGCACAGCTGAACAGATGTGTTTTGAGTCTAGATTTGAATGTGGCTACTGTTGGAGCACATCTGATCTCTTCTGGAAGCTGGTTCCAGCTACGGCTGGCACAATAGCTGAACGCCGACTCTCCTTTCTTTGAGTGAACTCTTGGGATTTCTAGCTGACTTGATCCTGATGATCTGAGTGATCTGTTGGGTTTGTATTTAATCAGCATATCTGCAATGTATTGAGGTCCTAGGTCATTGAGTGATTTATAAACAAGTAGTAATACTTTAAAATTGATCCTAAATGTAACTGGAAGCCAGTGTAACGACCTGAGGACTGGCGTGATATGGTCATATTTTCTTGTTCTGCTCAGAATCCTGGCCGCAGCGTTCTGTATGAGCTGCAGCTGTCTAATGGTCTTTTGGGAAGGCCGGTTAGAAGACCATTACAATAGTCCACCCTGCTGGTGATGAAAGCGTGAACGAGTTTCTCTAAGTCTTGCCTGGAAACAAAGCATCTAATTCTTGCAATATTTTTCAGATGATAGTAAGCTGATTTAGTTATTGCTTTGACATGACTATTGAAACTCAGGTCTGACTCCAAAATCACACCAAGATTCCTGACTTGATTTTTGTTATTAGACCTTTGTCTCAAGATATGCGTCACCTTGAGAATTTCATCTTCGTTTCCAAATGTAATGATTTCAGTTTTGTTTTTGTTTAACTGGAGATAGTTTTGGCTCATCCAACTGTTAATTTCATCAATGCATTTGCACAGGAGTCAATGGGGCTATAGTCATTAGGTGATAGTGCTAAGTAGATCTGGGTGTCGTCAGCATAGCTGTGGTAAGCCATTTGGTTCTCTCTCATTATTTGGCTCAGTGGCAGCATGTACAGGTTGAATAGGAGTGGTGCTAGAATTGACCCTTGTGGGACTCGCAAGTCATGGATGTCCAGTCAGACTTATGGTCACCTATACTCACATAATAACCTCTTCCTTCTAAGTACGACCTGAACCATTTAAGGACCATCCCAGAAAGTCCGACCCAGTTTTCCAGCCTGTCAAGAAGTATGTTATGGTCAACAGTGTCAAATGCGGCACTGAGGTCGAGTAGCACCAGAATTGATGTTTTGCCTGTATCTGTATTGAGGCGAATATCATTTATGATCTTTATGAGCGCTGTTTCTGTGCTGTGATGTGGTCGGAAACCAGATTGAAAATTGTCAAAGTATCCGCTTGAGCTTAAGAATTTGTTCAGCTGACTGAAGACAACTTTTTCAATGATCTTGGCTATGAAGGGAGATTTGAGATTGGTCGTAGTTGTTCAATATGGAGTTATCCAGATTTCTCTTTTCAGAAGAGGCTTAACTACTGCGGTTTTAAGGAGTTTGGAAAATTCCCATTGAGAAGTGATGAGTTTACCACTTCTAGCAGATCTGCTTCTAAACAGTTAAACACACTTTTGAAAAAAGAAGTGGGGAGTGTGTCAAGGAGGCAGGTTGATGTTTTAAGGTGCTGCACCGTTTCTTCTAAAATTTTATAATCAATTGCTTCAAAATCAGACATAGTAACTTTCCGAGGTTGTGGTCTGATCTGACTGACCCCAAAGCAACTCACGGATGTGCTGATCGCCTTCCTGATATTATTTATTTTCTCTGAGAAGAAGGAAGCAAACTCACTGCATTTTCTGTCAGAGAGCATTTCACTGGGAATGTGACTGGGGGTTTGTCTCTCTACAGTAGCAAAAAGAGTGCGTGTTGTTTATGTTTCTGTTTATAATATTTGAGAAGAAGGTCTGTCTAGCCTTGCCTAGTTCCACATTGAAATCATGAAGGCTGTCTTTATAGATGTTATAATGGATTATAAGTTTTGTCTTCCGCCACATGCTCAGATTTCCTGCATTGTCTTTTCATTATTTGCACTGCCGTTGAGTTTCTCCAAGGTGCTTTCTGTCTTCCACTCTTTTCTTGACTTTCTCAGGAGCAATATTATCAATTACACTCTTAACTTTTGAGTTAAAGGAGTCAAGGAGAGAATCAACAGAGTCTGCAGATATGCTTGGTCTTAGAGATATAGCCTTCATAAATAGCTCACTAGTGTTCTCATTTAAGCTTCTTTTGACAGCGACAGATCTAGCTTCAATGGCAGGAGAGATTGAAATATCAAAGAAAATACAGAAATGATCAGACAATGCTACATCTTTAACAACAATTGATGAAATGTTTAGACCCTTGCTGATAAGTAAGTCTAGAGTGTGTCCACGATTGTGTGGGACCATGTACATGCTGTGTCAAATCAAAAGTGTTAAGAACAGTCATGAGCTCTTTTGTTGTACTGGATTCAGCATTGTCTATGTGAACGTTAAAATCCCCAGCAATGGCAAAACAATCAAACTCTGAGGAGATTATTGATAACAGCTCTGTAAAGTCCTCAGTAAAGGATGGAGAGTATTTTGGAGGCCTGTAAACAATGATAAGCAGGATGCGTGGAGCACCTTTTAACACAATACAGATATTCAAAAGACAGATAGTCACCAAATGACACTTGCTTACATTGATAGACATCTTTAAAAGAGCAGCAATACCCCACCTCTTCTAAACGCTCTGGACATACTCATAAAAGTAAAGTTAGGAGGAGCTGTTTCATTGAGGACTGTTGCACTGCAGTTTTCTTCAAGCCAAGTTTCATTTAGAAGCAAAAATCTAGGTTGTTTGTGGTTATTAAGTCATTGACTAGAAATGATTTGTTCTTAAGTGAACGGATATTTAAAAGTGCTAACTTAACAGTATTAATTTTTTCCCCACAGTAATCTTAGTTTGACATGTAATAGGCAGCAGATTAGATGGGTTTGCTATACGGTCTGAGAAGGTCTTACACTTTCTATCACGTAACAGAACTGAAATAGAGAAAGAGACAGGCACACTGGGTTCCCGCTCGTTCTGTAAACATTTGATAAAGTTACTGTTATCATGGGGGACCCAACACACATCACTGAGAGCTGGTATCAGTTGTTTTGGGTTCACCTACAACAGATGGAGGAGGGTGTTGGCCCCTGGCGTTGTGACCGAAGAAATCTCACAGGAGGAGGCTGAGAGCTGGGCCCACAGGCTTTGATGGTTGTGGGGCTCGACGCCTTTGGTTGATATCTGGGGCTCGCAGAAATCGAGTGTGATAGTCTGGTTCCAGCATAGACCATTTGCTCCATTCTCTCTGAGAAGCTCAGAAGCGGGATGCTGGTAAGAGGGATAACATGTCTGGTGAGGGTGGCTGTTGTTCTGGTGTTATCGGAGGCTGAATTATGTTATCATCCATTTCATGGAGTGACTTAGACATTTCATGCAGTTTCCTGTTCAGACTAGTCATAAAGCGTAACAGTTCACTAGTCTGACCCCTTAGAGCCCACCCTTTCGTGCACCTCCACAGTATGGGCAGAGATGTTACTGTTCAGTCCTCAATCTGTGTTAGTTCTAATATGTCACAGTCTGTCTGTGGTGAGCACTGTGGGCGGGACTCAGATGGGAGTGTGTCCGTGAGCAGTGGCTGTTGTGGCTGCGTGATGTTATCAGTGTCCTTGTGGAGTGTGTCAGCTGCATGTCCATTCAGATGCTGAAATGAAGTCCTGTAGTCGTCCATAGTCTGTTCAGGTGTGTGTGTGCCATTCAGGTCGAGTGAGTTAGCACACACAGCTGAGGGATGGTGTAGGGAAAAGTGAATATTGTCCTTTAGCACTCTTGCACCAAGTTTGTTTGGGTGAAGGCCATTTGATGTAAACAATTGTCTCTGGCTCCAGAATAGATTAAAGTTGTCGATGAAGTTCACTCCTTTATGTTGCAGGTTTTTGCAGCCATGTATTAAGCCCAAGTAACCGTGAAAACCTATTTGTTCCTCTTGCTGGAAGTGGTCCACTGATGAACGGTTGAACTTTTAGTTTTCTAAGTGTTTCAAAAGTACATTGAAATCCTCTTAATGAGTTCTGACTGCTCTCTGAATATCGATTTTCCCCACATGAATGACAAGTCGATTTGCAGTCTTATGTTTCATCAGAATGTTCTGAATTTCCCTGTTTACGTAGAAACTGTAGCTTGTGGAAGGCAGCATGTAGTTGTATCCCTGCTGCTAATGTTTCTGACTGTGGAGTCCCCCACTATCAGAGTCCTGGGCTCGGCTGCACTCTGAGCTGAGTGCCGCTGTCTGCTCGACCTTGAGCGCCTGTTGGTATCAGTGTTAGCTGCGGGCTGATACGATCTGTGTTCTACATTCATCACATTTGGGGATTCATCACCCACATTCATTAATACTTCAAATCTGTTTTCAAGTTGTATAGTTGGTGGTAGGAAATCAGCATTTGCAATCCTTGTGTCTGGGGTAGAGCATGCTAATGTTGCAGTATGTGACGCTCGTGACAATCTGATGTCTCGGGTCCCTTTGGGTCTTGCTCCCTGTTTGTGCCATCGATTAGTGTGTTGATCAGTTATTTGTTTCCCCTGTTGGGTAGCACTATGTTTATGGGACTCACCGGCAGTGTGCTGAGGGCGTTCATTTTGAAGCTCTGTGTGATTCGTCCTGGTTCTGGTGGTTCCAAATAACTTTGTTTCAAGAACTGCAATCCTCTGTAAAAGTCTGTGGCAGTTTGTGCAGCAAGTAGATTCTAGAGGAGGCATTTTCTTATCCTTTTGAATGTAGGCAGCTGTGTTTTCCCTTCTCCGAATGTAAGCTGATGGCAGTGGGAGGCTGGTTGGATGAAATATTCCGCTTTTTTGTAGTAATCCAGTCACCAGAGTTTCAAATTTTATCATTGAAGTCAAGCTTTGTTGTTTGAGCACTGTGCTGATTTACAGAAGTTGAAATTACGAAATTACGAGATAAAATATAGAAGCGATAGAGCAAAGCGCGGAGCAGTAAGCAAGAGCGTCCGAACAGTAGCAGAGCAGGAAATCTCAGTGAGGTTCATTCTCGTGTTAGGCAGCACGTTTGAGCTTCTGCAAGAACCAATGAGGTTCATTCTCGTGTAAGGCAGCACGTTTGAGCTTCTGCAAGAACCAATGAGGTTCATTCTTGTGTTACGCAGCAGGTTTGAGCTTCTGCAAGAACCAATGAGGTTAATTCTGTGTTACGCAGCAGGTTTGAGCTTCCACAAGAACCAATGAGGTTCATTCTTGTGTTACGCAGCAGGTTTGAGCTTCTGCAAGAACCAATGAGGTTCATTCTCGTGTTACGCAGCACGTTTGAGCTTCTGCAAGAACCAATGAGGTTCATTCTCGTGTTACGCAGCACGTTTGAGCTTCTGCAAGAACCAATGAGGTTCATTCTCGTGTTACGCTGCACGCTTTGAGCTTCTGCAAGAACCAATGAGGTTCATTCTCATGTTACGCAGCACGCTTTGAGCTTCTGCAAGAACCAATGAGGTTCATTCTCGTGTTACGCAGCACGCTTTGAGCTTCTGCAAGAACCAATGAGGTTCATTCTCGTGTAAGGCAGCACGTTTGAGCTTCTGCAAGAACCAATGAGGTTCATTCTTGTGTTACGCAGCAGGTTTGAGCTTCTGCAAGAACCAATGAGGTTCATTCTCATGTTACGCAGCACGTTTGAGCTTCTGCAAGAACCAATGAGGTTCATTCTTGTGTTACGCAGCAGGTTTGAGCTTCTGCAAGAACCAATGAGGTTCATTCTTGTGTTACGCAGCACGTTTGAGCTTCTGCAAGAACCAATGAGGTTCATTCTCGTGTTACGCAGCACGTTTGAACCAATGAGGAACCAATGAGGTTCATTCTCGTGTTACGCAGCACGTTTGAGCTTCTGCAAGAACCAATGAGGTTCATTCTTGTTACGCAGCAGGTTTGAGCTTCTGCAAGAACCAATGAGGTTCATTCTTGTGTTACGCAGCAGGTTTGAGCTTCTGCAAGAACCAATGAGGTTCATTCTTGTGTTACGCTGCACGTTTGAGCTTCTGCAAGAACCAATGAGGTTCATTCTTGTTACGCAGCAGGTTTGAGCTTCTGCAAGAACCAATGAGGTTCATTCTTGTGTTACGCAGCACGTTTGAGCTTCCGCAAGAACCAATGAGGTTCATTCTCATGTTACGCAGCACGTTTGAGCTTCTGCAAGAACCAATGAGGTTCATTCTTGTAATTTACTGAGGGTTAGTTGCTGAAATATTATTTAATTTTATTTTATTTAAACCTGTAAGACTTTTGTTCATCTTTAAAACGATATATTTAATGAAACTGAGAGATTTCAGTCCCTCAATTGACAGTCCACGCCCCTTCCACTTTGTCAATTCAAAAAGTTTATAAAGAGATCGTCAAACTAATCCATATGAATCGAGCGGTTTAGTCCACATTTTCTAAAGAGACATGATCACTTTATATGATGAACAGATTGAATTTAGGCTTTTATTCACATATAAACATTTATCAATCCACGTACACATCAGTTTTGGTAAACGGAATCTCAAGCATTTTCGCTTCATATGCGAGAACCAATGAGGTTCATTCTCGTGTTAGGCAGCACGTTTGAGCTTCTGCAAGAACCAATGAGGTTCATTCTCGTGTTAGGCAGCACGTTTGAGCTTCTGCAAGAACCAATGAGGTTCATTCTTGTGTTACGCAGCAGGTTTGAGCTTCTGCAAGAACCAATGAGGTTAATTCTTGTGTTACGCAGCAGGTTTGAGCTTCTGCAAGAACCAATGAGGTTCATTCTTGT
The DNA here is from genome assembly GCA_023029165.1 of Gobiocypris rarus. Lineage (NCBI taxonomy): Eukaryota > Metazoa > Chordata > Actinopteri > Cypriniformes > Gobionidae > Gobiocypris > Gobiocypris rarus. The sequence goes on from CM040913.1 coordinate 19,882,143, forward strand.
GTTACGCAGCAGGTTTGAGCTTCTGCAAGAACCAATGAGGTTCATTCTTGTGTTACGCAGCACGTTTGAGCTTCTGCAAGAACCAATGAGGTTCATTCTCGTGTTACGCAGCACGTTTGAACCAATGAGGAACCAATGAGGTTCATTCTTGTGTTACGCAGCACGTTTGAGCTTCTGCAAGAACCAATGAGGTTCATTCTCGTTACGCTGCACGCTTTGAGCTTCTGTAAGAACCAATGAGGTTCATTCTTGTGTTACGCAGCAGGTTTGAGCTTCTGCAAGAACCAATGAGGTTCATTCTCGTGTTAGGCAGCACGTTTGAGCTTCTGCAAGAACCAATGAGGTTCATTCTTGTGTTACGCAGCACGCTTGAGCTTCTGCGAGAACCAATGAGGTTCATTCTTCTGTTACGCAGCACGCTTTGAGCTTCTGCAAGAACCAATGAGGTTCATTCTCGTGTTAGGCAGCACGTTTGAGCTTCTGCAAGAACCAATGAGGTTCATTCTCGTGTAAGGCAGCACGTTTGAGCTTCTGCAAGAACCAATGAGGTTCATTCTTGTGTTACGCAGCAGGTTTGAGCTTCTGCAAGAACCAATGAGGTTCATTCTTGTGTTACGCAGCAGGTTTGAGCTTCTGCAAGAACCAATGAGGTTCATTCTCGTGTTACGCAGCACGCTTTGAGCTTCTGCAAGAACCAATGAGGTTCATTCTTGTGTTACGCAGCACGTTTGAGCTTCTGCAAGAACCAATGAGGTTCATTCTCGTGTTACGCAGCACGTTTGAGCTTCAGCAAGAACCAATGAGGTTCATTCTCGTGTTAGGCAGCACGCTTTGAGCTTCTGCAAGAACCAATGAGGTTCATTCTCGTGTTACGCAGCACGCTTGAGCTTCTGCAAGAACCAATGAGGTTCATTCTGTAAGGCAGCACGTTTGAGCTTCTGCAAGAATCAATGAGGTTCATTCTTGTGTTACGCAGCAGGTTTGAGCTTCTGCAAGAACCAATGAGGTTCATTCTTGTGTTACGCAGCAGGTTTGAGCTTCTGCAAGAACCAATGAGGTTCATTCTTGTGTTACGCAGCAGGTTTGAGCTTCTGCAAGAACCAATGAGGTTCATTCTTGTGTTACGCTGCACGTTTGAGCTTCTGCAAGAACCAATGAGGTTCATTCTTGTTACGCAGCAGGTTTGAGCTTCTGCAAGAACCAATGAGGTTCATTCTTGTGTTACGCAGCACGCTTTGAGCTTCTGCAAGAACCAATGAGGTTCATTCTTGTGTTACGCAGCAGGTTTGAGCTTCTGCAAGAACCAATGAGGTTCATTCTTGTGTTACGCTGCACGCTTGAGCTTCTGCAAGAACCAATGAGGTTCATTCTTGTTACGCAGCAGGTTTGAGCTTCTGCAAGAACCAATGAGGTTCATTCTCATGTTACGCAGCACGTTTGAGCTTCTGCAAGAACCAATGAGGTTCATTCTTGTTACGCAGCAGGTTTGAGCTTCTGCAAGAACCAATGAGGTTCATTCTTGTGTTACGCAGCACGTTTGAGCTTCTGCAAGAACCAATGAGGTTCATTCTCGTGTTAGGCAGCACGCTTTGAGCTTCCGCAAGAACCAATGAGATTCATTCTTGTGTTATGCAGCACATTTGAGCTTCTGCAAGAACCAATGAGATTCATTCTTGTGTTATGCAGCACGTTTTGAGCTTCTGCAAGAACCAATGAGGTTAATTCTTGTGTTACGCAGCAGGTTTGAGCTTCTGCAAGAACCAATGAGGTTCATTCTTGTGTTACGCAGCAGGTTTGAGCTTCTGCAAGAACCAATGAGGTTCATTCTTGTGTTACGCAGCACGCTTGAGCTTCTGCAAGAACCAATGAGGTTCATTCTCGTGTTACGCAGCACGTTTGAACCAATGAGGAACCAATGAGGTTCATTCTTGTGTTACGCAGCACGTTTGAGCTTCTGCAAGAACCAATGAGGTTCATTCTCGTGTTACGCTGCACGCTTGAGCTTCTGTAAGAACCAATGAGGTTCATTCTTGTGTTACGCAGCAGGTTTGAGCTTCTGCAAGAACCAATGAGGTTCATTCTCGTGTTAGGCAGCACGCTTTGAGCTTCTGCAAGAACCAATGAGGTTCATTCTTGTGTTACGCAGCACGCTTTGAGCTTCTGCAAGAACCAATGAGGTTCATTCTTCTGTTACGCAGCACGCTTTGAGCTTCTGCAAGAACCAATGAGGTTCATTCTCGTGTTAGGCAGCACGCTTTGAGCTTCTGCAAGAACCAATGAGGTTCATTCTCGTGTAAGGCAGCACGTTTGAGCTTCTGCAAGAACCAATGAGGTTCATTCTTGTGTTACGCAGCAGGTTTGAGCTTCTGCAAGAACCAATGAGGTTCATTCTTGTGTTACGCAGCAGGTTTGAGCTTCTGCAAGAACCAATGAGGTTCATTCTCGTGTTACAGCACGCTTTGAGCTTCTGCAAGAACCAATGAGGTTCATTCTTGTGTTACGCAGCACGCTTTGAGCTTCTGCAAGAACCAATGAGGTTCATTCTGTTACGCAGCACGCTTTGAGCTTCAGCAAGACCCAATGAGGTTCATTCTCGTGTTAGGCAGCACGCTTGAGCTTCTGCAAGAACCAATGAGGTTCATTCTCGTGTTACGCAGCACGCTTTGAGCTTCTGCAAGAACCAATGAGGTTCATTCTCGTAAGGCAGCACGTTTGAGCTTCTGCAAGAATCAATGAGGTTCATTCTTGTGTTACGCAGCAGGTTTGAGCTTCTGCAAGAACCAATGAGGTTCATTCTTGTGTTACGCAGCAGGTTTGAGCTTCTGCAAGAACCAATGAGGTTCATTCTCATGTTACGCAGCACGTTTGAGCTTCTGCAAGAACCAATGAGGTTCATTCTTGTGTTACGCAGCAGGTTTGAGCTTCTGCAAGAACCAATGAGGTTCATTCTTGTGTTACGCAGCACGTTTGAGCTTCTGCAAGAACCAATGAGGTTCATTCTCGTGTTACGCAGCACGTTTGAACCAATGAGGAACCAATGAGGTTCATTCTCGTGTTACGCAGCACGTTTGAGCTTCTGCAAGAACCAATGAGGTTCATTCTCGTGTTACGCTGCACGTTTGAGCTTCTGCAAGAACCAATGAGGTTCATTCTTGTTACGCAGCAGGTTTGAGCTTCTGCAAGAACCAATGAGGTTCATTCTTGTGTTACGCAGCAGGTTTGAGCTTCTGCAAGAACCAATGAGGTTCATTCTTGTGTTACGCTGCACGTTTGAGCTTCTGCAAGAACCAATGAGGTTCATTCTTGTTACGCAGCAGGTTTGAGCTTCTGCAAGAACCAATGAGGTTCATTCTTGTGTTACGCAGCACGTTTGAGCTTCTGCAAGAACCAATGAGGTTCATTCTTGTGTTACGCAGCAGGTTTGAGCTTCTGCAAGAACCAATGAGGTTCATTCTTGTGTTACGCTGCACGTTTGAGCTTCTGCAAGAACCAATGAGGTTCATTCTTGTTACGCAGCAGGTTTGAGCTTCTGCAAGAACCAATGAGGTTCATTCTCATGTTACGCAGCACGTTTGAGCTTCTGCAAGAACCAATGAGGTTCATTCTTGTTACGCAGCAGGTTTGAGCTTCTGCAAGAACCAATGAGGTTCATTCTTGTGTTACGCAGCACGTTTGAGCTTCTGCAAGAACCAATGAGGTTCATTCTCGTGTTAGGCAGCACGTTTGAGCTTCCGCAAGAACCAATGAGATTCATTCTTGTGTTATGCAGCACATTTGAGCTTCTGCAAGAACCAATGAGATTCATTCTTGTGTTATGCAGCACGTTTGAGCTTCTGCAAGAACCAATGAGATTCATTCTTGTGTTACGCAGCATGTTTGAGCTTCTGAAAGAACCAATGAGGTTCATTCTTGTGTTACGCAGCATGTTTGAGCTTCTGAAAGAACCAATGAGGTTCATTCTTGTGTTAGGCAGCACGTTTGAGCTTCTGCAAGAACCAATGAGGTTCATTCTTGTGTTAGGCAGCACGTTTGAGCTTCCGCAAGAACCAATGAGATTCATTCTTGTGTTATGCAGCACATTTGAGCTTCCACAAGAACCAATGAGATTCATTCTTGTGTTATGCAGCACGTTTGAGCTTCTGCAAGAACCAATGAGATTCATTCTTGTGTTACGCAGCATGTTTGAGCTTCTGAAAGAACCAATGAGGTTCATTCTTGTGTTAGGCAGCACGTTTGAGCTTCTGCAAGAACCAATGAGGTTCATTCTTGTGTTAGGCAGCACGTTTGAGCTTCTGCAAGAACCAATGAGATTCATTCTTGTTACGCAGCACGTTTGAGCTTCCACAAGAACCAATGAGGTTCATTCTTGTGTTACGCAGCACGTTTGAGCTTCCACAAGAACCAATGAGGTTCATTCTTGTGTTACGCAGCACGTTTGAGCTTCTGCAAGAACCAATGAGATTCATTCTTGTTACGCAGCACGTTTGAGCTTCCACAAGAACCAATGAGGTTCATTCTTGTGTTACGCTGCACGTTTGAGCTTTAGAAAGAAACATGAGATTTATTTTCGTGTTACTTAGCACATTTGAGCTTCTGTTTATGTTCGCTGATCAATGTTTACGGTAAAAAAAGCCTAAATAAAATCAGTTTATTAAATGAAGCGATCAAGTCTCTTCAGAAAATTTGGACTAAACCACTTGATAAATATGGATTAGTTTTACAATCTCTTTATGAACTTTTTGAAGGAACAAAGTGGTAGTTGCGTAGCTGTCAATAGAGGGACAGAAATCTCTCAATTTCATTAAAAGTTCATTCATTAAAAAAAAACATCTTACAGTTTTGGAACAACATGAGGGTGAGTAAATAATGACATTTTTGGGTGAACTAACTCTTTAGGTTGTCCCGCCCTTGTACCAGTAAACACGTCATCAGAAGAGAGCAGATGTTATTTTGACTAAATGACACATGAATTTTATGAAAATAATGATGTGTATGGATAAATCTTTTATAATAAATAATGCAATATTAGAATTAAGTATTCAATATTAGAAATACAAGAATTGTTCATTTTGATTTCATGGTGACTTTAGAATAATACTTAAAAATCCTAAAATGTATGAAGAATATTGAGGGACTGAGTAACACATTGCATGCAGAAAAGCATGCTGGGAGTTCTCTCGGCAGATGGTACCAGTGTGAGAAGAGTCTAATTGATAGGGAAAGCAAGTAGTTGATAAGAGGGGTCATGTGGATATGGCTTTATTAAGAGCCAGCAGCACCTGATAGAAAGCCTTTGGCCCTCTCAGCACAATCCCAGCTAAGCCAAAGAAGTCAGACGAACGTTAATGTCGATTCATGAAATATCAGGCAAAAATTGTCTCTTCGCTTAGTTGTGGATGGAGCTGATTCAGCATTTGGCTGCATTGTATGTTTCCATAAACAGTTAGCTGCCCATTATGTGTTAAACCTGTTAACATTTGATCACACTGCAAAAAATGCTTTTCTTATATAGTATTTTTGTCTTGTTTCCAGTCAATTATTAGCCATTATTAAACAATTCTTAAATCAAGATGAATTTACTAGATAAGATGATTTTTTACTAGCTAAACAAGCTAAATCATCTGCCAGTGGGGTGAGAAAAATCTTGTTTCTGATTGAAATCTTGTTTCTTGTCCCAAACATTTCTGTCCCAGTGATTTTTCAACATTACACTTACAATAACGTATTGTGATGGTATTGTGGTACAATATCATATTGTATTCCCATGGTACTTGCCATACTTACCATGGTATTTAGAGGTACTTCCCCGGAATGCAATTTTTGGTAATTTCATGGTACTCCAAAATTATTCAAGTAATATCATGTTACTATACTACCTATATTATCATACAATTGTGCTCTTTAAGATAAAAAAAAATTGAAAAGAAAAAGCAAAAAGAAATAAATACTTTTATGCATTAAATTGATCAAATGTGGCAGTAAAGACATTTTTAATGTTAGAAAAAGATTTCTATTTCAAGTAAATGCTGTTCTTTTCAACTTTCTATTTATAATTAATAATAATAATAATAATAATTTGTTAGATTTATAAAGCGCTTTTCTGTGTAATCAAAGCGCTTTTACATATAGAAGAGGGGAATCTCCTCAACCACCACCAATGTGCTGCATCCACCTGGATGATGCGGCAGCCATATTATGCAGAACGCCCACCACACACCAGCTTATGATGGAGAGCAGACAGAGTGATGAAGCCAGTCGGGATATGGGGATTATAAGGAGGCCATGATAAACAGAGGCCAATGGGAAAATATGGCCAGGATGCCGGGTTACACCCCCACTCTTTTTTCGAAGGTCATCCTGGGATTTTTTATGACCACAGAGAGTCAGGACCTCGGTTTAACGTCTCATCCGAAGGACGGTGCTTATTTACAGTGCAGTGTCCCCATCACTATACTGGGGCGTTAGGACCCACACAGACCACAGGGTGAGCACCCCCTGCTGGCCTCACTAACACCTCTTCCAGCAGCAACCTGGTTTACCCAGGAAGTCTCCCATCCAGGTACTGACCAGGCTCAGCCCTGCTTAGCTTCAGTGGGAAACCCGTCTTGGGCTACAGGGTGATATTGCTGATGGCTGCTATTTATCAAAGAATCCTTAAAAAAGCTGCCAAAAAAGCTGTCATCATATCAGAATGATGTCTGAAGGATCATGTGACACTGAAGACTGGAGTAATGATACTGAAAATTCAGCTTTGATCACAGGAATAAATTACATTTTAAAATATTTTCAAATAGAAAAGTTATTTTAAATTGTAATAAAATGTCACAATATTAATATTTTTACTGTATTTTTGATCAAATAAATGCAGCCTCAGAGATACTTTCAAAAACCTTTTGAATGAAATGTTTTACCGACCCCAGACCTTTGAATGATAGTGTATGAATGTACATAAGCCATGTTAATATCATGGTTCTTTTTTGTTAGTGTTTGCTTGGAAAGGAGTAGAGCATTTCAGGGGACCTATCAAAGAAATGTACATTACTTTGCTCTTTTCTCTTCTGTAGCGTACGTGCTGCAGGTGAAGGTGGAGATGGAGCTGGAGATACAGCAGTACGAGAAGACCAAAGCTGTGAGAGAGGAACAGCTGGAGAGACTCACACAGATCTGTCAGGAACAGGCCGTGAGTGATGATCAACTAATGCTTCCTGTTCTGCCCTTCACTCCTCTCTGACTTTTACTTTACCACAATAACACAAAAAGCGTGTATATTAGGCCAGTGACACTTACTTTGTCAGTAGCATTAAGGATGCAGGTCGATTTTTTTAAATGTCCCTACCATTGTACAAGCCGGACTGTTAACGGATGCACAGGTACTCGTATACATATGTCCTGTGTTCCTGTATTACAGGATTTTCTTGCCAGTGTTAAAAACACTTACAGTACATATGCTGCCCACTTCACTAGTTCTTTAGATCTTTCTTATCTTAGGCCCTGGTATTAAGATGCGTTTTGGTCGATCGGCTCACAAGTGGGACAATGCTAAAAACAGGTGTTAATGGGGTCGTTTTGAGCTTCTCCACTTTCAACCACTTCCAGAGGTACTCGAAAACACATTCGACCGGATTAGTTTAGTGGTGTAGATTCTCATGTGGTTCGAATGCGTTCGAACAGCCACAAAAGACACTTACTGACCTAATGCACTAGCCAGACGGGATTTAAACTTTGGTTTGAAGATGAAAAATGTACCAAGCACAATGTTCTCCCGCCATTCCAGATTTCTAACACACACTCACAGCGTTCGGCGCGATCTTGAGGCTATCAGAGCAGAAACAAAAGCTGCTGCTCTGTGTGTGTTTTTTTGTATCTCTTGACGGCAGACGCATTCATATGTAAATTGCTTGAGCTCATTTAGACAGAAAGAGCTGAAAAAGCCCATACGTTCACCCGCCCCTCGAAGAAATCGGGACAGAAGTGGTTGAAAGTGGAGACGGATTAAAACACCGGGTGTAAACGGGAATGTATCTCCCTTGTCTACTTGTGATCCTATCGAAACGCATCTTAATACAAAGTGCAAACAGGGCCATAAAGTGCTATAGTGCTATTTTAGCTAAATGGACTCTAAATGAGTTTACCTGTTTGGCTGATGACGTTTAATTCCCTCATCTACTCACTAGTCCGCTTTCAAAGCCTTGTTGTGTTTATAATCGCACTCTTGCAAACTATTACAAATCAAACTTTCAGGGGATGGTGAGGTTGAAGTCATGTGACCGTAGTGTAGTTCGTTTATAGCCTACGTTTAGCTTTTGACTACTGCCGCTTGTATTTAGGCTTCAAAATTCTTGAAGGTTGTGTTCATTTGTGAAGATTACCTTGATGAACCAAAATTGCAAGTATCATAAGCTTTTGCTAGTCACAGACCTTATTTTCTGCGATAATCCAAAAGCCAATCCATTTGGGTTTTTGTTGAGGGTTCCAGTGATGCAAACTACAAATATACGTCATTACTGCAGCACTCTATTTTCTCCCCTCTCTAAACATTTGTATCCATTTTGCTTCAGTCATCATTGTGTGTTTCACCAGCAGAGGGCAGCACTTTGACACAGAATCACATTTCACTTCAATTTCATCCACTCAGCAAGACGGCACCTGTAATTAAAATAGATGCGCTTTTGGTGGATTAGATAGTATCAGTTATAGACATTTTATTGCAATTGAGCCATTGTAGGGTCACTTCAAAAAGTGTTTTTTTTTTGTTGTTGTTGTTGTTGTTGGTCTGTCTAGAAGTACATGAAGTTGCCGACTCCGATGTATGTGAATTGTGTCTCAACAGCACAATGCGTTCTGAATATCTCATATTTTTAACCGTACTAAGCTCATGCTTTATATCTGATCGGGTTTCGTCGGATGATGCAAGCTCCCGTTTCAAGCAGCAATCCCACCCAGTGTATTACATAAAGCAGTCATGTGACCTATCCAACCTGTCCTGGGTCCACCAGACAGATAACGCAGACAGGGATCAATGCACACCACTGAATACACAATTTTCCCTAGATGTTGTTTCTTCTGCTTGGGGATGAAGGCAGATAAGACTGGGATAGTAGTGTCTTGGGAACTGATCTGAGGCCTGTCGATATCAGCGCAGCGGCCCTGAGAACAGTAGAGGTCATCGATTCACGTTGATTCAACAAATAAAGCGTAGCCTATTGGTTACGGTGTAGCAAGGAGATCTCGTTTGTGTTTGATAGAATTCCGATCAATTATAATTAGGATAATAGCATAATTTAGCAAAATAATTGTATTTATAGGTGCCTTCCAAGGCATATAACGCTAGATCAATAATATACAAACCAATACAAAACACATACTACAAACATAAAAAATTTAAAGTACAGTAAAAAAAAAAAAGTAAAAACCATAGAAAATCAATCAATCATTTACAGTAAAAGCTATCCTAAACAAATAAGGTTTACATTCATTTTAATAACCACTCTTCTCTCTAAATATCAGGATTGATCATTGGAAAAAACTATACTTACCTATGCTATAGTTATCATTTATAATTAAAGAGATATAATCTTTAAATATCTCAGTGTATACATTTTTCCAATGGTCATTCTTGATATTTAGAGAGAAAGGTGACAGATAAATTATAATAAAATTGAATGAATCTGGAGTTCATAAAGGCAAACATGCCTAAAATAATAATAATAAATGAAATATTTAAGAATCCACACAATTTGTAGATCACTAATCAAATATGCCAAATTGTGCCTTTGTACAAAATGTCAGATTTCCTTCTTTCCATCCACTGAGGTCAGATTCAATTTAGTCATAATACTATTTTTTTATATTAATGAAATCAGTCAGAGGAATTTCCTTTCTCATTTTCTGTCATAAAGATCTGTTCTTAATGACAGAAAATTAGATTACTGATATAAATTAATAATTTTATCATATTTAATAATATTTAAGTATTTAAAAATGTATTCCGATATTTAAATAGACAACAATATTTTTGAAATGGGTATATGATGCCTTTAAGGTTTTCCTTTTCCATGTTTGTGAATATATAAGGTCTGCAAAGTTGCAAGGCTCATGAAGTGATATATTCTATGTAACAGAGAACATTCCTCAAACGTCCACGTCACAATGTCAAATATTAGCATTATGCCACCCAAAGTTATTCGGAAAGAGAGAAGACGAGGCTTTGATGAATTGAATTGTCGTCAGGTCATGGAGACGCTGTGTGTTTGAATGCGAATGCAAAACTGCTTTGTTTGGCCTTCCACAAGCAGATGAAATTAGGATTTATTTATAAAGCCATTCTTGAGCAGTACAAAGTTTGCTCGTGCACAGCACATTTGACAGAGGACAGCTTCCTGAACCTGGGAGAGTACAACACCGGCTATAAACAAAGACTGCTTACAACTGTAAAATGTTCCGATTGATCATCCGCATTTTCAGAATCTGACTCGGACTTGAACTGAAACTGAAAAACCGACGACATTATTATTACCTGTGTTTACAAAAGCTTAGGAAGCCTTGGAAGCTGAAGCTCACGATTATGGTAAGTGCCGTTACATTTCCAACACACGCTTGAGGTGTTTGGCTCTGGCTCAGTTGGCCAATCAGAGCGCACTGAGCTTTTCAGAGGGAGGGGCTTTGTAGAAATTAGCACGTTTCAGACAGACTGGGAATAGAGCATCTACAATAATGCACATTATATAAAAAATGCTGTGTTTTTGAACATTAAAGCATGTTAACCTATTCACCCAATAATCAAAATAATGAACTTTTAAAATAGCATCATACGACACCTTTACATTGACAAATAAAATTTTTTAAACACAATTGCACAAATGCTCACAATTGTGATTAACAGCAATACAACTGATACGGATATAATTCTGCATGAAATCGAAGTTGCGATTAGTCTTTTCTTCCCTATTGTGACTAGCCTGGATGCCAGCCGAACTTAGCCCCGCCCACAACATTTGAGGTCGGGAAGTTCGGTCTGGACTTGATCCGTTGTGGAGCAACTATGCTCGAACCAGAGCAGTTCGGACCAATCAGATTGTCCGGGCGGACTTTATACGATGATGAACAGTAACGTAACCATCCACGTCACCAAAGAGCGCTTGGGTTGAATTTGTTCTAATCCTAAACGGAGAACTTGTTCGTATATGCATTCACCTTTACTATTTCTCTCAAAAATGATGATCGTGTTGGTAAGCACTCCGTATATCCTTAGAATCTTTTTACAACACCGGATCGTTCACACTCCTCTTCTTCTTCTTCTTCTTCTTCCAGCGTGCGTGCAGTTGAGTTCTGTTGACAACTATGCGTCGCTCAACATACGTCACTTACTCCGTTGCTCTGATTGGTTGTAGGTCTATCCAATTGAGTGCAGAGGCGTTTTCTTTCCTGGTTCGGTTGAAATGCCCCATAATCACAGTCCAATGGAGCAGTATCAGACTCATATTCTGACTGGAATCTGAGTATGATGATGTCAGGCTTATATTGTGACGTATTGTGAGTGAAACAGCTTCTGGAACGAGTACAAATGTAGGGTGGGACTTGATTTTGTTCATTGGGAATTGATTGGATGGTTGTGGTTTGTCTTGGTGGATCTCATTTGAGTGACAGGTTGGAAGTTATTTTGATTAAATATCATGATGGGACAAGAATTTAAAAAAAAAAATATATATATATATATATGTGCACGGATAACAGTGTTCTTCTCTTTGGCAGTTTGAGATCAGGCAGTTGAGGGCTCACCTGGCGCAGCAGGATTTGGATCTGGCCGCTGAACGAGAGGCCGCCATGCAGATCCACCACGTATGGGGGAAACAGAGCAGCAGCTTCCAGGAAATAGACGGCCTGGGGCCCGCCGGATCTGACAATGAGTGCCGCGCCAATACCAGAGAACCCAGACCTGCTCCAGGTACCAGCCCTGTCCTATCCGTCTTCCTGCTCTCACAAACAGAAATTTAGTTTGTGCCACTAAAATGTCTCTGGGAACTTTCAGTTCAGTATTGTATCAATCACATACAGTATTGTTCAAAATAATAGCAGTACAATGTGACTAACCAGAATAATCAAGGTTTTTAGTATATTTTTTTATTGCTACGTGGCAAACAAGTTACCAGTAGGTTCAGTAGATTCTCAGAAAACAAATGAGACCCAGCATTCATGATATGCGCGCTCTTAAGGCTGTGCGATTGGGCAATTAGTTGAATTAGTTGAAAGGGGTGTGTTCAAAAAAATAGCAGTGTGGCATTCAATCACTGAGGTCATCAATTTTGTGAAGAAACAGGTGTGAATCAGGTGGCCCCTATTTAAGGATGAAGCCAACACTTGTTGAACATGCATTTGAAAGCTGAGGAAAATGGGTCGTTCAAGACATTGTTCAGAAGAACAGCGTACTTTGATTAAAAAGTTGATTGGAGAGGGGAAAACCTATAAAGAGGTGCAAAAATGATAGGCTGTTCAGCTAAAATGATCTCCAATGCCTTAAAATGGAGAGCAAAACCAGAGAGACGTGGAAGAAAACGGAAGACAACCATCAAAATGGATAGAAGAATAACCAGAATGGCAAAGGCTCAGCCAATGATCACCTCCAGGATGATCAAAGACAGTCTGGAGTTACCTGTAAGTACTGTGACAGTTAGAAGACGTCTGTGTGAAGCTAATCTATTTTCAAGAATCCCCAAAGTCCCTCTGTTAAAAAAAGGCATGTGCAGAAGAGGTTACAATTTGCCAAAGAACACATCAACTGGCCTAAAGAGAAATGGAGGAACATTTTGTGGACTGATGAGAGTAAAATTGTTCTTTTTGGGTCCAAGGGCCACAGGGAGTTTGTGAGACGACCCCAAACTCTGAATTCAAGCAACAGTACACAGTGAAGACAGTGAAGCATGGAGGTGCAAGCATCATGATATGGGCATGTTTCTCCTACTATGGTGTTGGGCCTATTTATCACATACCAGGGATCATAAATCAGTTTGCATATGTTAAAATATTTGAAGAGGTCATGTTGCCCTATGCTGAAGAGGACATGCCCTTGAAATGGTTGTTTCAACAAGACAATGACCGAAAACACACTAGTAAACGGGCAAAGTCTTGGTTCCAAACCAACAAAATTAATGTTATGGAGTGGCCAGCCCAATCTCCAGACCTTAATCCAATTGAGAACTTGTGGGGTGATATCAAAAATGCTGTTTCTGAAGCAAAACCAAGAAATGTGAATGAATTGTGGAATGTTGTTAAAGAATCATGGAGTGGAATAACGGCTGAGAGGTGCCACAAGTTGGTTGACTCCATGCCACACAGATGTCAAGCAGTTTTAAAAAACTGTAGTCATACAACTAAATATTAGTTTAGTGATTCACTGGATTGCTAAATCCCAGAGAAAAAAAAAATGTTTGTACAAAATAGTTTTGAGTTTGTACAGTCAAAGGTAGACACTGCTATTTTTTTGAACACACCCCTTTCAACTAATACCCCAATTGCACAGCCTTAAGAGCGTGCATATCATGAATGCTGGGTCTTGTTTGTTTTCTGAGAATCTACTGAACCTACTGGTAACTTGTTTGCCACGTAGCAATAAAAAATATACTAAAAACCTTGATTATTCTGGTTAGTCACATTGTACTGCTATTATTTTGAACAATACTGTAACTTTATATGATTCTTCTGGAGATAATAATAATAAATAATAATGAATTTTATTTGTAATGCACTTTACATTTCTGCAATCTCAAAGTGCTACAGAGCATCTAGAAGTACAATAAAAAATAAATTAAAAACACAGTTAATTAAATACAAAAAATAAGAACTATTTAAAACTATTTAAGAAACTATTCAAGAAAAATTATTTATAACACATTCAGTGGAAAGCTTTAGTAAAAAGAAATGTTTTTAGGTTTCGTTTAAAAACATCTGTAGTCTGTGGGGCCCTCAGGTAGTCCGGGAGGTTATTCCACAGCCTCGGAGCAGCAGATGAAAAGGCCCTACCGCCCATGCTGCAAAGTTTTGTTCTGGGAACTTGGATGGTGTTTGTGTTAGCAGAACGAAGTGTGCGTAGGGATGTTGGGTGGGTGAGAAGTTCCTGTAGGTAAAGGGGGGCATGTCCGTAAATACACTGGTGGGTGAGGAGGGAGACTTTATATTCCACTCTGAGTGGGACAGGGAGCCAGTGAAGAGATTTAAGGATGGGGGTGATGTGTTCATGCTTGCGCACCCTCATCAGGATCCTGGCTGCGCTGTTTTGGATGTACTGCAGTCGCTGTATGCTTTTGCCAGAGATCCCGATGAGGAGTGCATTACAGTAGTCCAGCCTGGATGAGACAAAGGCATGGACAAGCTTCTCTGCATCTGCCAGGCTGAGTGTTGGACGGAGTTTGGCGATGTTCTTGAGGTGGAAGAATGATGTCTTACAAAGGTGATTGATATGGTTGTCAAAGGTAAGGTTTGAATCCATTTTGACACCCAAATTATTGACAGAAGTGGAAAGGAGATATTGTGGCCAGAGAAAGTGATACTAGTGATGGGTGAAGACATTTACATTTACATTTACATTTAGTCATTTAGCAGACGCTTTTATCCAAAGCGACTTACAAATGAGAGTAATAGAAGCAACCAACACTAGTCAAGGGCAACAATATGCAAGCGCTGTAACAAGTCTCACGTAAACACAGGACAGTTTTTTTTTTTTTTTTTTTTTTTTTTTTAAATAACAAACAGTAACGAATAGAGTGATAAGTGCTATTCTTTATTGGTCAAGTGCTGCTGGAAAAGAAGTGTCTTGAGATGTTTTTTGAAAATGGCTACAGACTCGGCTGCTCGAACTGAGACAGGCAGGTCATTCCACCAGGTGGGAACGGTCCAGGAAAAGGTCCTAGTGAGGGATTTCATGCCTCTTTGAGATGGCACCACTAGGCGTCGTTCACTTGCAGAACGCAAGCTTCTGGAGGGTGTGTAAGTCTGAGCAAGTGAGTTTAGGTATACTGGTGCAGAGCCTGCGGTTGCTTTGTAGGCGAGCACCAGAGCCTTGAATTTGATTCGCGCAGCTATCGGCAGCCAGTGAAGACTGATGAAGAGAGGTGTGACATGAGCTCTCTTCGGCTCGTTGAAGACCACTCTCGCCGCTGCGTTCTGGATCAGCTGCAAGGGTTTAACAGTGGATGCTGGAAGGCCCGCTAGAAGAGAATTGCAGTAGTCCAGTCTGAGAGTACAAGAGCTTGGACCAGGAGTTGAGTGGCCTGCTCTGATAGGAAGGGTCTAATCTTCCTAATGTTGTATAGCGCAAATCTGCAGGACCGGGTTGTTGCAGTAATGTGGTCAGTGAATTTAAGCTGATCATCAATCACAACTCCAAGGTTCCTGGCAGTCCCGGACGGAGTTATGGTTGATGAACCGAGCTGAATGGAGAGAGTATGTCGAAGTGCTGGGTTGGCTGAGACCACAAGCAGTTCTGTCTTTGCCAGATTGAGTTGAAGGTGTTGTTCCTTCATCCAGGCAGAAATGTCTGTCAGGCAGGTAGCGATCCGAACCCCAACTGTGGGATCATCTGGTTGAAATGAGAAGTAGAGTTGAGTGTCATCAGCATAGCAGTGATAGGAAAAGCCATGTTTCTTGATGACAGATCCTAGAGATGACATGTAGATGGAGAAGAGAAGTGGTCCAAGCACTGAGCCCTGAGGAACTCCAGTAGCAATATGATGTGACTTAGACACTTCACCTCTCCATGACACCCTGAAGGACCTACCTGAGAGGTAAGACTTGAACCACTGGAGAGCAGTTCCTGAGATCCCCATCTTCATGAGTGTTGACAGGAGGATTTGGTGGTTAACTGTGTCAAAAGCAGCAGACAGATCCAGCAGGATAAGTACTGAGGATTTGGAAGCTGCTTTTGCCTGTCTCAGTGCTTCAGTAACCGAGAGCAGGGCAGTCTCAGTTGAGTGGCCGCTTGAATCCAGATTGGTTGTTGTCCAGGAGGTTGTTCTGTGCAAGAAACATAGAGAGTTGGTTGAACACTACTCTCTCACTACTCTCTCAAGTGTCTTAGAACACTACTCTCTCAAGTGTCTTAGCAATAAAAGGCAGAAGGGACACCGGTCTGAAGAGCGAAGCTGATGTGGTGTACCGATCAAGATAGCATCTGTTTTGGAGCTGTTTAACTGAAGGAAGTTGAGCTTCATCCACGTCTCTATCTCCTCCATGCAGGTGGTCAGTGTGGATGTTGGAAAGGGAGCAGAAGAAGTGGGGGTAGTCTTAATATACAGCTGTGTGTCATCAGCATAACAATGGAACGATATACCATGTCTGCTAATGATTTTTCCAAAGGGGAGCATGTAAACAGAGAAAAGTGTGGGGCCCAGATATATCCAGGTGTCCATTTCATACAAATAATGCAGAATGTAGTTTCTGGGCTTATTTATAACTGATAATTTTTCTCAATTCACTCACCATTATTTAGCATGAAACAGAAATCGAATGAGAATATTTTATCTAAACACAGACAACAACATCCATTCAGTATTTACTGTGACAGTACAAGCAGGACAGATCGTATGATATCCCATTATAACAGACCGCTATAATGTTCCCCACATTATGTCAGGTCACATTGGGATCTGTTTGGCAGGAGTACAGCTGTTATACACACACACAAACACAGGCTGCTCTGTGCATTGGGCCTTGTTCCTCCTGAAAGAGTATTCAACTACGGCACAAACATCTGTTCCTTTAACCTGAAAAACCCCTCAATGGTCTTCGTGCAAGCCACACTTCATCCCCCAGAGGACTGTGGGAAATGTGGGCACCAGGAGCCAGCCCGTGGCTTTTTTCTCTAAACGGCACATGGAGAGAAATGCTGTCAAAGAGGCCGACCCCTGGAGACAGAAGAGCGGAGGAGAGGAGACAGAGTGACGGTTGCCTGAGGGCTCGTATCTAAGCGGCCATATTTTACATTTGGCGCCTCAAAGACACATATAAGATGCGTTTAAGCGCCGAAGACAAAGACGCAAAAAATATAGGAGCTGCTGAGTGATCTCATTTTTTAAAGAGCTGCTTTTTGAAGTTGCGGCCGCTACCTGTCAGAGTTCAGCGGGAGCGAGGGCTCTTTTATCTCCGCTGTGGTTCACATGAGAATTTACTGCGACCACTGAGATACAGCGTGACATGATCATGTTGAATCATCGCTCTCAATGTCTGCTTAGTTTCAGGAACCGGATTCCTCAAATACTGGATGGAGACACCAAAAATAAATAAAATGAGTTAAAAATGATTAAAATTTGACAGCGTATAAATTCACAGATGCAGCCTGAAGCACTGTTTCGTTTCAAACATAAATGTAACGTTTTAAAACGAGAAAAAACTGCATATGAGGTTAGAAAAATAAACTTGACGGAAAATATTTTCTATGAACACAAGCCTTCACATTTTTCTTCCCACTTGAATGTATCTCCTCATCCTTCCCTCGGGTAATTTTTTTTAACTTGTGTTCATCGGCGTGGTCCAAAAACTTTAGGACTTTTGTCGCACTTGAACCATGAATACACAAAAACTTTGGATTGGAGGAGTTTATGTGGCTGTAAGAAAAAAAAGTGAAAAATCAGTCCCTCGTGGAATCGCGGGTCAATTTGACCCCCTTAGGAATTAATGGAATGAGTGGAATGCTTCTGTACATATAGAAAAAAAATTAAAACTAAAATGCTAAAACGTCACCAAAAATGATTTTATAATGTCTACATGTGTATCGAGAACTGACTTTAGGACCCAGCGGAACAGAGGTCCACAAGAGGTCGGCAGAAACACCCAAACTGACCCAATGTGAGATATTTTAATCTGGTTACTCTGCATGTATTGGAGAGTTATTTTGAATTTAAGTTGAAAGAATGTGAAGAATATGCTTAAATTTGATTATTTATTGATAAAATCTAGTTATTTAAAGCTGCAGTCCGTAACTTTTTGAGCTAGTACATAATTAGCCTTACCTTAGCCCGATTCACAACCGTAAGCTTATAATAATGTGTTATAATTTGAGTGGAACTGGTAGCTTTCCGTGGGAAATTCGAGCTTCGTGCCATTCGGCTTTGCGTCATTACATCACGTCTGTATACATAAAGGAGGAGTCCGGCTATTAGGATATATCGCATGTTAAAATGCGGCAGATCATTTATAGTCTTTTCTCACAGCAGCTGGAGTAATTAAACATATCATTTTGATGGTGGATTGTAATCCAGAAAGGCCCAAATGACATCATCAGTGACAACTGGAGATTCACCCGTAGTCAACGCTAATACACTCTAAATACACAATGCTGATGTTGTTGACATTAACAGTTTGAGAACAAAGTATAACAGTAATAATAATTGCTTTAAAGGTAAATATAATTAAATATATAAAAAATATAATGAAATGATATAAGCTTTCTGGATGTTTATTTCGGGTCATTTTGACCCGTGAGGGAAAGATTTGTTACAGGTTGCGAGGAAAGGATGGTGTTTGGTTATTTTTACTGGAAAAATAATCTCTCACACATATTCCAGTCTGCTGTAAATCTAAATCTACTAATTACAAAGCTTGTCCCTAAGCCAACACTATGGTATTTTGGCAAAAGCAATGATTATAATTGTACATTTTTTCTTTTTTGAAGATTATGGTTTCATATTAACTCTTTCTTTTCCTCTCTCCCTGTAAGAAGTAAAAATGTGTGTGTGTGTGGTCGTCTTCATCCTCATGTGTTATTTATCCGGCTGTGATTGTCTTCCTGGTGTTTTAGTCGGCTCCCCATCTCCTCCTGAGCCTCCGTTTGATGAATATTTCAAACAGTAAAAATGAATTTAAAAAGGTTCTGTGAGTTGGGTCTCGTCTCCAGAGATGTGCGGATGGCACTTAGAGCGCGTTCGACTCCTCGCTCTGCCAGGCAGATCGTAAGACCTTCTACCCAGACGTTGACCTCCGCTGCATCTACAGCCACAACCGCATCAGACAGACGCTTTTTGGGTCAGGAGGCCGAGCAGTAAATAAGGGTGGCCAAAATCAGAGCGTTAATGCATTGCTTACACTGTAGCACGCTTCATTATATAGTTTACGCCACATTATAAAGCTGTGAAATGAGAAAAATGATCAGAAAACCTTTATAAGATTTCTTTGGATTCTATTTTTCAAAGATGTTTTTAAAAGGGGTTACTAAGTTTGTTTGGTTTGGGCTGATGTTGTGATGGATTTGCATTTGTTTTGTTTCAGAGAGTGTTGTTCAGGATGATATGAATAACTACATCAGTCAGTACTACAGTGAGCCAAGTAGCGGTAAGACACTAAAGTTATTTATTGCTTTTTTGATTATACTATGTTCTATTATATGTATTATATTTTTCTTATAGGTTTGATCTTTGCATATGTTTTCTGCTTGTCAATTGCATATGGCATACTGATTTCACCAAGTGCAACATGTTCCTGGATCAACATCTGTGTTGCTCCTGGAACTAAATCCAATCAACCAATCAGATTTGAGGGACAAACGCAAACGCTAATACTTTTAATATACTGTCTAATTTCTTTGCATAACAGTTATATCTAATAATGTATTAGACAGGACTGTTAAACAGATCGTAAACTGAAGACGGAGAACAGGAGAGCTGTGCTCAGGCTCTGGAGTACTCAGCACCGTCAAAATAAAGGTCAGCCGCGCCGTCAAAATAAAAGTCACAACAAGTGTGGCTTACGTCACTTCAGTGTTCCTACTAGCGGTGTGAATGCAACCAGGAAAATTTTCCTGGGGAACTTTTAGTTCTCAAGGAACCGCCCTGGTAACTAAGCTCCTAGAACTACCCGGTGCGAAAGCCCCTGGTTAGGACTACAATTTTGGACCGGAATGTTGTTTCAGAATCAACAAAATATGTTGACCCAGGTACACGTCTAACTCGGCAAAATCAGGACGTGCATTCAGCGTTTCTTGCATTAATTGGATGCATGCATACAAATTAGTGGTCGACTGGTATAATTTTTTCAATAGCCACTGACAGTATTTGGATAGCAATGTGGCTCATCATGGCCAATAAAATATACAGTAACTTAAGTATGCAAGTATATCATTTAAAAAGTTAAAGAAATGAGAACTGAATAACTGAAACTAAACATTAGTACGAATTTTACTCCATTTGGCTCAATTAATAGCTGATAATATTGAAAGGCCGAACTGTCTGGCTGATATATCAGTTGAAAAATGTCAATGATGCTTAAATATAAGGATGGCACTCATTCACTTAGTTATGCAATCTGTTGTACATACAGACATCGGAGTGCCCGACCCTGGTGCTCGTGTCATAACCACGGCAGCCATCGATGTCCACCTTCCCACCAACCCCAACCAGTTGCCGCCTTCCCTCGTCAGTGCCGACGGCCCGGGAAGTGGCCAAGGGCGCACAGGCAGCTCTGTAAGTGAGGCATCCAGCACGACCATGTCCCGGTCAAGCTGCAGCTTCACGGCCCGGCAGCACAGCATCAGCAGCCACACGCTGGGCTCCACAACTGACTGCAGCTCTACCGTACGGGAGGCCTCCACCTCCGACTACAGTGGCCAGCGCTGCTGCCCTCCACCATACTGCAGCCCTTTGACCCTCGGGACGCAACCAGGTGTCCACGACCCCAGCGCGGTGGTCAAAGAGCTGCTCTCTTCCTTGTCCGAGGATTCCTGCCTAGCTCAGAAAGGCAGGGTGGACCCGGTCAACCTTAAATTGCCCAGTCCGGCAGGGTCGGTGAAGGCCAGTCCGGAACTGGAGCACAGGGTGAACATATACAACAAAAGAAACCAGGAAAGTCTGGGCGTATTCCAGACCAAGCCACTAATTCACCTGCAGGGGACCGAGCCATCTCTGGAGGAGAAGTACAGGCTTATGGAGCCGGCAGATACTCCACTGAGCCATATACCAGACACATAGAGCATGACGTGTGTGGGACAGTAACCACCAACACCAGCTGAAGCAGCCTCTCTCTTGGCCTCTCTCTCTATATCACTTACTCATTGGCTGTGTCCGAAAACTGAAAAATGGTGCCTTCACTGGCAGTATCTAAGGTAGGAAGGTGTCAAGGCATATCCAATTCCAATGTTTGTGGAACATCCGGTCTGCTGAAAGAGTGTGACTAGTCAAGTAATGTAAATTGAGATTCATTCCAAATCTGCTCCAAAACACTTTCCTGTAGTTTTCAAGCAAACCAAACATTTGGTTGGTTCATTTGTGTTTGATAAGGAGCTAAACCCTGCATGAAGGTAATGCTCCAGGAGCAGGATTGGACACCCCTTCTTCTTGTCACAAATGGTGAAACATGTCCCATCCTGTGCTGGCACCCAGTGAATATGTGTGGACAAGGTCATTTTTGCGTATGTATTTATAGGAGTTTCCCTTTCAGACGCAAAATTTATGGGAGAATATTTTAATGAATCGCGCAAGGTGATTTATTAAGGTTTGCGCTCGTCAATTTGCACCATTCCCAGACAGCAACATAGTGTCGCGTGGAATCAACATGTCCCAGATGTGGCCCGGATCTGGGACGATGCTATGATGTTGTCTGGGTTATTTACCGCCCAAAAAAAGCACGTCTTAAAGCAGACGCTGATTTGTGCTGCTCTTGGTAGTCATCGTCAGTACATCACGCACAGAACTTTCCACTCCCATCTACGCTTTTTTGGAATTGCGTTCTCACTAATTTGAAGAAAATAAATTGCACATCATACACTGAGGATCACACTGATCACACACAAACTGACTTTCTGCAACTTGCTTTGATGACTCCAGAATGTAAATCGGGGTGGCAAAACAATCCAGAAGTAGGATTGGGCAACCAACCAATCATCATTCCCTAAACTTTTCCTTGAGGCACAGTTTTGGAACTCTTCCTAATCAAGCACACCTGATTCAACTCATTAATAGTGACTCAGATAAGAGAGCCATCCAAAAACGTCATCCTTTCTTGTCCAGGAACAAAGTTGGGAAACACTGTAAAACGCCTTGAATAGCCGTAGAACTAGTTCACTAGTTGGTACACCCCTACTACTGAAATGCCTCCATCTGGTCAATACATTAGAAATATCTTTCCCCATTTATGTGCTCCAACCCTGTGCATCATTAGTTAGTTGAAAGAAAAGTGTCTGATGGAGCAGTTGAAAAAAGTAACATCTGCAGAGAAATAGGCATTGTAGTCATAAAATATTTGCTTGGTTATCTCTAAAGCTCACTTAAATTCATTTTAGATTGACAGGTATGAGGGCAAGGTTCCTCAAATCTCCTTCAACTCTAATCAAAAGCCACTTTTCCACCGTCAGGCTGAACGGTTCTAAGAACGTTAAGGAATGGTTACAGTTATTTCCCCTTGAGCTGGGTTCGGCATGCACGATTACAAACCATTCTTGGGTCTTGGAATTCTTAGTACGGTTAGCCAACCGTGCTGGTAGAATGTGTGTTGTGACGTCACCACTCAGGATTGGTCACTTGTCTGTTGGATTTGAGAAACCCTGAGGAATTAGGGTGTACCTTTATACAAACATTGAGCGATCAGGCAGCAGTTGCTTTTTGTTTTCGGACGCAGCCAATCTGTCTTTCTCTCTGTGTTGAACAGCACTATGATACTCACTCCCAGGTTTCATGTCTCAGAAAAGGGGTACAGGAAGTGACATGAGGATAATGCCCTCTGCTACCCGCCTCATGCAATGTTACTCCTTACAGATGCACATTTCTCTCTCTCTTTCTCTCTCTCTCTCTCGCTCTCCAACTCTGCAAGAGCACTTGAAGTGTGCCACTCCTGCCAAAATTGCACAACCTTCCAAGGAGTCAGGGAGAGGTACTTCGGGAGCCATCATTGGAAGATTCTTCAGGAATTTCAGTGTGTCTGTTGGGCGAGTGGTGTATGAAACCAGCAAAGACACACTCTTTTAGATGGTAGGCCAATATCGGAGTGTGGCTGGAAGACTTGTGTTCTCATTCAGGGTGGCGTGGGAGGGAGTTTTTAATTTGTCGATTTGTTTATTTGTATGAAATGTAACTGACACACAATGTACAGTCCTTTTCCCCCAATGCTGCAGGGTTAACATTTGATCCATGTTCAAATGTGTCAAGCTGTGTGATTCAGCCAAATTTCTTACCTTTGCCTTTCTTACATTACTGATGCTGATGTTTGTATTCAAATTCTATGCGAGAAAAAAAAAGTGCTAAACTCAAGTATTTTTAAAACACAGAGAGCAAACGATAGGCGAACATTTCAGGTATACAGTATTAGAAGATTTTTATGAGAAATTATGGTTAGAATGTTGTCATAACCCCAAACCTTAACCCCCCATCCCAATAGCATGAGCCTTTGAAAAGATCTATCTGCTTTCTGAATGAGGCAAATTAATCCTGTGTTATCGACAAGGGATTTTATAAACTGATGATGGGAGACATTATCAAGCAATTAAAAGTTGGTCAATTCAAACATCCAGCTTCATTTTGTTTAATTATCAGGTTTGTTGTAGAAAGGATGTGCACGTGGGTATGTTCTGTTCAGTCAAATATCCAGAATACTGGTCATTTGTGAATGAGTAACAGAAAACGAAAGGACGAGTACAAGCAGAAGTAGATTTATTGGGTTGTTTTAGTGAACATCCAAGGCCACATAGCTACCTTTTTAAAATACAACAAACAGTAAATTACTTCCACTAATAGATTATGCCCAATACAAGACAGCCCTTCACAACTGCGGGATAAATCTGTGTCAAGTCAGTGTACAGCAGGAGTGTCCAAGAATGGCTGGTTCAGGTTGTTTCAAGTTGAATTCAGGAGCAGAATTGGACAACCCTCGATTAGTTTTCAACAACAATTAGGTTACAAACCAGAAAACTTTCAAGCCTATGTGTCACTGAATTCTTATATTAAAAGTGGTTTGATGTCTACATTAGATGTTGGAAGTACATAAGTGTTCTTGAGTAAAATCACGCTCAAGAGATCGGTGGAGCATCAGCTCTGAGCTTCTCAAGGCAGGTTCCCAGTAAAGTTCTCCAGGTGAGTACCATTTTTCTGAGGAGTCTCACTTTTTCAGGGCTTCAGTCAACTCGGGTACAACCTAGAAAAGAATATAGAGAGTAAACCAACCATCACTGCAGCTAAATATAAATAAAAAAAGTCACTCTTTGAATTTAAAAAGGTTTTTAAATTGGATGAATATTGCAGTGATATTGCAGTATAATGTTTCTAGCATGCTATATGTTTGGCAACAGTTTCTTCTAACCCTAAATGATGGAATGTGTAGCTTTTCATTTCTTGAACAACCATATTCCAGATGACAATGTCAAGATTCATCAAGCTCAAAGTGTGAACGAATGGTTGGGAGGGAGCATGAAGAATCATTTCACCTCTGAGTCCAGAACTTAAATTCATTGAAAGTCTTTGGGATGTGCTGGAGGAGGCC
Source organism: Gobiocypris rarus (assembly GCA_023029165.1). Taxonomy (NCBI): domain Eukaryota; kingdom Metazoa; phylum Chordata; class Actinopteri; order Cypriniformes; family Gobionidae; genus Gobiocypris; species Gobiocypris rarus. Next base: position 19,906,590 of record CM040913.1, read on the forward strand.
GAGTGCTGGACTCGGTATTGCACTGACAATACAAGATCTTCACCAAAAATAGATGGAAATCAACCGAATAGCGTCAGTTCTGACAGGTAACGCTGCTCTCCCTGCTCTTATCCATGCTAGGCTGCATGGATGCGCAGGGAGTTCCTGCCCAGAATGGAACCATACCGCCAATCCAAGCTATATGCTAATAGTCAATCAATCATCTTTGATGATAGTGGTCCTGACAGAAATAGCATCAAGAGGTGCATTTATTTTTGGTCAAGATCTTGTATTGACGATGCAAGAGACCAGCACATCCATAAGACTTTCAATGAATCCTACAGTTCTATGTCTTCCTACATGGTTGTTTAAGAAATGAAAAGCTACACACTCCATCTTTTAGGGTTAGAAGAACTGTTGCCAAACATATAACATGCTAGAAACATAAACATTGCAATAACGACCCAATCATTGACTCTTAAATACAAAAAGCGACTTTCTTTTTTTGCCCGGGCAGTGTACGACTTGACTTCAAACTGACCCAACTCTTTAGTTTTCTCTAGCGTTTAAGCTCCCTTGGCAAGGTGGTTGTCATTTGAGAGCAACCTGAACTTTTCCTATATGTCGGGGTTCTCATCCAAAACCGAGATGCTCCTGTATTCCAGAGCCTCCTGAAAAACTATATCATCACCCCAATATGTCCCCGGCTCACTTTTCAGTCTAAGGAAGGAGGAGAAAGCCCATGCATTTTAATCAGTTATCTGAGGAGTGACCGTGTGTAAAGTGATCTGAGAGCTTGCCCGCGGTGCCCATTGGCAATCACTTTTACACAGTTTACCTGCACACCTGTGTCTAGCACGCACCGCCTGAATAAAAGATGAACGACAGGGCAAACACAGGGAAATAAACGATGATACCGTTACACGAAGTAAACACCAACAACAGATGGATGTGGTGTGTGTGTGTGGCAGGCCTCTGGCACCGGGAGCGCGTGTGCCACCTTGAACTATGGCGCGCAGCCGGGCGTGTAAAGCTCTGGTGAGAGGAGACTGAAAATAAAGGTGAAAAACTACACCCACACACACTTCTGCTGACTATCAATTACTTTTCTGCTCTGAAAGGAGAAAAAGTTGTGTATAAAGCTTCTGGTCGCAGCCACGAGTCGCCACTGATTAATTCAGCGACTCAATAATTCAGAAGTTGCACACTTTCCATTAGGTGGAATAATGCACCCTGCAAAATTTAAAAGGGGAATATGGGGCGGCTTCTTTTTTTGTGAGTCTTTCTGGTTTTGGTTGTAGACTCAAGAAATGAATACCAGGTCATTCGAAATGTACAGCGTTATTAATAATAAACAAGAACGGTGCTGCTGATTGTCCGAGGCACTGGATTAAAATGTCTCTGATGACCTGATAAGGATCTTGTGTGCTAATGAGATTCGTGTTTTAGAGGAAGAAGATTGTATCTTTCATGTTGCGTATACTTTATCCTTAGTTGGAGTGTTAAATGGCAAAAGGCCTGTCTTTGTCCTGAGTTCTTACCATTCTTATTTGTAACATTTGTATTGATTTTATTGAAGTTAATGTAGAAACGGCATCACATCAGTGTAAAAAATAACTGTGTTTATTCCATTAATAGTCAGTAAAAATATAAAATACTATTGGATTCAAATGTGTGTTTCCCACATGAATACACCAACTTGCTAATATCTAGACACCAACTCCAACTAGGAATCTTACCTTGAACAAATCTGCCACTAGGCCATAGTCAGCCACCTGAAAAATAGGGGCTTCTGGGTCCTTGTTGATGGCAACTATGGTCTGTAAAACAAATAAGTCAATTATTTAGCTATATTATGGGCTATATTGCATGAAAAGCACTGATTAACTATGGTCAATTCCCAGAAAAGTGCAGTGGTAACTTTCTAACAAAAAATGCTAACGCAATATTACTGTGAACATCTCATTAACGTGAGGAAGATGCTCCTGTATGAACATATGGAGGAAGATGGTTGTGATGGACGCTCTGGCAGATTGTAAAGCAGTGCTATGAGAAACTGTATTCCAAACATGCAGAATAGAAAATGCAGATGAATTATGGATGCAGGTAAAAAGCTACTCCAGATCGCTTTTAAAACACTCCATCCCAATACATCGTCACACTCACAAGAATGAGTTAACTTGGCATTCTGGAAACTCTTGGAGACCTCTTCTCATGGGTGGGGTTTCTCTGATTGAGGATATTACCACAGAAAATGATATCTTCTTAGTGTACCACAGTGTGTGTGTGTGTGTGTGTGTTTTGACTGTACCTTGCTATCTTTCATTCCAGCGAGATGTTGGATGGCGCCAGAGATGCCAACTGCAATGTACAGCTCCTGTAGAGGAACCAAGAAAAGTATTAAAATTATACTTTAACATATACACATCAGCGGTTCCTAGCTCCTCTTAAATAATGTCACGTTTATGACGCTGAACCCCGAACACATTGATGTGTTTGCATTTCACTGCCTATTCAGTGTTCAGTATTCCCTTGCATAAATCTTTAAGTGCCCCTATTATGCTCTTTTAAAGGTTCCTAATTTTGTTTTGGAAAACACAACAGGTTTACATGCAAAGGTCAAAAACACTTTAATTTTCTCATAGTATACATTGCACATCACCACATTTTTCAGTGATTCTCAAACGACTTGACGATGAATCAGTCTCTCCAAATCCGTCCTTTCGGAGAGCCTACTCTGCTCTGATTGGTCAGATGACCAAGTCTGTTGTGATTGGTCTACTCTGCTCTGATTGGTCAGATAGCCCAATCTGTTGTGATTAGTCTACTCTGATCTGATTGGTCAGATGGTCCAGTCTGCTGTGATTGGTCGACTCTGCTCTGATTGGTCAGATGGCCCAATCTGTTGTGATTGGTCTACTCTGCTCTGATTGGTCAGATAGCCCAATCTGTTGTGATTAGTCTACTCTGATCTGATTGGTCAGATGGTCCAGTCTGCTGTGATTGGTCGACTCTGCTCTGATTGGTCAGATGGCCCAATCTGTTGTGATTGGTCTACTCTGATCTGATTGGTCAGATGGTCCAGTCTGCTGTGATTGGTCTACTCTGATCTGATTGGTCAGACGGCCCAATCTGTTGTGATTGGTCTACTCTGATCTGATTGGTCAGACGGCCCAGTCTGTTGTGATTGGTCTACTCTGATCTGATTGGTCAGATGGTCCAGTCTGTTGGGATTGGTCTACTCTGATCTGATTGGTCAGACGGCCCAGTCTGTTGTGATTGGCCTACTCTGATCTGATTGGTCAGACGGCCCAGTCTGTTGTGATTGGTCTACTCTGATCTGATTGGTCAGATGGTCCAGTCTGTTGGGATTGGTCTAACACTTACAGCGCTTTTCGGAAGCTAAACGTCCATCACCATAACTGAACTTCAGCTCCATCCTGAGGCTTCCTAAAGCTCAGTGATTGTACAAACTGTAAAGACAGTAACGACGACGTCAATTTTAATATATTAATCTGAGCGCGAGTCCGATGACGAAACATCAGAAGAACTAGTTATTCAACCCAAATCTCCATCACAAGGATGACTTGAGCAGGACGTTTCTCAGTGAAACTCTACTCATTTTGAGGTACATCATGAGATGCTGCAGCTGTAATTCCTCACCATTAACAAGTGTATGTCCATCAAGAAACCCATGTGTATATTTCTTATTTATTGCGTTGCACATGCGGGAACTGTATAAATAACGGTGCATACGTCAACCGAGCACAACATGAATGACGTGTATTTGTACAAACAAATCTTGCTCCATCCTTTATTTTTTCTCAAAGTAGTAAGAACGACAAACAATCTGCATTTATAGACAGTTTAAGGTAATAGTGGACCACAGCGGATTAAAATGTCTTCTCTAGTGATGTAGAACCGTCACGCAGTGGGATTCAAATAGGGGCACTTTAAAGATATAGTGGCAACAGCTCATTTAATAATTAGGGTCAGTGAGGGGGTCAAAAAAATTAATTAAATCTAAATTAGCGTTTATTTTTATGCACATTCCTTTTGCCATTAATTGTAATAATCCAGTGAAATTTGTTTTATGCACAAGGAGTCTGACAACAGCCGGTATGATCTGATCTCACCATCAGACTCGGTCTGTGATTACAGGAAGAAAAACTGAGACAGCATCTCCAAGATGCTTGAAGAAACCAATAATGTGCCTAAGACTTTTGCACAGTACTGTATATATAAAATCCATTTGATTTTAATGAAGATAATATTGCTTTCTAAACATTTAACATTAAGAGATGAACCACAAATCCAAAAAAAAAAAAAATCTCATTTACCTAACAAATCATATGTTCTCTTTATGTGCAAATGTAGACATTTATGAATTACTTGTGAGGAAAAGCTCATTTGATATGCGTTCAGAGTCATGTTATGCACAAACCTGATTGATTAACACCGCTAGCAACAACATAGTGTGCCATGTTTCAATTAGCAGCACTTTAGATGAACTGCACTGGGTGTAAACGAGGCTGGTTCTTAAAAATCACAAACTAGATTATTGCTTGCAAATTTCAACAATTTAGCACTGCACATGTGTTACAACAACAAAGGACATTTAAAACTGTAAATCAGAGCCGGTGAGCATCTCGGCATTGGCTCGTGAGCGCTCCGCTGACCTCCCGTCCCAGAGCACAGGCCACAACATCCTCCCAATTACTCAAAAGAGGAGTGCTTGGGGGATGTGGCAGGACAGACCCTGCGTCCCTCCCCCTCGCCTCCACCCTTCTCCCGTGGGAGTGCTACATCAGTGGCTCTCAGCTTAATGCACTGCTCCATGAATATTTCAGTGCAGTTTAATGTGGCTGCGGCGCTCTCCCGGGGGCCACCGCTTCAATTTGTGAACAAGCGGCCGGCAGAACTCTAAAAGCCAGGAGGAGAGGAAAGAGGGCAGGGCTGGTGTTTCAGATGGGCTGAAGTGATGGAGAAACACAAATATCTTGATGTCCATTCGATGGGCTTGTAGTGGGTGGTGGATAAAAGTTTGCTAACGACTTCTTTGAGTTACTGGATAATTGGTACAAAACATCTAAATGCCAATAACTTTTGATGAAAGTTGATCTTTTCATTAAAACGTAATTTCTCCACCTCTAAAACATTTTATCTGCTGATGTAACATAGGCTGCACCAAAAATATCAGCCTAATGTCTCATGTTTCAATCAAATCAAGTCCTGCCCAACATATATTTTTTGCTGAATGTTTCCATCCACATGAAATAGAAAAATTTGGGACATTATGGAAGTCGGCACTTTCCTAAACCGGGACATAAAACAGGGCCTGAATGTCTCTGGACTTACCATGAGGTTACCAAAAACGACCAATGACTAACAAGGTTGTAAGTAACAGGGTTGAAAATGTATCCCAAATTAAGTCATTCATTAGGGACTAGCTACCTTGGCACCGGTCTTGTAGTTATTGAAAAACTTATATATACAGAATTAATTAAATACAAATGTTTCTTTGATAATTTCTTTCGTACAATATATGGGACAACAGGGTTGAATACTTACATATTTATAACTATAATTATAGACTATAGTGAAAGTGGCTCCATGTCATTTAAATAGTTGCATGGTGCACATCCTTAAACTTTAGTTTTTCACACAAAAAAGCAAGAAAAACCTCCGAAGCATGGATATCCAGTCATCAAAACATCACCCTGAGGGATAAAAGATTACGATTAACCACAAAAGACATACTGAATCGACCCAAAACAACCCTCATCCATCTTGACTTGTGTTCACTAGACTCTTCACTGGTAGAACTCATTCGGGACTTGTTCAGGGTGAATACTAATGCACAACGCTCGGGCTACGCTTGACAAGCTTGTCAAAACATTTGCAGAATTGGGTTTGGGGCTTGGATTTGCCTGGTCTGAGCTCGGGGCGGACCTGTGCGGTGCACGGCTCCACTAATGGCTCTGGTAAATCATTTAGAAGCCGGAATGTGCCATTAACTACATCACAACGCCTCAAAGCTCTGCTAATGTGTGGATAATGACAGCTGGGACGTCCCACTTGGAGCGGATAATGGAAAATTAACCTTTTTAAAGGGCAACACGGATCCATTTTTCAGGATTCAAACAGAAACAACAATTAGATGTTGTTGTATTCAAAGTCAAGATGGTTTATCAGTTTGAAAATCTGGTGGGTTTATTTCCTAGCGTTGAACTTTTGAGAAGAATCTCCATCTGTAGAGGACAGACCGAGAAAGAAGACAACTGGTTTCCAGTGGTGGTACTTACAGGAGCCACAATCTTTCCAGTCTGTCCAACCTGCATGTCGTTTGGTACATAACCAGCATCAACTGCGGCTCTGGAGGCACCAACTATGATAAAACAATGGTGGTTTCATATTGAATTCAGATATCTTTAAATAGCTTGATTAAAAACAAACACTAAACAAAAAATCTAGGTTAAAATCAACGATTAGGACAAAACAAACACCGTACCGGCTGCGTTCAGCTTGTCTGCGAGGTCGTAGAGCAGTTTGAAGTTGTCGCCGCTCTTCAAGCCCCTCCCTGTTATGACAGAAAGACAGCAGATGGGCATGAAATATGAAATTACTGACAAGGTTATGAGTCCAGGAGGATCAATACAGTCTCAGTTTACTATTGATTTTCTGAGCAAAAAAAAAGCCTAGAGAATTTCCTAGGGAATACCCAACATTATGACACAATGAACGTAAACACAAAGATGATGTAGTCCCTGTGGGAAGAGGTTTTAGTTTTTTGTAATTTACTGATGTTATTTTTCTTTGATTTAGCAATAAAGTATGAGAGTTTGAGCATTAATGCTTTTTTATGTTTGTTTATAATAAAATAATACAATAAAAAAGGAACATGTTTTCATTCAAATGTAAAAGCACATGGTATTTTTAGATTTTATACTTTTTTTTTGTATTTATTTATTGTCATATCAGCATTAAAGATGAATTTTTTAAACAATAAAATATTTAAAAAAATTTAAACAATATAATTAAATCAGATCTTTAAATTTAATATTTGATTAAATAAAATTTCTATTCAATGTTAAAACAAACAATGTACGTAAACACACAGATGATGTAGTCCCTGTGGAAAGTGGTTTAAGTTTATTGTAATTTATTTATGTTATTTGATTAAGCAATATAGTACGATACATTTTTGCCTTTTGCTTTTATAAAACAGTTTGTTTATAATAAAGTGTTAGAATAAAAAATAAAAATCTATAAAAAGGTTCAGTTACGTTATGACTGAAACGTAATACATTATAAAAAAATGTATTTAAAAAAATACACAATTTTCCTATTCAGGAAATCTTTATAAAAACATATATTACAATTCTGAATAAAACCATTGCCTAGTAACATTAAAAGCAGGACAGTCCATCAAAAATGTTAAAAATTCAGGTGCCTTACAAGAATCAGATATTAATTAGAAGATATAGTTCTTGACACCTCAAACTGGTTAACAAGTGGCCTCTATGGGTGCGCTGCTGTGACATAGGTAGGTGAACAGGAACAATCATATTAACATTATGTTATATCATCTATTTTAGCACAGCTGAAGCTGCATTTGAGAACAATATACTCTAATTATGTTGTAAAATGTATAGTTTAAGACAATTTCTTGTAATGTCCAGAGATCAATTGTGGTTCTTGTATAATGTTCTTACCTCCAGACACCACGACTTTAGCACTGGTAAGTTCTGGACGGTCACTCTTAGTTAGAGTTTGTTCCAGCCACTCGGAGACTCCAGCAGCGGCAGACGAAGAGACTGCAAAAGCAACAACATCTCGTGAGGAGCCGTCCAAATAAACACGCAGTTGTTCCAAAATACCCTTTTATGATCCCTTTAAAGTCAACCTTTAAACAAACTAGCCCATCAAAACCTTGCAGCGGAGTGGAGGATTATATACAACACTAAATACTATAAACCTTTGTGTGTGGTATCAAAGTCAGCGTGACCTTAAAGCAAAACATGAACAAACAACAGTGTGTTTAACTTTATCAAAGACTGACTGAGTACCTTCCTGTGAAGAGGAGCTGCCCCCCTCTATGGACGCAGGTTCAAAGGAAGTGGCTCTAACGGTGAAGACCTTGACGCTTTCATTGCACTTGACTGTGCTGAGGGCATTTCCTGTGGCCAGAAAACAGGGGGAAAGCAGTGAAATTACAAGCAGTTACTTATAAACATGACAGCCCCATATTATATAATATATGCATGTATAAATATATAGATATACACAGACACACACACATACACCAATCAGGCATAACATTATGACCATTCACAGATGAAGTGAATAACACTGATAATCGCTTTATCACGGGAACCTGTTAGTGGGTGGGATATATTAGGCAGCAAGTGAACATTTTGTCCTCAAAGTTGATGGAACCCTTGTGGAGTGCTCCTGGCCAAGGCTCATTGGATGCACATGGGGAGCAAAAGCTGGCCCGGGTGCATGTGCCACACTTACCTAGGGAACACATGGCACCAGGATGCACTATGGGAAGAAGGCAAGCCGGCGGAGGCAGTGTGATGCTTTGGGCAATGTTCTGCTGGGAAATCTTGGGTCCTGCCATCCATGTGGATGTTACTTTGACACATACCTCCTACCTAAACATTGTTGCAGACCATGTACACCCTTTCATGGAAACGGTGTTCCCTGGTGGCTGTGGCCTCTTTCAGCAGGATAATACTCTCTGCCACAAAGCAAAAATGGTTCAGGAATGGTTTGAGGAGCACAACAACGAGTTTGAGGTGTTGACTCAATCCAATCGAGCATCTGTGGGATGTGCTGAACAAACAAGTCCGATCCATGGAGACCCCACCTCACAACTTACAGGACTTAAAGGATCTGCTGCTAACAACTTGGTGCCAGATACCACAGCACACCCTCAGGGGTCTAGTGGAGTCCATGCCTCGACGGGTCAGGGCTGTTTTAGCAGCAAAATAGGGACCAACACAATATTATCATAATGTTATGCCTGATCAGAGTATATGTATGTATATATAAAAAACACAAAAATAAAATAAAATAGTGGACTCATCTTTACAAAACAAATCTAGCTTTTTATACTAAAAGCAAGCTTCTCACTTTAATAATTTGTATTAACGAAAGCAGATCATTATCAATTGTTCATTCAAATACATTTAGGATAATTCTAGAAAACGTCCCTGGAGAACCTTCATGGATCCCCAGTTGAAAACCTTAAACATAAATGATCACCATAAGCAGAAAAAAAAAATACTTTTCATTCAATTTTTTGCATGAAAACATTAATATGTGCCTTAAAATAAAGTCTCATAAATATCAAGTGCTCTGTGCTTGCCAAAGATAAAGTGGCTGGCGTAATTAGGAAGTATTTATGGCAGCAGATTTTATGGATGAGAAACGGTGAACAGAAAAATAATACATCCAAAAAGGCTCCAGGGTCCCCCTTAGATTTAAAAAAATTAAAATATATGATTTGTTTCAAGTGTGTGAGTCATTGTGCGTCTCAGTTCACGCAGCCAACCAATGGCCAGACTCCTAAATCACAAACTCCATGTTAAACAAAGAGAAGGATAAGGAACACACTAAGAAGGTTATTTGAAAGCAAACAGGTTTAAAGCAAACAGGTACATCTTAAAGCGCTACTGGTGCATTTGTTTGTGTGTTTACCGGCATAAATGGTCCTCACAAAGGTGTCTGCAGATTTGATCTCAATGATATCTGAAATGGGAGCCACATCCAACTTGGCGGCCACTCTTGGAAGGAGATTCTACAAATAATGAAATACACTCACCATTATTAAAGACAATCGGATGTATTTGAAGATCCTGAATAAGTTCGAGCCATTAAAACATGCACATCCTTATCTACGGATGTGGTCAAATTTGATTTGTTTGGAAATAGCATCATTTCGGAGGCATTGATCAAAACCCAGTTTCAGCGCATGTCTGAAAACTTTGGCCTTCCTGCATTGCAGACGGAATAAATATCGTTGAGTCTGAAAAAGAGCTCTAAGTTATGTCTAGAGGTGAAAAATATTGCATAGTGGTAATTCAAGTGTTTTATATAGTGACATAATGAAACCAAATCCACCACTTAAGAATCCATCAAATAAAATACGTTTAGCCAGTGAGGAAATTGAGACTAATACATCTCTTTGGTCTGGGGTTAGGCTACATAAGATACTGTTTAATGTATTACAATTCAATTTAAATACCATTAGATCTGCTGCCTGACAGTTTGGCTGCGGAATGACAAATAACCGTGCATATAATAGAGCCGCACTTATTGAGGACGGACTTCTCCCACAATTCCAAAAGTAAGGAGCTTGATAGGGGCTCGCAGTATGAGAGTTTCAAATCCATTTCCCATTTGTGCTTTTCACTTTGGGAAATAATCAAATAACTTCGGAATGAGAGTAACTACAAAATCCAGCGTAAGTAAAACATAGCTACACTAATAATCACTGATGCGATCACAAAAGGATCAAGGAAAAAGCTATTTAAACTTTGCATGATCACAAAAAATAAGTGTTTGTCGGCATATAACAAGACAAAATCAATTTTGTACATTCTTAAAAATGTTGTACAAGTTTATCGTCAAATTTAAAAAAAGATCAAGGCACATTTGGTTCAAGCTCAAAGTTTGTCATAAAAAACATCAAGGCAAATATTTACATTAACTTTTATCAGACTGTACAAAATAATCATCAAATAAAAAAAAGTATGTAAAATTTGTACGATTGTAATTTTAGTTTTAAAATAATGTTTTATTTTAGGCTTTTATTCTAATATTTTTAGTTGCCATGTTAATTTTAGTAAAATTTGTAGTACTTTTTATTATGTGCTTTAGTTGTTTCCTTAGATGCTGTTTTTTTATATTGATATTTCTTTCTTTTATTTTTTATTTCACTTTTATTTATTTCTATTTAATAATTTTAGTGCTTTGTGAAATAACTGCCAAGGCTACATTTCTAATATTAATTTTGTTAAATTTTCTCAACTTATATTTATTTTACTTTATTTTTTATCTAAGCTTTATTTAAAAACAAATGTTTTTGATGGATTTAGTTAATGATAAAAACCCTGTGTAAAAGTTGCATTAAGTTTGTCATCAAATAAACAAAACCCATCGAGACAAAAATCATGCATGTGATCAGCTAAGAAAAGAAAAGGAAAATCTGACCAATAAAAAAATATTTTATCAAATTAAAAAAGATATATTATATTTCAATAATACATGCTACTGTACAGTAAAATAAATAATACAGTACTTAATATTCATGATAATATATTATAATACAATACATGTTAAAATAAAAGTATTGATATAATTGTTATTATTATTAATAACAATGTTAATATTATCATCATCATCATCACTATTATTATTTTATTTTACAGAACAGTAAAATTAAAATACTAACATTTATTTTTGTTTATAATTTCTTTGTTTTCAAAAATTAAACCATTGTGCATTTATTTTGGAGGAAAACCACAGGACGACCTTATCGCTTGACAACATCAGATTTATAAACAATTGATGAATGTATGTTCCCAGATGCAAATAATAAGCAGCGAAACAAAAACAAAATGAACATTGCTGGGCTTTACTCTGAAACATGCAGCGCATCAGACTGTATATATACTCTATATATCTCATTACATCACAACCATTGTTATTTGATGATTGAACGTTTTGCATATGACAAGCCATATCACATTCTCCAACCCATGCAGTCAAAATAGATTAAAAAAAGGTACTGGCCAACTTGCGAGTAACATCATTTCAAAGCAGATCTTTACTCGCATTTGGCGCTTTGAACCCTGGCTAACATGATATGCCGCGAGCTCATGGAGACGTACAGCACTGTTAGAAGCAATCCGTACATTAAATAAATGTGTTAGAAAATGAAACATTTTTTAGGATTTCAATCATCATTCAGTAACCAAATATTTTTCTGTGGTGAAGCAAATACTACAGAAAAAAGTAATGTAATTTCTACCTGAAGTTAGTACAGGCAAGAATAAAAAACAAAAACATAAATTTTATATTAGTACTCAATTTAAGTTTGTAGAAATTAAAGCGTAGATATCAACGTAATACAATTAAGTAAAACCTACTCAACTTTCTGATGCTGGATTTCCCATCATGCAATGGTGTATGAATAATTAACAAGGTTGATTTTTCTTCTTCCAGTTTTCCAGCTGTATTTACACTGTTTTATCATTGTTTTTGTTAAGTTTAGTAACTTGCCATTTTGTGACATTTGGAGTTCCTTTTCTACTCAAAATTACGCATTCATTTATTAAAAAATTATCCAACGAATGTTACCGTTATTGTGTATTATGTACCAACTTTTGAGATCTGTGTTTGGGTGGGTACCACATTACTTCTATTATGTACATATGGTTGTCTACACAATATCTACTGTATTATTTACTTAGATAGTTTAAGTTAAGTATGAAGTAAGCATGGTTTAATTTAACAATGGTCTTGTTATATGTTTGAGTGAAATGTACTTGAAACAGAGTATTGCAAAGTAGTGTTGTCAAAAGTACCGACCGCGATACCAAATCGATACTGAAATTTGTGTGACGCTTTGAGTGCTGTTGAGTGGAATCATAAACACCTCTGACTGGCCGTTGTGCTCATGCGCTCATCAAACACATCTGTGATTGGCTACAACGATCAGCGCTTCACAACTACGTTATAAATATACATCAATGACGCTTTTCACAGAGCGCGCCGCTTACACAGATACACACAGAGCTTTTTAATGCAGGTGTCTGTCAGCCTACCGGTCCGCTGGTCGACGCCAGCTTGTGTTTTCAAACGCTCCCGCTTTCAAAACATTTTCAAACACTTCCGTGAGCTTTCAAGCGCAATTTTTCTTAACTTAGTAAAGTAGATTTCACTTAATTCCATATGTGAAATTAACTTTAAGGTTTTTGCATGAAGATTTTTGCAAAAGAAAAATTAAGTACATTTTACTTAATGTTTTTGTTTGTTCTGATAAAGGTTCGTCATAAATTTTTCATGTCAATTTTGTTCAATCTGATAAGAAAATTTGTCATCAAAATAAATAAATAAAATTAAGACAAAAATATGCATTGTTCAATGACATCAAAATAAAAAAGTAACAATGGTGTTGTTTTTGCCACAGTGTGTAAAAAATATAAGATGGCTCAATGATAAAGACAATTGAATGTCTACCTTTCCGAAAGCAGAAGCTCCCGCACAGATGTGTGTGAAACTGAACTGTTTCTGAGTTGCCAAGATGAGCGGCGTCAGCTCCTCTGTGAAAGAAGACAGAATTTACTTTTCCATTTTAAATCACTCAATACCTCCTTCCTTCAATCTGTCAGACGCTTTTATCCAAACTTACTAGCACTGTCCTTTAATTAAAATTCACACAAAAACCAAATTTATTAACAAAACCATGAGTTTACCTGGCAATGAGCCTTTGTAGGCTTCATGTTGAGCTATCAGAACTTTCTTCACCCCTTGAACTTTGGACAACTGCTCTGCAACCTGTCAAAAAACCCATAATTAGAGCCCTGAAATCAGGCTTGCACATAAATCAATGAGCATGAAGGGGGAATACCTTTGCACAGTTCGTTCCAGCAACCAAACAGGACACATCACTGCCCAATTTATTAGCAGCGGTGATGGCGTTCAGGGTGATGGGGGTCAGCGTGTCATTATTATGCTCGGCAACAACCAGAGTACTCTGAAACCTCTGAATCAGAGCAGACTGGAAAGAGAAAAAAACGATATGACACAGTGTGATTATAAATAACTGCCAGGCTCTTTCACCCAAATAACTGATTGAAGGTTACTATTGAATGCAGACTGGGGCAGTGCAGCCAAAACATTGTTCTGTAGCCAATAGAGGTCATTAGAAATCTGATACATAACGGGAATATGATACTACTTACTTAGTCTGGCCTAATATATTCACATATCAAATTCAATGTACAGTAGGTAACATTTTAAATGCACTGTAGGTCAATCAGTTCGTTAAGGACAGTGTGGAGGTTTCATAACGCACTGTTTACATATTGCATAACCTTGACAGATAGTTAGCTAGCTATGTTTATCTAACTATCTATTTAACTAATCATATTGATAATAATGCCAATGCTCTAAACGTGTCATGAACATATTCAAAGCTCAATATTTCTGTCTAAAGCTGTAAAAACGCCAGCAAAACTATGAAACTATGATATTAAAGTTAAAGTAAACGCTTAGCTAGCATGCTGTATAACTATGAATAAAACAGGTCAGCAAAGTAACCAAACATTTGACATTGCGTTTTAACCGTCACATATCAAAAACAACACATTAAAACAAGCGTATATAGAGAAAAATAGCAGTTTAGTAACATATTACACCACTCCTGCCGAACTAACGTTAAATAAGCGAGTTAGCCAGAATGCTAAGATTTTTATTCAGGTCTATTTCTCTCTAGAAAGGACGGCGAGAAAGAATTACAACTTTAAAAGAAAGTGCGCACTGGTTAATGTGTCGTTTCGTCGGGTGTTTCTTACCAACTGCCTCAGATGGGTCTTGTTTATTGCTTTGAGCATGATTACAGTAGCACACTGTCAGCAGCCACACTGCCACTGCTTTAGCGACAAGGGATAGAGGTTGAGTTGAGTTCTCGCGAGATCAAAAGAGACACGCCCCTCTCATATATAAAACGTTTATAACGGCTCAAGTGTTTTTTTATGTGATATTCTTCAGTATATTTGCGCAGTCAAAAAATATTATATGTATATATATATATATATATATATATATATATATATATATATATATATATATATATATATATATATATATATATATATATATATATATATATATATATATATATATATGAATGGAATAACTAATATAACTGCCTAGCAGTTTATGCTTTGACACATCTGTGAGCTTTTAGTTCAAGAAGAGTTGACTAGAAATGTGACAGCGTCCACAGAACCAAGGGTTTAGATTTTTTTAGGACTTTATTCATATATATATATATATATATATATATATATATATATATATATATATATATATATATATATATATATATATATATATATATTTTTTTTTTTTTTTTTTTTTTTTTGTGCATATTCTTGAAACAAACTGTACCAACAGTAGAATGCAAAATATTAGTATGAATATGAGCTTTTTACAGTGTTCTTATAGGGGTATGAGTTTTATTAACGTTCCCTGTTGGTCTTTTTGTTTATTTGTTTATTAATTTTATGTCATGTGTTGGTTTGATATGTTTGTATTTGATGCTGAGTTAAGTTATCGCGAGATCATAAGAGACACGCCCCTCTTATATATCAATTATTTCGTAACAACTCAAATGTGGTTTTCTTGGAGGTGATATTCTTCAGTATATTTGCGCAGTCACAACATTATATGTAGGCCTATATATGTCTGATTGGAATAACTAATTATATAGCCTAACTGTCTAATAGCAAAATTGGCGGAGACTTATTATATATGTAATTAGGGGCGGAGTTTCAACGCTATGATAATCTGTGGAATTTTTAGTTCAAGAAGAGTTTACTATAAATGTAACAGGGTCCACAGAACCAAGGGTTAGATTTTTTATGACTTTATAATTTTGTGGCATAATTTTCGTAAACAACTGTACCAACAACATATTTTCAGTATTAAGTATAATGCAACATTTTGCATTTTTACAGTGTTCTTATAGGCTATATGGGTATGAGTTTTACGTTTGTTTGTTTTATTTAGTAATTTTATGTAATTTATTGATTTGATAAGTTTGGATTTTATTCTTTGGGTTGAGTTCACGTGCAAAATGTGGTCAAGACAAAAGGGGGAAAAAGTGATTTATTACTTTTTGCATCATATTATAACGTTCAAGATAGATTAACTAAAAAAATAAAGATAAATTATAATATAATATAATATAATATAATTAATATGAAGATAAATTCATTAGGTATACACATGTAGCATAATTTTTCAACCTAAAAAGTTGTTGAAGCTCTATTTTATGAGCATGTTCCCGCTGTAACCTATTGTTTCCATCTGATTCATTCGATCCGTTTGCATTGAATTTAAATCGCCGTTAAATGGTTGTCAAATAAAGCCAATAAAACGTAAAACGTTGTATAGGGTATATTTGCAATCTCCTATGTCTCTTTCTGACCGCATCATGGAGCCATGGTTTCTTAGGCTAGCCTAAATTAAATGTGTTTGTTTGCGGGGTTAGAGGTCAAAGTCAAAGGTGAGGTTCGACACGCGGTCACTCTGATTCACACAACACCACTTTCAACATAATTCTTGGCCGTATCATTTTCAGACTGTGAAATAAACGAATTTATTCATTTTAAAATGTACGGACTTTAATACACACTAAATATGCCCGAGGAGTGTTTTCCCCCAGCTATATTTAAGTAGCCTATAAATATGACAAAAATTGACAGAATAAACGTTCAGTTTATTTTTTTCTCAGGAGAAGAAACAAACAAAACAAAACAAAAAAGATACAAAAGCTTTCACTGGGGCGGTAACTTAAAAAATCGTTTAAAAATACTGGTAACTTAATATTGAACATATTAGTATCTTATCTACCTAAAAGGAACACAAGTGTACCTTTTAAAACACACCGCCCCAGTGACTGCTTTTGTACCTTTTTTTTCTGAGAAAGCACACACACTTATTTATTCTCATTAACTATAAAATGAAGTGGTAAGTTTTGGATTTTGAACTCAAGTAAAAATAAAATAAACTTGTGAGTTGAAACAATCTTCAAATTGAGTTAACTCATGTTGCGTGTAGCCTATACTCAGTTTTAAGGCAGCAGGTGAACTTTCATTTCTAAGTTTAACCAACTGGAAAGTCAGTGAATTATTCAGAATAAAAGGCATTTGCTGTGAATCTCTTCTTCAGACATTTTTAATAGAAGCAGATTCAATAGAAAGATTATAAATCCGAAGAATGCATGTTGGCCAATGACCATCATAACATTCAAAAGAAACACACGCACAAAGAAGCGTAAATCGAAGGTTTGAAACACGTTTCATTCGCAGTCAAACTAAACTCGAAATTTGTAATGTAGGCTACTGTTTAATTAATTTCACATCTATGTATTTTCTAACTTGCAAAAACGTAAATAATTAGACTACTGTACCTATAAAATATGAAACCATAGGTAGGTCTATATGTGAAGATATGTTGATGTCCAGTAGGGGGCTCACTAGAACACATGGACTTTTTAAAGCATCGAAACGATTGTATAGCCTTTATTTCTTTGTTTTGAGAAAGTGCTAATTTCTCAGAATAGCCTACATTAACAATCAATTCGTGTATTTTTAAAACCTTATTCTATGTTTTGTTTTGTCTACTATCAAATGCAGATTCAATTATTTGCCAATATATACGCGCATTTAACGTGCATGCGTTGGTCCAGCTTCTCATTGAACAGCTGCATATATAATAACTGCACTAAAATGTAACTTAAAACATATTCCCTATTTAATGCATTTCCAGCTGTTTGTTCACTGTTGCTCAGCGTTTCACAGTTATGTTTGGAGAAACAGAAGTGCGAGTGTAATCTTCAATTCCCCTGTCTGTACACAATATTCAAAATATTTCCCGTGGTCGGATCTTCTCCGCGCCGGGCTGCTGAAATCCGGGGGCGCGTGGTCCAGGTTTGCATGTGACGTCAGGGCCCGGTGACGTCAGAGCCAGTGTCTGTGTGTGTTGCTCTTCCCACAGGCTCTTCGGCCAGAAGTTATTAGTCAGCTCGGGACGAGGCAGTTTCCCATTCCATTTCCTCATCTGTACGCCTTCTGCCTTAACCCTCCTGTATGGTGGATATTCTACCCCATCCTTCTTTCTTGGGTGATATGGGGGATCATTCAAAAAGTAAGTGCTTTTACACAATATGTTCGTCTTTGCACAAGAACTTTGAATATCGTTTATGCAAAATTAGCGACGATAAGGACATTTTTATGTCAAAATAATATTTAGGCTACTCATTATACAATCATACTACTATGTCATAATTTGTTGTCCTAAATGTAAAAAGGCATGACTTATCTGCAAAGAGTAGTTTTGGTGCAGCTCAAAACACGAACCAATATAATGAAATAAAACAGGAAAATGAACAACACTTTGTGGTTTAGTGGCATGTCAAAAGAGGATGTATGAAACCTGAGCTATAATCTTGCATATTTACTCGACGGCGGTGTTAAATAGCCTATAGTCGGAGGACACTAATCCTTGCTCTCCATATCCAGAGAAGTCTGGAATCGCCATGTGTGTAGGCTGTGGAAGTCAGATCCATGATCAGTACATACTGCGAGTGTCCCCGGACCTGGAGTGGCACGCAGCCTGTCTGAAGTGCGCAGAATGCAGTCAGTACCTGGATGAGACGTGCACTTGCTTCGTCCGGGACGGCAAGACTTATTGCAAGAGAGATTACGTACGGTACGAGTCACCATATTTGTGATTTCACAGCTTTGGAATTTCGTCGAGGCCCTCTTTTTCACAGATTCTTGACCCAAACTGATCTAGAGATAGGGAAAAACTCTGCATGCTGCTAGCTATAAGAAAGTAGGATTAAGAGTGCTTTTAAACAACCTTTGTTGCAGGGGTAAAAGTATCTTGGCCTATATTACAGTAGGCTTGGCTATAGTGATATAATTGTAAAACAAAAAAATAACTAAGATATTTAGTGGAAATTGTCATTCTTTTTCAGCGAAATTCATGGCTTGGGTGTTGCAGTCATGTTTGGTTTAGCCATGCTTGTTTTCTAATGCCGGTGTTTGTTCAGTAGCCTATTGTTTTGAAGTTTGCATAGTAAAGAAAAAAAATATTATTTTCTGTACAGCTTGTATTATGGATATTCTTGATGAAGCATTCATTGTGTATTGTAATACACCTTAATATAGCCGTTATATATATGCTCTCGTAAATAGCCTATGAAACCATAATACACTATTACCTATTTATATGGTAGCATATGCATTTAAAATAAATGTCAAACACTGTTTGTTTGAATGAATGCTTCGTTTACTCAGCAGCTAGTTATGAGTAACTATGCTTGCAATTATTTATGAAAGGATAAATGCATGTAATGAGTATTGTATAACACTACTAGCGTATACCTTTATAATAAATTATATTGGCCCATTCATGCGTTAAGAAAAGAGTTACAACTGTACGATCCGTAGCCTATTTCTTGGCCTAGCAAAATCAAGCTAAAATGAGCTGGACGATTTTTTTTGGAAACGAACAGTAAAAGAAGCAAATGTTTCTTCTGGAAATTGCAGATTATTCGGGATCAAATGCGCCAAATGCAACATCGGCTTCTGCAGCAGTGACCTGGTGATGAGGGCCCGGGATAACGTGTATCACATGGAGTGTTTCAGGTGCTCGGTGTGCAGCAGACATTTGCTCCCGGGAGATGAGTTCTCTCTGCGGGACGAGGAGCTGCTCTGCCGGGCGGATCACGGGCTGCTAATGGAGCGCGCTTCCGCCGGGAGCCCCATCAGTCCCGGACACATTCACTCTAACAGGCCCCTGCACATCCCAGGTAGTAGTAATAATAGCCTAATAATAATATTAAGAAAAAGTATTATTAATAATAACAAAAACAATGATAGTGTCCAAGTTAAATATAATTTGTCCATATTTATAATTCATTACAACAAGAAAAAAGTGTCACAATAATAACATGGCTAAAATTGATAGTAATTATATTTTCGTTATTGTAGTTGTTGTGAAATAATAGCCTACTATAAGAGGCCCTATGAGACTCCTGACTTTAGTTCTCTGTTTCATCTAATCAGCTTGTGAAATTGTGTTAACAGACTACCGAGTAGCTTGTCATCTGTGCACGCATGCCAATTTCAAGATATTTGTTTTCGTGTAAAACCCCTCATGGCATTCTTGTATCTGTCTGAGATACTCATGATTGAATTAACATTACCTGAAATTAATCTGAAACCGTTTTATTGCAAGTGGCATAATATTTGGAAACAGCGTTTTTCTTAGTTTATTATATTTTTTAAATAAATAAATTGCATTGCGATCTTTAAATAAAGTCTGTTAGATTGGTCTTGGTAGGTTTTTTCCTTAAATACATTATTGATTAGATAGGCTAAGAATTGTACTTTAAACGTTTAATTTCGAACTAAAACTGCATTTAAATAATTTGTATAAAATAAACAGTTTAGCCAAAACTTTGTGGATTTAACGCGTAAACAGCATTAAACCATACTTGTTCTGTTCGATTATGTGTCACTACTTAACCCTGCAAGATGGTGCACTTATTGCATGTTATACTTTTATATCCTATGTCGATCCTTCAACATTTTGCACATACAGCAAAGTTGAGAGCATATTGAAGGCCCTAAGAGGTGTTTTGACTGACACGCACTTGGCTACAGACCGATGTGTGTATGCACAATTTAACCTTCAAGTAAGCGTGCTCTTCTGCAGTGTGTCTAAATAATGAAATGACCCCTCAAGCCGAAAAGTGATTTACACGCATTTTATTCGCAGAACCCGTGCCAGTTCGTCAGCCACCTCACCGGAACCACGTTCATAAGCAGTCTGAGAAGACCACGCGTGTTCGGACAGTATTAAACGAAAAGCAGCTTCACACTCTCCGGACGTGTTATAATGCAAACCCGCGACCGGACGCGCTAATGAAAGAACAGCTCGTGGAAATGACCGGCCTGAGCCCACGCGTCATACGAGTGTGGTTCCAAAACAAACGCTGCAAAGACAAGAAGAGGTCCATACTTATGAAACAACTACAACAACAGCAACACAACGACAAAACGGTAGGAATAACAGTTTTGTAATACTAAGGAGTGATGGGAATTGGCTCGTACTAAACTTATTTTGATTCTGTGCTCTTCAAGTAAAGTTTTTCCAAATATTCTTTATAACCGTGTTGAATTTATGCTTCTTCATGGATTAAAACGTTATTGGTGTTCCTAATTGTTCGAGCTATATCTATCTGGTTGTTCACTGCATATGAACTTTTCAAATGCGATAGCTATTGCTGTGATTTAAAAACAATAAATAATAATAATAATAATAATAATGATTTTGAACACGTATGAAATTCCCACCTAAAGTTAAGCTTCTTTGAAACTGAAATATGATAGCTGTGTCCCTAAGGTTTCTCCTCAAACTTTTGCAGAATCTTCAAGGTCTCACGGGAACGCCTCTGGTGGCAGGCAGCCCGATTAGACATGACACCACGGTCCAGGGAAATCCTGTAGAAGTTCAAACCTATCAGCCTCCGTGGAAAGCCTTAAGCGAATTTGCCTTACAGAGTGACCTGGACCAGCCTGCTTTCCAACAGCTGGTGAGGACTGCCATCCCCGAACACTTATTACAAGGCCTAACAGCTATGCTCTAATGTGCTCCTCCATGCCATGTCGACTCTTTTTCTTTCATCAAAATGAACTATCATATAATTTAAGCAGTTTTCATGAAAAAATAAAAATGGCTACCGACTGTTAAAGTCCTAGCGTTATAGCCTACATTTGGCAGTTATTTCAAAAGGATATTTTCAAGTTTCAAGCGAGCACCGTACCGTAATTACCCAGTCAGCAATAGCCGTCATTTCACCGTCTAGGTTACCTCTGGACCCGATACATAGCCTACTCCGGCAATGAGTAACCCTTCCAGACAAAATAACATTGATTTTGCTTATATGTTGTTTATGCCAAAATAACATGCGAAATGTATGAAATTCTATAATTTAAGCAAAGTCAACAGTGATTACAAGGTGTTTGGTTTCATGTTCGTGTTCTAGTTGACTAGTCTATTTTTGGGCTATGGTTAGAGGTCAATTAAATTTTCACTGACAGCCCAAATCTTGCCTTCTTTTAGCATAGACGTCTTTTAAATTGGCTTGTTGGGTATTTTTTACTTAACAGAAAAAAAAACACTTTTACATATAGGACTATATCATTTTCAGTGACAGGGTTTTTTATGTTCCAATGTCTAAAAGTTGACTCAACAAAAGAGATCAGATATAGCATCGGCCTATATCGGGCGACAACATAATCTTTGATAAAAAAACGATACATTTATCGGGCGACATCGACATAACATAATCTAGTGTCATTATTTAGAACTTTATTATAAATTTACAAATCGCATTTTTACACATAAAAACTATAAATGACTAAAATAAAACGATAGAGCGAGGACAGTTGATTATGTGTTGTAAAGGGCGCGAAAAGACACTCACAAAATCGCGCGACATTTCCGACAGAAATTCCGTTGAAAAGTTGATCCCGTGCTGGTAATTCGCACACTGGTTATTATTATCTTTATCCAGTGCCAAAATTGTGTAGGCTAATGCAAATGTCAATTTCAAATCGTAGGTAAAACTCATTTACTCAAATGTAGTCAGCATGCTGACAGCAATCGAACAGGCTACTGATTCCCAACTCTCCCCCTCACCCTTCTATAGGTGTCATTTTCCGAGTCGGGTTCGCTGGGTAACTCGTCTGGTAGTGATGTGACCTCTCTGTCATCGCAGTTACCCGACACCCCCAACAGCATGGTGCCCAGTCCCGTGGAGACGTGAGAGCCCACCGGAGACTCCTGCCCCAGCATGCCCTCACCCGCCCTGCATGAAAACCCATCACCTCACCGCCTCGAACGGAAAAAGGGATTAACCGAGATGGATTTAAACAGTTTGCCAAACGGAGGAGCCTGTCCAAGCGACTTTGGGGTTTCCAGACGTGTTACAAAACTGTTTTTAAAGCATTTGGACCGTATATCCAGGACGTCCAACGGAATATGAACACATTATTTTGGTTTTGATTATGGACCACTGTCAACCTTACGAAAACAACAGTCTTAACAGTGTTTATTCAAGACCATCAATGTGTAGCTTTATCAACAAGTGGTATTTTCCATATGAGACAAAAATCTACTTTTTTTGTCTTAGTGCGCATGATCTCTCCGAAGATGTATAAAACTGAGCTGTAAAATATTTTATCTTAACGAATGGATGACAGATTGTATAAACTTCTCGATTTAGGAAAGTAAGTTATTGTTATTTATTGTCAGGACAACCGTCCATACCAAAAATTGAGAAATTACCTAAATAAACGACGTTAAATGCTGTTTATGTCTGAGGAAGCCTGCATGCAAAGACTACCATATCATGTTACCTTTACATATATATATTTTTTTGTATAACAAGATAAAGGACACTTCAGTCTCAATATACAAAGGTACTGGCTATTGGACGGGAAATAAGTGTCCAAAAGATCCAACACGAGCAACGTGAACAAAATTAAAATAGTGAATGACGTCAGTGTGGTGATATCTGATATGTATTATGAAAATACATTTTAATTTGATTTTTTGTTATACTTATAAACAGACGTGAATTATTGTTTAGATTTTTAATAATAGGTGAAATACCCTTCTGTTTTGCATCGTTTTTTTGGGAAATTATCACAGAGATTAAGACGGAATGTTTTGAATGTAATTCTAATTGGCTACAAAAAATGTTCTTTGTTTTGGGAAATATGATTAAGCTGCTGTTCCAAAGCATGGTGCTTTATGAAAGCTATAAAGTGAGCAGCAAATATAGTTTTGGTATCGTTAAAAAGTGACAGTTGTTCTTAAGTGATAGGCTAAATAGCCTACACGAATAAGTCTCTTATCTGGAGGCCAGTCGCGTATGCATTGATAGATTGACGCTATAACATGATCACAGATCTGTCACATTCAGCCCTTTACGGAGGCTTCGAATGAATATACATCTATCTATCCATCTATCTAAATATCGTACCGACCGGATACTGAATGAGTAATTGAACCCCTCCCGTAGTAGTGATCAATCTCGTGTTGCTCGTAAAGCTGTGAGTCTAGACGGAGGACAGGGATCGGCGGCCGCTTATCTGCGCTCGGCATCACCTGCAAATGATCCACTGAATGGAAGCACAACAAACCCGAAGCCACCTCTCTCTTAACGGGACTCCCTTTCGGCAAACGCACCCTAGCATGTCCAGGGTTTATTTTCATTCCGAGTCAGGAGATATAGCCGCTGGACACCAGAAGATCAGACCAAAATCACTGCGGGCCATTGTGTCAAGATAATCCTGTTTGTCAGATAACCAAAATCTCTGAAGGATAAGCAGTTGTAAGGCAGCTGTATTTTCTGTTGCTATGCTTATTTTTCTTCATTTTTGCAATTAATTCAAGCATTTAAACGTTGTTTTGTTTACAATTATAATCTAAAAAAAATTAAATAAATGTTAAACTTTTAGGAGCCTGCATGGGAAATCACAAAAAAAGTGTTTTAGTCTTTTACTAGCTTCGAGACCATAGCGTTCTGCTAAACAATGTTGAAAAACTTCCTTTCAGCGTATATGTGGATTTAATGTGAGGCCTTTTTATTCCTGAAAATTGAACGAAATATTGATGACTCATCCTGCACTCCTGATTTTTGTCCAATCAAATGCTGTATAGAATGACAACGCCCCTCCCCCAATGCCTACAAATGACTAGCACATATCATTCAGATATGTCTACTTAAATATATATTAAGCAAAAAAACTGTATGACAGTAAGCATTCAATGTCCGCTCTTTTTGTGTATGAAATAATTAAATATGTGGCTAAATAGCACCTACAGTGTTAAACATTTAAGTATTTCACTTGACATCGCTAACATGGCGGTGTAGTATATGTCAGTACTTAAAACGTTCTTTAAAAGGGGTGGAGAAATTCTTTTTCATCGAATTTACACAGAAAGTATGGGAATTCCGACGCAGCTATGTATAACAAGGCCTTCCACATGTCCCGTTCAAGCTTCCTGTTTAAATAGGAAATACGTAAACACACACACAAAAAAACCTGGCGTAGTGACGCGATTTTATAGGGTCTCTAAGAAATAAACTAGGCTTAATGTCTGAAAATCTTGCATTGAGTTGCTATGTTCTCTATTTAAAATCTAACAGCAAAATCTCACCGCGGTAAGATAGGCAAATATTATATTTACATAGGTTACTGAATTGCGATAGGTATTTTTTAATGCATTAATCTTTTACATCTATGCTATTTAATAGACAGCTTTCCAATGCACTGAGGTGTTGCGAGGCACAGGCGCAGTACGCATGAGCGCGTTCTGTGTGAAAGTGTTGATTTTGTTGACTGCGGACAATAAGAACAAACAGTTCATTAAACAAAACTAAAAGCTAAGCTTATACCCACCTAAAACACATCACTATTCATTTGCTGCCTTGTAAGTAGACTAGCAAAATGCAAATCTAACTGCATTTATTAGATCTTGAAAAATTGAATGCAAACTAGGCTATATCACGGAAGTTACTTATATTACATTAGAATTTTTATTTAGAATTCATGTATTTTACCAGAAAACTGGCTACTTCGGGTAAAATACACGAAGTCTAATAATAATAATTAAAAAAATACTAGTCTTTAATTGCTAAACTGTGCAGGTCTGATCCGGATTACCTCCCAATAAATCGAATGAAATTATGAAAGCTTAATTGGATTCAAATAAAACACCTCTGGTTCTGAATGACGCCGTTTTGGCGACACGCAGCGCTTATGATGGTTGCTTTAGGGAGAAATAAAGATTCATATGTCATGGCCAGAGGTCAGGAGCCGCATCTTGGTTCAAATTCCGCCACTAATTTAATAATTTAGGTCTAATTAAATAAACGCAGACTTAAGCCAAGTTCATGTTTGTATTAAACAAATCTTTAACGTCTGTACTAATTACAACTCTCTCCTGTCTGTCATTTTAATGTGAAATGTCAAAGCTAACCTTAGTTTAGCTACTATAAATCGAAAAAACAACCTACAACCTAAACTAAACAACTAATAGCCTACATGTCCCTTTATGGAAATGGCTTGTGTAATTTCATACATGCAAGCTTAATTTATTCCTTATTCATTTTAAAAACTGTCACAATATACCAGCTCAAACCTTTAAATAGCTACAACGATATCCAAATATATATGTTAGAATCGGATGCTGACAACAGGAAAAAGACGTCAAACACATTTGGATCTTTTTTTTTCCTACCCTTTTTACCTGTTGTAATTTCACTGCAAGAACATTCACTAGCAAAATTAATTATTTCGTATATTGCGCTCAAATTGACAAGGCATAAAGTCAACTAGGAAAAAATTGACATATTAAAGCGGTACTTTAATGATTAATTTAACAATATTAAGTTAAAAAATGCAGTAAACACAAATCTAATTTTCATGCATTTATCTGTTTTAACATTAAAGCTATTTAAATAAAACATCGAAGCGCTTATCATGAATCAAACGCCGTAATATGATAAAACAATTGTTTAAAATGTACCATTGCATCACATTTTTATTTTTCCACATTGGTTATTCCCACACTGAGAAAAGCGCAATTTTGTGCAAAAATGACATTGTTAATCAGTATTTATTAGTATGGCGTGGCTATATGATGTGTATCTCTATAAACTCGGTATAAAAAACTTTAGAAAGCCATCATAAAACATGTTTCTTCTTTGCACACTCAAAGCCGCAGAGAAACATTTCCGTGAATGCAAGAGACATTCAAACGACAGATTTATCAAACAAATTCAGTTCATGATTCATTAACTGACAGGACGGAAAGGGCCACAGCGTTCCTCTGTTCGAGTTCAGTCTGCCAAAATCACGAGAACGTCGAGATCTCAGATGGTTTCGGAATGGCAAATAACGGAATGCTCTATAAAAACAGCTCCCATTCAAGCTGTCACATATACACCCACTTCAATTTCAAAGCCCACCAACTAGACCTCACTTAAAACGCGTTCATTTTACAGGATTGAATCTAAAAGCAGTGTTTTAAAAAGTTCTGACAATCCAAGTGACCTTAAGTGGCATTTCCCCCCTCACATTTGAACATCCAGTACAACTTAAGTTCTTATGAAACTGGAAGTGAGTCTGACCCAGAGGCTCCAGCGCATGTTGACACAGCAGTGTATTGAGTGATTCAGAGGAGCTGTGAGTCACACAGGTACAGAAAAGACAGAAAGACTGTATAGTGAGAGAGAGAAGGATGGAACGGAAGAAGAGGGATGTTTGTGGTGCCCAGGGCCAAAGCGAGGACCACAACCCTTTTACAATGCTGTTTAACCCACATTTCAGGTTCCAGCTCCACTGCATTAAACATTTTTTGTTGTTAAATCAACTTAGATAATGTGGTTCAAATAACACAATATTTTAAGATTCTGTTGATTAAACTAATCTCAATTGTGTTAACTCAAATAGTTAATTTCAGTGAACTTAAAATTATTTACTTTTTTAAGTTAAACCAAAAATATTTGGTTTTATAGTGTAAAAAGTTGCTGCCTTAAATTTAAGTACAATTAACTTCAATGTTTAAGTAATTTCAACTTAAATGACATTAAACTGACTTAAAATCAATAAATGAATGCTCTCAATTGATACTTTTTTAGAGAAACTTTCTTACAGCTATTCAACACTATATAACATCACAATTATGCATGGGAGTATAAAATGGTGTGACTGTAAAACATATTTCATGTACATCTTTTAAGTGGGATCCAAATATCTTAGATCACATCGAGGGTCTGAGATTCAATTTGAACTGGAAATAAACAACGCTGTAGGCAAATGTTAAGCAAAGAAACGTTAGGATGTACAATTTATACAAAAAAATGTCAGACCTGAACTTCTTTGTACAGATGGTCTTACTTCCGTCGAAGCACGTCTCAAATCATGATCATCAGGTTTGACAAAATTCATGTTATTAAAGCAAAAGGGACTTCATGTGCATTTTCAGATCACAAATACTTATATTGACAAATGAAAACATTTGTATTAAATAAAGAAAATAATTTCAATTTCTGACTTTTGGACACTGTTTTTCCAAAAAAAACATTTCATACTCTGTAACAAATAAAAGAGTAACTCTGATTGTGCAGTATTAAATATTTTATTAAACATCCGTTTCTTAAATTAAACATTTTAAGTGCTTCAATACACTAAAAAAAAAGAAGACAGAAAACAGGTTAACGAGGAAAAATAAATGTGTTGAAATTGTGTATAAATTACAGTATAAAAAAGCAAACAGGCAAAGAAACACAACAGCAAAAATTAAAAATCATAATATGTCAGCTACAGGAAGAAATCTTCCTCTTTATGCACTGAAAAAAAATTGGAACATGGAAAACCGACGGATGAGGTAACTCGTCATTCTCCCTAAATTAACGAGGACTTCTGTTTATTCTACTTCATTCCCCTTTTTATTTACAAAACAATACAATATCAGTCAGACTCAACCATTAAACTAACCAAATCGCCTGTTTAGAAAGAGATTCTTCTTTTGTGAAACACAAAATCACTGAATGCGTCTAAAAATTCTGTAAATGAAACTTTGTAAACATTCTATTGCTCAGAAACACGTGTGTGAAATGTCAGTTATGTTTTCAGTGTGCGCTAATATAAATGTTAATATACAGTTACTAGATAACCACTAGGAATGCCTCACTACTGATTGACGGCTTCGATGAATGTCTGATTACTGTCTTCATTTGTACCCTAAACCCCTTCGAGCACAGTTTTGCATTGTGGAACATACACTTGGCTTTACTGTCGATGTGTGTTATGTGCTTCTGTAAATGACTGCACTCATTCACTCAGTCCTCCTGCTTCTTGAGGAAGAACTGAAGTGCGGAGTCCCACTGGTCTCTGGGGAAGCGGTTGGAGAGCTCGCAGTAGTCCAGAGGAGCCCAGCCCTTTTCTGATGGGGAAAGATCAGAGGTTTAATACTGACACAGGAAGTAAAGCCT
The DNA here is from genome assembly GCA_023029165.1 of Gobiocypris rarus. Lineage (NCBI taxonomy): Eukaryota > Metazoa > Chordata > Actinopteri > Cypriniformes > Gobionidae > Gobiocypris > Gobiocypris rarus. The sequence continues at coordinate 19,935,460 of CM040913.1, forward strand.
TGAATCAATGCCAGACAGAAGGATCCTTTAGTGAGCAATAAAGCCCTTATTTTTAACTAATGCACTTTAGAATAGAATATGGGATTTCTGGATCCATTTGACAATTGTAAACATTTAGACAATACATCTAATTTAAAATATATAATATGTATATTTAAGCGTATTTTCGATATATGACTTAAGCTGGATATCATCAGTCGTGTATGCAAAGATATACTGAGAATTCAAATGGATGACTTGGTTTTCCTAAAATTTGAATATAGTTCTCACCTGGATGTGAAACTTTGCTGTCCGATTGGTTCTCATTGGTGGCACAGTCCTGGATTACACAAAATAAATGAATGAATGAAAATGAAAGATTTCATTATTTATTCTTGTGGAGAAAAAAAAATCTCCCATCCAAGATAAATATTCACTATAGAAGCTTGTTTTCACCGCTGAATAAAGAATAAAAAAGGTGAATTTTAATCTCACAATTCTGACTTTGTTTCTTGTGATAAAAAAACGGAAATTCTGACTTTTTCTTAGAATTGTGAGATATAAACTCATAACTGCGAGAAAAGTCAAAATTGCGAGGTATAAACTTGTAATTGCGAGTAAAAAGTCATAATTTCAAGATATTAACTCATATTTGTGAGTAAAAAGTCAGAATTGCGAGATAAACTCATAATTGCAAGAAAAAGTCAGAATTGCGTGATATAAACTTGTTATTGAGAGAAAAAAGTCCGAATTGCGAGGTATCACCTTGTAATTGCGAGAAAAAAGTCAGAATTTTGAGATAAACTCATAATTGCGAAAAAAAGTCAGAATTGCATGATATAAACTTGTTATTGAGAGAAAAAAGTCAGAATTGCGTGATATAAACTTGCAATTGCGAGAAAAAAAAATCAGAATTTTGAGATATAAACTTGTAATTGCTAGTAAAAGTCAGAATTTTGAGATAAACTCATATTTAGAAAAGGCAGAATTATATAAACTTGTTATTGAGAGAAAAAAAGCCAGAATTTTGAGATATAAATTTGCAATTGCGAGAAAAATTTTTTGAGATAAAAAGTCGCAATTATTTTTTAACCATGGCAGAAACAAACTTTCATAAATCACATAGAACTTTTAACCATTTGTATAATGATTCCCCTAAAAGTGCAACCGTGCATTGGCTGTTATTTTGGGGGAAGATCTATGTTGTTTCGACCAAACTGTTTGAAAAATGGTTATTATTTTTGCCATTCAGTTTGGCTATGCAAGTGGTGCAGAAATGACAAACCTCAGATAAAATTAATTAAGGACCAAATTTCCTTTTTTATTAAGTTTTGGATAAAGTGGATAAAGCTTTTGTCATTCTCAGCAACTGATGTCAAGTTGCAGGACATCGTTACTCTTTCCATTGTTTGAATAAGATGACAATTCCCTGTCTTTGTTGGAGTAAGAGCTAATCTCTCTGTAAGTAATGGCAGCAGCGGTGTAGTGTGGAGAGCGCTGTCAGGAAGAAGATGAAGGGAGAGGGTGTTTACAGGAGGCTCAAGTAGTGGCAGGTAAATCCACTCAAACACACAGAGGAAACCATCCATCTGAGTGAAGGAAGCTGCTTCTTTTAGGGGGGTGTTGGGGCACTAGCAACTAAAAGGTCATGAGTTCGATTCCCAGGGAATACACCAATAACTTAAATGCACTGTAAGTCGCTCAAGGCAATTGTATTCAAGGCAAATGAATACGCTTACAATGTAATTGGATCTCAGAATTCTGACTTGAAAAAAAAAAATGCAATTCAGACTTTTTCTCAGAATTGCGTGATATAAAGTCGCAATTGTGTGTTGAAGTCAGAATGGCAAGATATAAACAAAATCAGGATTTTATAACTTGCAAATGTGAGTTATATCCCACAATTCTGAGGAAAGAAATCATAATAGCCAGACATAAACTTGCAATTGCGAGAAAAGTCAGAATTGCGAGTTATAAAGTCAATATTGCAAGATATAAACTCAAAATTGCAAGATAAAAAGTAGGAATTGCTATAAACTCGCAATAGCGAGCAAAAAGTAAGAATTGCGAGAAAAGTCAAAATTGCGAGATATAAACGCAATTGCAAGAAAAAAGTAAGAATTGCTATTTAACTCGCACTTGTGAGTAATGAAGTCAATATTGTAAGATATAAACTCACAACTGCGAGATAAGTCAGAATGGTAAGATAAAAAGTCAGAATTACGATAAACTCGCAATTGCGAGCAAAAAGTTAGAATTGCGAGATATATAAACACAATTATGAGATAAAGTCAGAATTGTGAGGAAAAAAGTCAGAATTGCTATAATTTTCCAAAAATTAGCTTCCATAATTCACATACAACTAAAAGTAAACCATTTGTATAATGATTCCCCTGAAAAGTGAAACACTGTACATTGGCAGAACCGATTGGGTTATTTTGGGGGCAGGACTATGTTGTTCAACCAATGGAAGATGGGACAAGTGTTCAGAGAAGCCTGTTTGAAAAATGGTTATGATTTATTACTCTTCTAAAATATGCTACAAGTTTACTAGGATATGAGAAAGTTATTTGAATATCAGAAAAATTATACAACGCATACATTTAATTTTATTGATGAATCTATTAGGAACACATTTGCAAAGATTTCTTCAGTAAAACAGAAGTGGATTTGAGTCCATCGAAGTTGCACATATATGTAAAAAATCTAAATGAATCGCAGTTGCAAATCACTGTTTGTAATGCAAAGTGTGTATAGCATGAGTGATGGTGTGTATGAAGGTGTGATTTACCTGTATGAAGGTGGCCAGAAGCACACAGCTCATTTCCTGCTGCAGGATGACCTTGTTCTGCGGGTTATTGTAGCAGGCGCAGATGAGCGAGGGGAAGAGCACTTTGACGAGTCGCGGGTGGCTGAAATACTGGAACGGCAGCTGACACAGTTTCTGCAGCACGCTGGGCTGGCGGCCAGACTGCACAATCACCTGGAACACACACAGTGACAGTGCGCACACACACACGTAACCAGTGAGACCAAAGCCACAGCCAGCTGTAAATCAACCCGCCCCTCTCTGCCCGTCCCACACGTAAATCTGCCACTAAAACAACACACAAACAGCCATTAAGAGGAGAAATAGAGGGCAGTGCCTCCCAGCGCACAATTACACTCCATAAAACACAGACAGGGATGCCTCATCCACTTCTGCTGAGCATGTACGCTGAACACACACAGGTTCAGATTTGCCCCATGGGAGGACACACTTGAGCTCCGTCCCAAAACCTAGTGAGCTGCCTCGCTATCCACTTCCTACCTAGGCAGCATCGAAACGGACATGGAACCTAAGGGTGTTCACACTTGGCATGTTCGATTAGATTCAAACAAACCCTGGTGCGATTGCTCTGTTAGTGCGGTTCATTTGATGTTGCTCATCATAGTTCGGTACAGGATCAGAACCGCGTCTCCTCGCAGCAGATCTTGGTTTGTGTGTGACGGAGGGATTCCTGCCGCTGTTTTGACTCCTTTGCACATTTTATAAGCTCTATATGAGTTCTGAGCTGGTCAAAATACCATCATATGTGTGGTACGCACATACAACGAGCGCATTAAGTCCAGAGCGCAGCATTGTTTTAGATGTTCGGTAAGTTCCATCACGAAATATACGTAAATAAAAGCAGACCGTTGTGAACATATCCTTACGCCTTTAGGTTCGGTGTTCAAATGCCAATGTGAACGCCAAGCGGACCAGGACTAATGTTTGTTTTTTTGGTCCGGACCAAACGAATCAAGCAAACCCAACTACAAGTGTGGACACACACTAATAAGTGACCAATTTGGAACATTTTAAATAGGATATATACTCACGCTACACAAATTGCGCATGAGAGGCTCAATTTGCTACCGATTTCGATCCGCTTGTTAATTCTGACGTCATGCATCAGCGTTTCTGGGTCCAAACACGCTATCAGATGTCAAAACCAAACGACACCAGAATACACAACCCAATCATGATCTCCAAACCGAAATCTGCATGCGATATGAATAAATAATGCTGATGAAATGGTATTGTCAATTGAAGCGAGTAGAGGTTTGGATCTGGAAACATTACTTCTTACATCATGACTTAAGCAGTTTGGTGTTAGCATGTTGCTATGCTAACAGCTCCCTATTTTGACAAGTTCAAAAAAAAGCACACAAGTATTGGTTAAAACAGTCCATTTAAAATTTCACTGGACAGTTTTTTTATCAACTAAAGTCAATTTTGAGTAATATATATATTTATCATTTTTCCCCATCTTTGCAATTTTGGATTTATTTTTTTCATACCAACAAAAGGTTTTTCGAGGTACACCTTTCCACTGGAAGCCCAAAATGATGGCCTTCATATATATCTACAAAGATTGTTAGAAGAGCACTGTTTGACGAAACGACAGGAAAATGTTGGTTGTTCACTGAGGTTGCAACCTTGCATCACAACATTTGAAAACAATTTATTCTAAATCAAGGTCTATAACAAGCTGAAATGCATGTTTGTGGGTCACATTTTGGAGTTGAACCTTGTGCAAAACATGCAAACAAGCCCGGTTCCACTTTAATAAATGAAGTAATACCAGTAATGGTGTTTGTACTGGGTGTATAGCCCTCTCTGCCTTCCCATTTATCACTGCCTTCAATCACACAGTCAAAATCGGCCCACCCCTTAGAATTAAAACCAAATCACAGCAGGCTTGGACTGATTAAACGCAGTGCCTGGGACGGGGAAAAAAAGAGGCACAGCCCCTAAATGCTACAAGCTTCCGACAGGGTTGGGGAGCCTGGGAAGGCCCTCAGCTCCCGGGAAGGGAACCAGAGAGTTGGGAGGTCACCACAGTAAATCCTGACTAGAGGGATTTGGGGGAGAAGGATGAGGAGAGGGAGGGGGGCGTTAAACAGTCCCTATTACAGGTACACACATCCGTCCATTGCTGCTCGGCCCCAAATGCAAACCATAAGGGAGGGAGGGGGGGTGACATTCCCTGGGAAAAGGGTGACATAAATTACCAGGATTTACAAGATTTTAAAAATACTCTTAACAATACTCTTTCCATCGCATTCTCCGCTTTAATAATACCCCCCAAGGGTTTAAGTGCATGACAAACAAAGTGATAACTCACTACTTTTATCATTTAAAAGGTGAAGCGCCTTAAAATGTAGTTCTACAGCAGTGTTCAAAGGCTTTAGGTTCATGTCACTCTCTATTAGGAACTGTTTAAAGACGCCTGACCGAAACAACTAAAACAAACCAAACTTTAATGGTACTCAAGAGTTGGAGTGCAGACTAGTCCCGGATCGTCCGGGCTCAGTTGACCAAACAGCACGATTCAGAAGCTTTTTGCAAGTTTCAAATGAACGCTCTTGCTCTGCTACTATGGAACAAATGGTGCAAAACATCTGGTTGTTTTCAGCGTAGGAGCTGCGTTGTGTCAGAATGGTGGGTGAGATGAAGGAGGGTCTTTTTTCGGCCAAACGCAGAGAGTACAGAATCAATCTATCCCATCAGTTCTGGACAAGACTAGGGAGTGGTAGAGATACTGCTGTATTTCTAATCATTCATGAGACTGTTCAAAATTACAATGCTGCAGACACACCGGGGACCCGTTTACCTCATGGACCCTTGGCACCTTCAATGGATATTTAGATCCTTGGACTGATTACTTTTCATAGAATAAGCTAACAACATGGTAGGTAATGTAAATGAATGTGAAGAACTTATCATTGGATATTCTATCAGGGAATCGATTGGGAAGTTATTACATCTTGATTAAAGACTATTTCTTCTTTTGAATAATGCAAATGATTAATTTCGTGCTTAAACGTCCTTATTAGCTTTCTGTCAGCTAAAATGTCTGAAAAACACTTTGGACATTAAGGGGGTGTTCACACTTGGCATGTTTGGTTCGATTAAACGAATCCTGGTGCATTTGCTGTTAGTGCGGTTCATATAAATAAGTGTGACGCTGCCATCCAAACCCTGGTGGGCACCAAAAAAGCGGGCCGAGACTGCAAAAAAGATGGGTCTCTGTCCACTTCCAAGCAAAATCTAGTGCGGTTCGGCTGAAATATGAACCCAACAAAGACATGTAAACGAACCAAAAACAAGAAGATGCTACCCTAAAAAGGGCCAAATGCTCAAGAATATCTGTTTTTTCCACGTAATAGTTGTGAAGTTGCTCATCACAGTTCGGTACAGGATCAGAACTGCGTCTTCTCGCAGCAGATCTTCATTTGTGTGTGTGACTGAGGGATTTTTTTTCTATAAGCTGAGTTCTCAGCTGGTTTCGCCACAATACGCAATAAAAGCTTTTAGGTTCGGTATCTTTAGGTTCAGTGTAAAAATGCCAATGTGAACGCTAAGCGGACCAGGACCAAACAAACTAAGCGAACCGAAATACAAGTATGAACCCACCCTAAGAATTAAATGACATTTTTTTTGTGAGTTGTCAACATGTTGATTTGTCCCCTTAAATTGACTGTTATCTGCATTTTGTTGTATACGTAAACGCACTCAATGGGTTTCAGTTGCAACAAACTTGTGTAAATCGTTTGTGAAACTATTCTTTCCCAACATGAGATAGTCCAAGTGCGTGTCCATCTGTGGGGGTGGAGGTTTTGTAGACATTCCGCCCACAAATCAAGCAGCCATCTCATAATCCTTCAGCATGCGGTGCTTCATCTTCACACAGCTAAACAATGAGCCCCCCTCAAGTGTCCACTGAGAGGAGACGTACAGCACTGAGAGAGCAGAGGTTACCTACTGCCCCAACCCAGTCAGTGAACTCACCCGCCTCTCCCTGGCCGAGAAAAATGACCCTGCCCCTAACCGGCCCCAAACTTGGATTAGGACCTCGGCCAAGTCCTCCTGTACCAGCGTCTGCAGAGGGATCCGTTCAGCGATTGACACCATAAAAGCAATGGCAGGCGTTTGAACTTGCGATTCCGGAGCGATCCCTCCCCCGCTTTAACACAGATGGCCATAAAGAAAGGAAGAGACAAGGCCTAGTGTCTAGTGTTGGTCTTAAGTAGAGAGCACTGGAGTTTTCACATAGGGCCACGCTTTTACGGGCGGCCCATTACATAACTCCAGGCCTGTCAACTGAAAACAAAGGGAGCATAAAGTTAACGCAGTGAAACGCAAACATGCACACTCTGAGCGGCTCAAGGTGAAGAGGAAGGAGACCTGTAGGCCAGGAGTTTGTTCTTTGATGAAGACTTGATAAGACGGCGGAGGAGAGACGAATGCCGACAGTAAAATAGATGGCTGTTAGGTTGTGTGGAGCCATGGCAACAAAAGTTTTTATAAAAACAGTCCTTGGATAAAAGAACAGACTAGTGTAAATAGATGTTTCAATCCTGTATCGGACATGGAAATATAAAATGTGTAATAAATGTATTAAGACTATATCCAGGAAACAAACTGATTTCTGGGTTACTGCACTAGGTATTTATTTTTAATAATGGAAATAAATGATGATTATTGGAAGTTGGCCATTGAGAATTATTACAAACATGACCGTCATGAAATCTAATTTAAATGAGGAGGGACGTCACATTCACATCAAAATTATAACTAAATCTACTCGGAACTGAATCCAAACTCCAAAGGGCAGCATATTTTCATATACTTTTTCTAAGCCCCAGAATATGATGTCCCTTTTAAGGTGCCCTATTGCAGCCATATATTTTCATGTATAAAAAAAAAATTTTTTTACTGTGAAAATAAAAATAAATGTGTAAAATAATATTAACTTCCTGAGCCAAGAGACAAAACTATGTCTATATAAATATCAAATAATTCTAATGAAATAAAATAAAATAGAAAGCAGAATGAAACTGTCAAATAAAGTATATTAATTTTGACTTATTTGTATTGATTTTTAAATACTTTTTTTTAAACAATGGATGAGCAGTTATTATTTATGTTGTTTCATAAACGCCTATATTGCACAGGACTACAGTGCTAAATAGGTTTATGGAGTATTTTATCCATAATTTCTGCAAAGTTCAAAGTGTTAAGCAGGATAAAATAGTCTCAGCACTCAAACTCTATGCGTAGCTATGTGTTAGCATTGCTTGAATACAGGGTTTGACATTAACTTTTTTGCTCATCAGCCACTGTGTCTAAATTACTAGCCACTCAGCATTTTCACTGGCCTCAATTTTGACATAGATACCATGGGGAAAAACTGCCATATAGATATTTTTTATATAATCTCATAATTTGGCAGCAGGTATATTAGGCTGCTGTCGCTTTATGTCCATTATACTGTTTTCTTTCTCAACTGTTCACGTTCACTTAAAACATAACTGACTGTGTTTACGTGAATACTCGCCAAGACCGGGATTTTGACATTATTTTGTGCGCATTTGACTGTTTAAGCGCAATAAGCAGTGAAAAAGAACTCATTTTGGTACTGAGAGGTGGCTTTCTGTGTGCGCACTTTGGGTGTGAGGACAAAATCTGTGGGAGTCAAATTTTACGCAATACGCACAATCCCACGGCGAAATTCACGCCCTGTAAACACCAACGATATTCATCCAGAGAAAATGAAACGAGTGAGTGAGGGGAGGCGGTCGGTCGCTGTCGGAGAGATGAGAGAGAGTGAGAAAGCGCAGCTTGTATCGTGTATCTATTCTTCGGAAATGCAATATTTCAGTATTGATATGTATCGAAAAATCGACATTTTTGACAACACTACATTGCGCTTAGTTTATTATTTTAGACGCCTTTTTAAAAGACCATATTTGAAAAATGCACATATAATAAAATTTAACCCACCAAAGTGGCTAGTAGAAGTGACTGCGTTACACACCACTGCCGAAATACACCCACATTTTGACGGGTTGCCGGGTGTTAATGTCAAGCCCTGCTTGTGAATGAGTGAGCTGTATGGACACTGTAATAAATCTGTGTTGCTCTCATGTACAGCGTGAAACTGACCTAAGTGTTGTGTTTCAATAGAAATGGGAGGAGATGACGCAAGTGTCCCATGCTGCCAAGACACCTCAGCAATGTTGCTGTGCCCGGGATGTCCGCTCTTTCAAAACTACAAATCTCTGGCCCTGCCTTTAAGATGAACCAACCCGAGAAGATGAGCGAATGTTCACGCCACTGATAAGACAGGAGGTCTGCCTACATACGAGGATGCAAAAAGAGCACTCAGAAGAGGAAGTTATGGCTGAAAGGCCTTATCTGAACAACGCCTACCGCCCCCTCTTAACCATCCATCCAGACAACCTGACGGCGACTGGTACACGGGCGTAAACATAAAATTAAAAGACAAAAAAAGATCTGTTGGTTTTCATCTCTCAAGAATGTTTCTTTGTCATGAAAACACCATAAAAACGGCTCCGCTCGCCAGTGTATTGGCAAAGGATCACTGACTTCCTACTGTTTGCTTAATAAATCAAGTGTCATCTTCGATCCTGCGAAAGATAAACTCTTCTTCTCAAGAAGCCATTCGGACCTGGATCATGCTCAAACACAGCATTAGATGCAAATGGAGCCCTAAGCTCTGACAGATTTATGGGCCAACAAACAAAATTAAACAGACAAAACCCGGGAAAAAATTGACAAAAAATGTCAACCTGAATTCACCCTTTAGGTAGGGCGTAAATATTCCTCACCGCCGTCAATCACATCGGTCCATCTGCCAGGTTTACAATCTCTGTTGCAAGAAAATCAAAGACGTTTGGTGAATTCCCATAACCGTATCCCACGGTGGTCTGGTCCATCTAATCAAAGAGGGTTGGGGTTATCAACTGGGGTGATGGACTGTTGAAGGAGGGGTTTCAACATCAGGTAAACTAGGATTAGAAGTCCAGGAACAACACTAGGGTTTGAGGGCAAAGGAGACAGACCTCCACTTGTAGGGAAGAATCCTACACGTGATGGAGAGATAGGCGTGAAAGAGAAAAAGAAGGGAGTGAGAAGATAAGACAAGTGAGCGTGGTGGATTGGCTCAATCTGGCACTTTTGGAGGTGTAGGGGCTACAAGTTAAAAGGGACTAAAAGGGTTGTTAGCCTTCACCTCGCTATCGTCGCTATAACACGAAGTGTATATAGATTATAACATTTGTGCCTGGAAGAACCTACAAGCTATGAGTGAGGACGTGATGTATTATAAGACAGGAGTCAAAACAGAATCCTTTTTGCCTTGTTCAATTTACAATAACGAACAGAATCAACATATTATGTGAGCTAGATCTGAATTAGCACCATTAAGTAATTGTTGGTAACTACATTAGTCAACCTTCAAAATGATAATTTGCTATTTTTGTAACACTGCATGATCTATACCAGTACCTTAAAACAATGGAGTAAATAAATATTTGGCAATTGTAAAATATTATTTGTTATTTGGTTGATTTTTATGTTTTAAGTTCCTTAATGCTTACCGAAACTGCATTTATTTGATCAAAATTACAGTAATATTGTGAAATTTTATTACAATTTAAAATAACAGGTTTCTGTTTTATTATATTGTAAAATATAATTTATTCCTGTGACTAAAGCTGAATTTTCAGCATCATTACTCCAGTCTTCAGTGTCACATGATCTTCAGAAATCATTCTGATATGATGATTTGCTTCTCAAGACACATTTATGATTATTATCAATGTTGAAAACAGTTGTGCTGCTTACATTTTTTGGTGAAAACTGTGATAGATTTTTTTCAGGATTCTTTGTTCAAAAGAACAGCATTTATTTGACCATCACTTTTGATCAATTGAATGCATCCTTGCTGAATAACAGTACACATTTTGTAATTTGTATTACCATTCTCAAATGAATTGTTCACAATAAGACCAGGAATGTGTGTTAAAATAGTAGGACAGGCTATATTTTGATTTCATGTTGACTTTAAACCATAATTAAAATGAATTTCTCTTTCCTGTTGGCCATCATTCAAAAGCCTTTATGCCCCCCTTGAGTACAAACAAACTTCCTATCAGCTATGAATGCATATCTCACACTCTAAATGTCTCTGTGGGTGAGGGTCTGAATAATATCCATGTGGAAAGAACAAATGTCTCCCAGTAGTTTTCCCCTGCCTTTATGAGCTGCATTATTTCTCAGATGCACACATGTAAACACAGGCTGGCTGAATCAGAGCACAGCACTGCGAGACAGAGCAGGGTCAGCGCCGTCTTTGTCTTCTGCCAGTGCTTACATTAGTCTGAAAAAAGTCAAATATTCCCGCGCCAGTCTCCATTTATCCTGTACGAGGGCCGTGTGGATATATACCAGGGCCCCTGACACTGGCAAGTATCCGACTGGAGAGGGGCGGGGCCGTAGTGCCAAGTTCTACGCCGATGTTTATGTCATTTAATTCAGTTTAAATGTGTTGAAGTGCTTTTCGCGATTGGTTGGTGTTGCTGCAGGCATACTGTATATTTAGTTGATGGGAAAAATAACAAGGAAGAGAAAATTACTCAGTGTGGTTGATTTTGAAATTTAGCAGGCAACCATAGCACTCATTTTTCTCTGCCTTGTCATTTTCTCCATCAAAATAAAAACAACATGTTAAAGACTATACATAATATATATATATATATATATATATATATATATATATATATATATATATATATATATATATATATATATATATATATATATTATGTATAGTCTTTAACATGTTGTTTTATTTTATATATATATATATATATATATATATATATATATATATATATATATATATATATATATATATATATATATATATTGATAGTAAAGATTTATTTTGTTAGAAAAGATTTCTATTTTAAATAATGTGGTTCTTTTTAACTTTTTGTCCATAAAAAAATCCTGGAAAACGTATCACAGGTTATAAAAAATATTAAGCAGCAACTGTCTTCAACATTGATAATAAATCCTCATATTAGAATGATTTCTGAAGGATCATGTGACACTGAAGACTGGAGTAATGACGCTGAAAATTCAGCTTTATATCACAGAAATATCCTTTTAAATTTTAATATTTCACAATATTACAGTTTTTTTCCTGTATTTTTTTATCCAATAAATGCATAATATATATATTATTGTGTGTGTGTGTGTGTGTGTGTGTGTGTGTGTGTGTGTGTGTGTGTGTGTGTGTGTGTGTGTGTATAAGGTACTGGTCAAAAGTATATATAAATTAGTGCTGGGCAATCGATTAATCGTGATTAATCGCACCTAAAATAAAAGTTTGTGTTTACATAATATGTGTGTGTGTGTACTGTGCACAATATTATAAATACACACTTTGAAAGACATATTTGCATGTATATACTGTATATATTTATATAATTTTTTCTTATTAATACACACACACACACATATACACACACACATCACACACACACACACACACACACACACACACACACACACACACACACACACACACACACACACACACACACATATATATTTTTTTATATAAATATATATTTTTTCTTAAATACATGCATGTATTTATAAATACATAATAAAATGAATACACCGTACACACACATATATTATGTAAACACAACATTTTATTTTGGATGTGATTAATCGATTGCCCAGCACTAATATAAATATATATTTATTTATATTAGTGCAACCGATTAATCGATTAACACACCCCCGTTCAAAAGTTTTGGGAAGGTATTTGTATAAATGTTGAAAAGTCTGTCTCTTCTGCTTACTAAGGCTACATTTATTTGTTCAACAATACAGTAAAACAGTATTATTATAAAAAATATATATTATAAAATGTAATTTATTCTTGTATATTACATATACTGTATGTAATATAGTCTTCAGTATTTTATGATCAATTCAATGCGTTCTTGCTGAATAAAATAATTTATTTAAAAAAAATCTTACGGACACACATACACACACGGAAATTGGATTGACTCATCAGGTCAACATTGGCTTACCAACACACCACCTGCAAACAGGCAACTAACAGTGTAAACCGATGCCACGACTCAATTCCCCACACCAGCTCGTGATGGCTGCACACATGTAGTAGGTGCATCCAACAAATAAAAAAATATGACACACCAGCAAGAATTTTGGCCAAAATGCATCTCAGCCGAATAGCTTCACTTCATTTCTTCCACCTTTCTCCAGTGCACCTGCCAGTGTTGCTGCTGTTTTTAATAATAAACCCTGATGTGCAGCCAAATGGCAGCATAAAACAGCAGCTTGTGTCCTGGAGGGAAGTCACAAGTTTAAAGACTTTGCGGCCTGGCATTTTTCAAATTAGCAAAGTGGGCTAGGAAGATATGAATATTCACAAGGCGTTATTCCCAGCCCGCACGTCGTTTAAGTTCCCCCATGCGAGCACAAAGCCCAATCATCTGTCACGTCCCCCCCTTAATTCAATCATCAACCCTCATTCAATTATCCAATATAATATGCAAATCAAGCCAACAATGGCCAACAAATGCTAATTACCTACATCAAAATAATTAAATTGGATGGCATCAGCACAGAAGGACTGAACGGCTATAAAAATGGAAGCCGTTTCTTTAATTAAGAGCAAAAATGTTTTAAATTAGAAGCCCATAAATTGCGAGGACTCTGACCCCTCCCTTCCCCGAGGGGACATTAAGACGTCACGGACGAGGTTTCCACGTGATGCGCGCATAACTAAAACCCGACCGAGTGTGGCATAGTCACACCTGCCATGCAGTCGGCGGCTTCCAGGTAAACGGAGCATGCAAACGGTATCAGGGACTCCCACTTCTTCATGCCAGGCTGATCTGTGATCTGTACTGCCAGGTTAGTTCAGTCCCCTTCCCCCTCCACCAGGGCTGAACAAAGAACGGGCCAACTGCCAGGCGGCGGATAACAATGTCTGCTTCTACTACACAGTGCAGAGCCAACAGAGGTGGCAAAGTCACTGCATTATTCAACGGCCTCCTTTTGTTGCTATTGTGTTGGTTGTTTGTAAGGAGAAAAGTACACCTGCTCTTGATCTAATGACGAGCAAACATTATACACACCTCAGTGACGGAGAGGAAAGGATCTTTTACAGAACTGCAATATGTCTTAAGACTGCATGAAGCTCTACTTGCAAATTGCTGTTCATTAAAAAAAAAAAAAAACATTTTGTTTTGCAAAGTTTGCTCATTCAGTTGTATTGGTGAACTGACTTGAGCTGAACAACGGCCGAAATGCATCGTTTTCCTGTTATCACTGTGAGGCTGCTTTGAAACGATATACATAAAGGTTTATGCATGACTCAATCATTTGCATTACGACAAATTTGAATAGAAGACATCTCTATGAGAAGGTAAAATTATTAATGACTTACAACGATCAGGCACAACATTATGACCAATATTGTGTTGGTCCCCGTTTTGCTGCCTAAACAGCCCTGACCCGTCGAGGCATGGACTCTACTAGACCCCTGAAGGTGTGCTGTGGTATCTGGCACCAAGTTGTTAGCAGCAAATCCTTTAAGTCCTGTAAGTTGCGAGGTGGGGTCTCCATGGATCAGACTTGTTTGTTCAGCACATCCCACAGGTGCTCGATTGGATTGAGATCTGGGGAATTTGGAGGCCAAGTCAACACCTCAAACTCGTTGTTGTGCTCCTCAAACCATTCCTGAACCATTTTTGCTTTGCGGCAGGGTGCATTATCCTGCTGAAAGAGCCCACAGCTACCAGGGAATACAGTTTCCATGAAAGGGTGTACATGGTCTGCAACAATGCTTAGGTAGGTGGTACGTGTCAAAGTAACATCCACATGGATGAAGAACAGCAGAACATTGCACAAAGCATCACACTGCCTCTGCCGGTTTGCCTTCTTACCATAGTGTATCCTGGTGCCATGTGTTCCCAGGTAAGTGACGCACACACATAAGTTGGACAACCACATGATATAAAAGAAAACATGATTCATCAGCATGGGTACCCTGACTGGCTAATATATCCCAGCCACTAACAGGTGCCGTGATGAAGAGATAATCAGTGTTATTCACTTCACCGGTCATAATGTTATGCCTGATCTGTGTATAACTTAAATGTCTTTTTTCATTACAAAAAGCTTTTGTTTTTTGAATATTCTGTTTTTATTTTGAAATTTAGGCAACATAGTACAAAATTATTTGTATTGACATGCATTTTGTTGAGATGTCTTTTATTGTATAGCCTATTGTGTACAAATGGTTGATTATTCATGTTATGTATTATACTATATTTTTCTAAATATTGTTATTTAAATGTATCTATAATATACAATAAACAATTCTTATTTTCTATTCTGACCAGTTTTTGAGTTCTTTTTTTTAATAAAAGAAGTTAATGGTAACCATAGTACCAACAACATAAATAAATAAAACTTCAAATTCGGGTTCCATTTCCACACAATGCTTCAAATAAGAGTTCCTCAGAGAACCGACACTATTTGAAAGGGTGCCTAGAGGACCTACACATGGTTCTGCTGGTGGAAAGTGAAGAACTTGAAGGTTCCTTCAAGATCTTTTCATATTTACAGTGTACTGTTAGACCTACCATAGAAACTTAAAGCAAAATTTCATTTGTATCTTTGCTCAATTGTATTTATAAATTCACCCCCCCCCCATGTTTGATCCAATCAACCAAAAAGTATCTTTAAGCGTTCGTTCACCCAAAAATGAAAATGCTGTCATTAATTATTTACCCTCATGTCGTTCGACACCCGTTAGACCTTTGTTCATCTTCAGAACACAAATGAAGATATTTTAGTTGAAATCCGATGGCTCAGAAAGGGCTCCATTGGCATCAATGTCATTTCCTCTCTCAAGACCCATAAAAGGTACTAAAGACGTCGTTACAAAGTCCATCTCTCTACAGTGGTTCTACAATCATTTTATGAAGCGACGAGAATAGTTTTTGTGCGCAAAAAAAAGAAGGAAATAACTACTTATATAGTGATGGGCTGATTTCAAAACACTGCTTTCTGAAGCTTCGGAGCGTTATGAATCAGTGTATCGAATCATGATTCGGATTTCAGCAGTTTGGCGGTCATGAATCATGAATCAATACGCTGATTCATAACGCTCAGCTTCAGGAAGAAGTGAAATCGGCCATCTCTATATAAATCATTATTTTGTTTTTTTTTGCACACAAAAACTATTCTCATAGCTTCATAAAATTATTGTAGAACCACTGTAGAGAGATGGACCTTTAACTCCAGGTGTAAAACAAAGCCAAAAATACATCAGCTTATAATCATGAAACCTTATGGAAGTGAAACTTGCTCGTGAAGATCGACCTGGTTCTGGAATCGGTAGTCCCACCACAGGACCCCCCCAATGCCCTCAACTAAAGAGATGCTATCTGCTGGTCTAAAGACCCGTTTTTTTTATGTAACACTAATAATCACCTGGTTGTCTTGGTGGTTGACAGTGAAGTATCCGACGCAGATGATGAGCTCATGGAGCAGCTCTTCAGAGCTCTGTTGAGAGCAGTACCACAGCAGAGAACTCACAATGTGTCTGAAGGCCAGAGAGAGACCCTCCGCTCCTAAAACACACTGGAAAAAACAGACACAGGTCAGCAACTTGCATCACATCAGAGAAAAGTTATAAGACGCAAAAAGCAGTGAAAAGATTATAGGGATTTTAACACTTTTAATGGAATAGATCACACAACAATTTAAACTGATGAATCATTTGCTCAGCCTCGTGTCGTTCCAGAACTGTATGGCTTTTGCGGAACATAAAAGAAGATATTTTGGAGAACCTTTTTTGTCTGTGCAATGAAAGTCAGTGGGGTCCAAAATAACATTGGACACGGTTGACTTTTTCAAAATATCTTCTTTTGTGTTCTGCAGAAGAAAGAAAGTCATACAGGTTTGGAGCGAAATGAGGGTGCTCACAACACGTGGCACAAGAGGAGGAGGTGAAACTTGCTCGTGAAGATCGACCTGGTTCTGGAATCAGTAGTCCCACCACAGGACCCCCCAATTCCCTCAACTAAAGAGATGCTATCTGCTGGTCTAGAGACAGTATTTATTAAACATGTCAACATGACTGAGCGCCTCAGGGTCAGCACTGAAACTACCGACAGTTTCTTCTTGGTAGGAGAGTGTTATGGGATGGAGAGTCTAAACAACCACAAACAACAATACCTGAAAATCCCAGGATATGTAATGGGAGTAAGACGCTGGGTTTGCATCAGCACAGACAGTCTGTTTGATTTGCCACCGTAGCATTCAACCAACTCTGAGAATCGCTGTTAGGATGTAGAATCATGAATCAAGGCTACTGAAGCATTAGCTACTTTTTTTAAATTAAAACAAATTAGGTACAGGGCTATTATCAACTGAAACTATTTATGTTAATTGAAATAAGGATGAAATAAAACTTAAATATTAGATGAAAAACTTAAACTAAATGAAAATTAGAAATGTTGCCTTGGCAATAAACTGAAATAAATTTAAGTTAAAATTATAATTTAAAACTTTAACTAAAACTGGCATAACATAAAAACCTAAATAGCAATATATGAACACTAAAAATATAAAATAAAAGTTCATTCAAAACTAAAATATACACTGCTGAGGTTTGAACATTCTGAACATTTAGATTTTTTAAAAGATTAATATCACTATTGAAAGGCCATCAATTGATTTACATATTGTGATTATACTTTTTTTTCTGTAGTTAATTCGAATTACTATGTGTAATTATAAGGTTAATTCGAGAGGATGACACAAAATATTTTATAAGTAGGTTACCTGGTTGCCTTAAAATTTTAATTTCATTTAATACTATGAATATTTTTCAGAATCAACATCACCCTTTATTAAAATATTATTAAAAGATTTTGTAAACATATTGTGTAATTGTGTTTTATTTGTTATAATGCAGTGAAACATGGTAAAAAACTTGCTATTTTCATGATTCATCGCAACATTTTTTAAATTTATGTGGTTCAGACGCAATAATATTTTGAGTTTCTATTTATTAAACCAATTTCCTTCATTGTATTAACTCAAAATTTTAACTTAAATGAACTCTAAATTTTAAGGCAACCAGGTTATTTGCTTTTTTAAGTTAAACCAACAATATTCTTTACAGTGTATGATGCTGAAGTACAGTAATACAGTTATTTACAGTTATATATAAGTGCTATACAAATGTAACAAATTTTATTATTATTTGTCTCAAACATAACAAATATACTCTATATTTTTCAAACAGAAATAAAAAGTAACCGTGTTAAACATAATTACATGCAAACTTTGATATTAACTTTGGCAGCCATGAATGGAATATATTTTTAGTTAAATAAAAAAATGACGTTTACACTCAATGATCCAATAGCAGCCTTGAAATACATGAGCAGAAGTTGAGTTGAAATGCGAAATGAATTTCAGTTTATCCTTCATTCAAACTACTTTTCCCTCATGTAACTAACGGTAAAAAAAAGTTTTCATTAAATATGATACTTAATCATGAATAACAAGTGCTTTTATATATGAATAACATTCAAAAACATTCAGTATTTGAAACTAATTTAATAAGGGTCAATAAATAAATAATGAAACAAACAAAAAAAACATTAAAAATTCTGATTTTCTTTGACATGGACCGATGGGACAGATGCACACAGCGGCTGTTTTGGACGGGTTCATGTTGAAGAGCCGCTAACAAAGTAATCTTACATAATGTTTTCCCTCTTTAAAAAGTAAGCGTGTGTATATGTCAGCATTATCACATACGTGTAAAGAATTGAAGTCTTTCATGTAAAACAAGAGCTTATTGATGCAGTTCAGTCTGCCTGCTAATTTATTCCAACCGTTACTCCTGATCGGAGGCTTCCGTAAATATTTAGTTTATATGTAGAGTTGTGCTTCAGCTAAGCTCAATAGTGCAACGCAAAAATATTTAGTAGTGCGTAAGTTGTAACTTAGTGTCCATTTACGTCAGCTTACGCAAAGCTGGTGCAACCAGCCTCTAGTCTATAGGGCTCACACAGCCCGTTTGACTGACCACGATATACTTTAAAGGGATAGTTTAAAAAAATAAAAAAGTAGCCCATGATTTACTCACCCTCAAGTCATCCTAGGTATATATGACATTCTTCTTTCAGACAAATAAAAGTTTAGTTATATTAAAAAAGTCCTGGCTTAGACAAGCATTATAATTGCAGTAATTGTTGCTCTGTTTTTGAAGTCCGTAAAAAAGCTTGTCCGTCAGATAACGTGCTCCACACGGCTCCGGGAGGTTAATAAATGCCTTTGGAAGTGAACTGATGTGTTTGTGTAAGAAAAATATCCATATTTAAAACTTTATAAAGTAAAGTTTCGGCCGATCGCCTTCCGTATTCAGTTTATGGAAAAAGTGTTGAAAGTGCCTCTGCAGTTCAAAGGCTTACGCTACCAGTTACGCTCGTCAGACATCTTGAACTCCGAGAAGGCACTTTCAACACTTTTCCACGGAAGGTGATCGGCCGCAACTTTAATTCAAAAAGTTTTAAATATAGATATTTTTCTTACATAAACGCAACGATTTCCTCCAGAAGGCCTTTATTAACCCCCCGGAGCCGTGTGGAGCACGGTATTTGACGGACAGATGCATTTTTTATCGACTTCAAAAACAGAGCAACAGTCAATGCCATTATAAAACTTGGAAGAGCCAGAACTTTTTAAATATAACTCAACTTTTATTCGTCTGAAGGAAGAATGTCATATACACCTAGGATGACTTGAGGGTGAGTAAATCATGGGCTTATTTTCATTTTTGGGTGAACTAACCCTTTAAGCGAATCATGTGTTGTCATTTCAGACAAAATCAGGCCAAAAATCGTTTGGAGTTCGTTTTTGGGAGTTTGAAACAGCTTTCCAGGAAAGTTCGCTCCAGCTTGTAAACACATTTGTACTACCATTGGTCTGTGGTGATTACATAATAGGTAGGTGTGGCCCTGAGGCTCCGCCTTCTTTCACATGGACATTTTTTCTGGTTAATTTCTCCTGTTCAAGCCGCACCAGGTTGGACTCTCATCCACATCAACTCATGAAATAATATTAATACAACGTCCAGAAGTGCTGTGGCTACCTCATTTATCTTGTGTAAAGATGATTGCAAAGTTAAAATTGTAGAGAGGATGATGATACAGGGTCACTTTCATGATATTTCCAGGTGCTCATTTTTATTATTGTTAATAATATTTTTTAAATACAGTACTCATTGTATAGAGATTACACTCATAAACAGAAGTTTTTAATGGATTAACCATTTTAGAGCCAAACATAAGACATCTGACAATTTTCCATAATTTTTTCCAAGTCCTGGGAATCATTGTTAAAATTCCCTGATATTTCCAGGTTTTCCATGGATTAAATGGCATTTATTTGTATTTTTTAAACAGGAAAGGATTAAAACAATATTAATCAAATATTTCACATATTGAATATTACATATTATTAGTCCCCACACAGGGACTAATGTGCAGACTCATAAATCACTGATTAATTTTAATGATCATTCTATTTTTGTGAAATGTCCAATTTAACCAATTTGCTAAAATAAATCAAATTTCTCAAAACTACATATGAATCAATGAACAGTTTTTTTGAATCAAACTAATTCATAGAGTTTGAATCACTCTACTGCAAAACTTTAAGCTATTACTCCCCAATACTGACTTTAATTAAGAGTAATTCATTAACTGTTTTGAATAGTTGGTGCAGGAAACAGTTTCTACAACAACACATTGAAGTAATTCATAGGGTTCTGACCCTCCTCGTTCACACCTAGGTGTTTACATGATGATTTAGCCTAGCGATACCGTTCTTGTCTCTTTATCATGCCGGCTGAAGTACGACCGGAGCCTGTGAATGTTACGCCACTCACTGTCCATATTACTCACCCAGAGCTTTCAACATGGCTGGCCTGGGGTCAGAGGTCAGGTGTGTTTACATCCACCGGGTTAACTTTGTTCTGTGAAGAAACACTGATATCCTAACCAGTGGCTCTGAGGGCACTGGACCATTAGCTTTGAGGGTTATGTCTTTACGGTCCACATTTGTGTGCACAAACGTACCAACGCAACCATTAATGAAAGCCCAAAACTTTTACTGCTTTACTTTTCAGAACGTCTGTCTGAAGGATGGGGCCACATATCTGCCACTAGCTAAAGGCCAAACCATTGGTCTGACTACAACACAAAAAAGATGGTCGCATCCTTCCGCAGAGCTTTGAATCAAAGAGGCAGGATATCACAGACTGTAAACAGGACCAGAGCAATAAGGTTATCCATCACGAGAATGCGTAGCTACACAGACGGCTGCGGTACTTTTCCGAAAGTAAACACGGTCTTCTGGACTCTATATAGCACTTGAGCCAGATTCTTTTTTTCTTAGTCAGGCCCTAAAAAAACTAAAAAATATTGTCAATGATACTTTAATTTTTCAACCATATACCATTTGATGCATCTATCTGTGGACTTGTAAACTTGTAATTGAGAACAAATAAAGTCAAATTTGCAAGGTATAAATCCGCGGTTCAGACTTTTTTTTCTCACAAATGTGAGATATAAACTTGCAATTTCGAGTTATAAAGTCAGAATTAAAAGACACCATATTGGCAAAAGTATTGGGACACCCCTCCAAATCATTGAGTTCAGGTGTTTTAATCACTTCCATGGTCAAGGGTGTATAACATCAAGCACCTAGACATGCAGACACTTCTACAAACATGTGAAAGAATGGGTAACTCTCAGGAGTTTAGTGAATTCAAGCATGGTACTGTGATAGGCTGCCACCTGTGTAATAACGCCATTTGTGAAATTTCCTCACTACTAAATCTTTCATGGTCAAATGTTAGTGTTATTATAACAAAGAGAATCAGCAAGTGCAATACAATGCAAGTGTAAAAGCACACCGCCACTGGACTCGAGCAGTGGAGACGAGTTCTCTGGAGTGACAAATCTTCCAGACGACATTGTGCCAATAGTAAAGTTTGGTGGAGGGGGGATTATGGTGTGGGATTTTTTCAGGGGTTGGGCTTGGCCCCTTAGTTCTAGTGAAAGGAACTCTTAATGCTTCAGAATACCAAGACATTTTGGACAATTTTAAGCTCCCAACTTTGTGGGAACAGTTTGGGGATGGCCCCTTCCTATTCCAATATGATTGTGAACCAGTGCACAAAGCAAGGTCCATAAAGACATGGATGAGCTAGTTTGGTGTGGAGAAGCTTGACTGGCCTGACCTCAACCCGACAGAACACCTTTGGGATGAATTAGAGCAGAGACTGAGAGCCAGTTTATTTCCTACAATTCTGACATTTTCAAGTTTGTCTCAATTCTGATTTATTTTCTCACAATTGTGAGATGAACAGTTATATGTAAGAGTCCAATTCTGATGAAAAAAGACTCACTTTTCTCAGAATTGCACATTTCTCACAATCCTGACATAACTCGCAATTGCGACTGTATATCACACAATTCTGAGAAAAAAGTAAGAATTGCGAGAACAAAAGTTGCAATTAAATTTTAATTGTTTTTATTCCACGGCGGAAACAAGTTTTCATATCTATCACATATAAGCGGCACACCAGAAATGAATACCTGGAAGGCTGAGAGGTCCAGCAGGGCGAAGGTGTTGAGGAAGCGCAACCCCTGGAGGGCCACCTGGATGACGGTGGGGCTGTAAGGCCCCTGGGGTCCCGTGGGGCCGGCAGAGAGAGGCTCAGGAGGAGCACTGTGGAGCAGGATGCAGTACAGCATGTGGAGGACGCCCACCAGATCAGTGCTCTGCAGGAGGGCCGTCAAACCGGTGGGGTCCTGACGTTTGTTGTCAAAGATACTCAGAGAACTGTGAACGACAATTAAATGTGAAAGAATTACAATATGATTATTGTTATGCGTTTTCCTCGTTTTTGTAAAAATAAATAACATACAAATATAATAATAACATAAAAAGTATCCAATCTACTAATTTTATCATGCTGCCAAAATATTTATCGTAATAATAATAACCATAATAATAATAAACATAATAAATTAATTTAAGTATTTGGCAACAATAAAAAATTGGTTAAAAAATAACAAGTAAGTACACAACAAGCCAGCATTCAAAGCTATATCCTTATCGTAGTCCCATTCACAACGGTAAGCTTGTAATTAGAGTGGTATGGTGGATTTCTGTGGGAAATTCAAGCATGTCTTTGCGTCACTACGTCATACGTCTGTATACATTAAGAAAGAGTCCGGCTAGTAGGCTATGGCATGTGAGGAGTGGACCGCATGTTCTTCAGCGGATCATTTATAGCCTTTTCTCACAGCAGCTGGAGTAATTAAACATATCATTTTGATGGCGAATTGTAATCCAGAAAGGCCCAAATGACATCATCAGTGACAACTGGAGATTCACCCAGAAATTGAAATCTACAGGTAACGCTAATAAACACTTAATACACTGTCGCGCAATACTAATGCTGTTAACATCAACAATTTGAAAACAAAGTATAATAGTAATAATAATTGGCACGGTTTGATGTTATTCGAGTGATCGTTAGATTTAAATCACCGTTGGTAGCGCGATTTATTCTAATGTTTTGTTCCCAAAAGTGGCAGACATGTTACTAACTCAGATGACATTTTCCAGTGAAATTTCTTATTTAGGTTATTCTCTAAGACGTAGAACCTGTGATTTTGAAGTAAAATATCCACACCGGTGCAGTGACTGACAGCAAGCCACACATAGGCCTACTCCTCAAAACATTACATTCATCCGCGCATTCATCTGTACAACTCACGTACAGATGATAACTCCGCAAATAACTGCAATTGCAGGTTTCAAACAGAGATGGGGACACAGAGGCAAAACTTACCGACTGCAGCTTTAAATTGATTTAAAAAATCTAAAAATCTAAAAATTCCATCATATGCATTGCACTGTAGATTCTGTAGTAAATTGTGCAGGTGTTTCATCCAAACTGAAAGTCTGCATACTCTTCACAGCATACATACTACATACTTATTTTTTTAAACTGAACATAACCTAAATGAAGGCACAGAAAGACACCGATAGCAACAGACATTCATTAAATTGTGTAGAAATGTGCTCTTTCTCAAATACAAACAAACAAGATCAAATCACACATGATGTGGGACAAAAGACCACTTTGTTCAACAGGTAATACCCGTTAACCAGTGACTGACACTCCAGGAATGAAAAACAAATCAGGGTCAGAAATACTGTTCTATATACTAATTCTATTAGCAAGGCCAAAGGTTTTCCTCATTGTATCCAATGTATCACACCAGTGAAATAAGGCTCCTCATGTTTATTCACCTTTCAATCTGAATCACTGGCCTTTCAAACAAAGTCAGCAGTGCACAGGGCTGTTCTAGTGCACAGGGGAAGTGTGGCAAAAGGTGGCCAAAGGTGTGGTCTGTCTGAATGTAACAGAACCTGATGTGGTGCTGGTTACTTGCTTAAGCTGCAAAAACCGAAGACCCAGGATGTAGGAAGTGTGAGATGCCTGGTCCCCGCGGCTTCTAGATTTACTCGCCAGACCAGAGCCTGTCCATTCTGATATAAATAACGAAGACAAGCCCCATCTGTGAAGCATGCCTATGGGGCGGATAGGCTTAACTGGTAACATTTGGCCCTACATGAGTCAGGAGTGAACACTGAGACAGTGAGGGTGGCTGCGGCCAAATATATGAGGAGAGATAGCAAAGACTTTACACTTCTGAGCCTGGGATAAGGGACTGGAGATCAGAGCGAAAGAATCAAAGTGTAAGGTCAAGTAAAACAAGAGATACAGGAGAAGGAAAAAGGATTTTAAAAAAGATATTTTCTATAATTAATGTGTAGAGTGTTATATATACACATATATATAATAAATACATTTACAATAATACAACAAATACAAATACAATAATCTATACATTTATTATATAAATGTATAGAATGTATACAGAGATGGACTGTGATAAACAGATGCATTAAATGCATGAACAATGAATGGGGATCCTATAGCTGTATAAAATGAACGTATATAATATATGGAGACAGGTAGAATGTGTTGGACAGATGAAGAAAAATGGGTAGAATGTGATGAATAATGTGAGCTATATGTGAGTGATGGACAATTGCATAGAATTGATGCATTGAATGTTGATAGAGGATTAAAACAAATGTATACAGTGTACAGAGAGACTGCTATAATGTGGTGGACAGAGTCATTAAAATTAATGTATAGAATGTATTAGAGAGATGAACAGATGTATACAAAGAATATACTGAATGTCCAGAGAGACTAATATAATTTAATGTACAGATTCACAGAATGAATGTGAAGAGCATTGGTGAAAAGATGAATACATAGAATGCATAAATATGAAATGTAGTGGCGAGTTATAGAATAAATGTGTAGAATACACTGAAAAATGTACATAATGCATTAGACAAATGTATGGAATGAATGTGCAGAATGTACAGAGAAAGAGAAAATATGGTAGGGAGAGATGTTTAGAATGAATGTGTAGAATGTATAGACAATGAAATAATGTGGTGACAGATGTATAGAGTTAATGCATAGAATACATTAGTGATGAACAGATGTATACAATGAATGTATAGAATGTCCAGAGACTGATTGCACTTTATGGACAGATTCACAGAATGAATGTGAAGAGCATTGGTGAAAAGATGAATACATAGAATGCATAAATATGAAATGTAGTGGCGAGATATAGAATAAATGTGTAGAATACACTGAAAAATGCACAGAATGCATTAGACGAATGTATAGAGTGAATGCGCAGAATGTATAGAGAAAGTAAATATGGTTGGGGCAGTTTTTTAGATTTATAGTATAGAATGTATAGAGATGGATAGAATGTGATGGACAGATTTATAGAATGTATATAGAACGTATAGAGAGATGGATACAAAGTGGTATGTACAGAAATGAAAAAATTGACAAACATATAGATAGTATGAGTGCAAAGAATGAAGGGGTGGATAGAATGTAATTGACAGATAAACAGAATTAATGTCTCGCATGTAGGGATAGATAGATGTAGAGGCAAGATAAGGACAAGGTCTATAAATGTGACAAACCACAGACTGATCAAGTGGATCTTGGGGAAGTTTAGCCTCTAAGCAATGAAGCTGACCGTCCAAACATCTCATACACCAATGACCATACTGAAGCATACCACACAGCAACACTAGAGCCAAAGTAGAGGGAAGTCTTGGAACTTGGACAACCATCTGTCAAGCCAATAGCACTGGCTCCACAACTATGCAAACTCACCTTATTCTCTGGCCATCTTGTGTTGCAGCACATTTAATTAAGACCCATCTTACCAGATTTACAGCAGCATGTTTGTGTGTCTTAGTCAGGACAACACCCTGCAGATTAGCAGGATTGGTAACTTCATATCCCTGAGGGTATGAGCAGAAGCGGTCCTTAAGCTGATCTGAGACGAGATCTTCTGTTACCGTCGCAACGGCAAGAGTCTGGCTATTGGTATCAAGGGCTGATCCCTAAACAGCACAAAGGGGGCAGGTTCTACAAGGTGTCACATTGCAGTTGAGGATACATCTGTGAACACTACACTAAGTGCACTGGAGGGGAAACAGACCTTTTGGTAAGTCAAGGGGGGAAAGGAGCGTCAAGCCTGGTGAGGGGGAAACCTCACTCTCGACAATGAGATCACGGCAAGTGCAAGAGATCGGCTACTCGGAATAAGCTTCCGGGTGGAAGCCACCTTGTTCGACTGATCTCAGCTCTGCGCTCCTAACCCACGTTTAACCTTAACCGGCGAAAGAAAATCCCCAGAGCTGGTCTCAGGTCAGATGATAAGGGCAGCATCCACCGACAGTCATGATCAGTGTCTACATTAGGGAACAAAGGCTTGGTTCTCACAGAGTGACTGTGCATGACGTACTTCACATCTCCTGACCCTGAAACAGGAGACAGCAGAGTGGGATGAAAGTGAAAGGCCTGACAGAGGCAATTTGAGTCTACCTACTGACCCCAAATCAGCATCGTCTGATTAATCCATGCTTACAGCTAAACCTGTGGTAATGCTGTTAGTGTCTACTCGATTTAGAAAAGACGATAAGAAATATATCTGGAACTTTGATTTGCCGTGAAACAATTTTCTTGGGGGAAAAGGGCAATTTAAAGACTTAAAGAAAATAGGTTTCTAAATTAGTCAAGGTCCCTAAAACCGTGCTGGAACCATGACACCCTGTGGTTAGCGCATAGAGTCAGGGTGCTCAGAGGGAAAGGGGTTAGCATCCGAAAATGTCCTGTCCCATTTCCTAAACCTTTTCATGGTCTCCACTTGTCTACACCAAGAGTGCCCAGCATTGCTTCTGCAGATCAATGTTCCTGCAGAATTCGGATCCAGTGCCCCTATTATGGTTTTTCAAATATTTCCTTTCATGCAGTGTGTAATATAGTTGTCTATGAATGTAAATGTTCTACAAGGTTGTAAAGTGCATGATAAATAAATGTTTCCCAAAAGAAAGAATCAACTCTGAATCGCCGAAACAAGTTGTTTGTAATTAGAATCCCACTGCGTGACGGTTCTACATCACTAGAAAATACTTTTGCATAATTCCCGCCTATGTTGTACGTTGTCGGTCCGCAAACAACTTGACCAGCCCTCAAACTTGTCATTTTACTGATGACTGCTTCTCAAATTTCAGAGTTTAATGCGGGATTCGCAAAAATGCTTGATCTTGAAAGAAGGGACAGTACCCAGTTTATTTACACCAGCTTGCTCCTCAGAATCACAACCTGTAAGTATGAATAAATCTTGATGTCTATAATTTCTTCTGGGTGTTTAAAATACATCGTTTTGTGTTTCATATTGTGTAGGTCTCCGGCTAGCTCACGTTATTACTGTCTTACTGAAATACTTCGACAAATCAGCTGTGGGTCACTATTACCTAAAACTGTGTCTATTAATGCAAATTGTCTGTCGTTCTTACTTCTTTGAGTAAAGTTCATGTTAGTGCTTGGCTGACGTATGCACCACTATTGATACAGGTTCGGCATGTAGACCGCAATAAATTAGAAATATTCACATAGGTTTGTTGACATTCACTTGTTAATGCTGATGGTGAGGAATTACAGCTGCATGATGTACCTCAAAATGAGTAGAGTATCACTGAGAAACGTCCTGCTCAAGTCGTCCATGTGATGAAGGTTCGGGTTCGGGTTCATGTTTCATCATCGGACTCATGCTCGGATTGATATGGTAAAATCGACATCATTGCTACTGTCTTTACAGTGTGTACAGTCACTGAGGACTGTGGAAGCCTAAGCTGATGTTCAGTTATGGTGATGGAAGTTTAGCTTCTGACAAGCACTGTAAACGGTAGACCAATCACAACAGACTGGGCCGTCTGGCCAATCAGAGCAAAGTGGAATCTCGGAAAGGAGGGATTTAGAGAGATTGAATCATTGAAAAAATGTGGTGATGTGCAATGCATATTATGAGAAAATTGTAGGAGACATGTTGTAGGAGACCTCCAAACCAAAATTTAGGAACCTTTGAAATAGTATAATAGGGGAACTTTAAAAGACTGTGGACAGGTGTATTAGAGAATCATTGGAACAAACTTTGCAGGAAGGCAGATCTCCATATGCAGGATTTGAGCACCCCTGCTCTATAACAAGTAGTACATTCAGATACACCACCATTTCAATCCATTTTGATTGCAGCACATGCCACAATTCATATGTTAACACTTCATCATTAGCTTAGCACAAGCGCTCCTTGACTTATTGGCCGTTGATGACTATCAATATTTAATCCCAACAAATACACTGGTAGCCGGTGACAGAAATACAAAGCACTCGCTATAAGAACAAATCCCAGGGTCTGGCAACTGCAAGAGAGTAGAGCAACTCGGAAATGTCAAACACGAACCACAAAGGGACAACTTCCTGGCCTTCAGCATGGTGAAGAATGACGGTACGGAACGTTGACTCGATTATGAAAGATGTTGCTGAGTGGGACTATTAAAGAGAAGAAATGGCACTGGAGTTTCTCACAGATATTCAGTGTCAGAAGCCAAAAGAGACACTGAAGTTGTCACAACCAGCTGGGTGGCGTCATAGCATGCAACAGCTGGAATAGAACATAGCTGGCCAATTGAGGTGGAGCTATGACCTTTGAAGAAACTCCAAAATCCAAGTGGAATGGAATTGTAATATTTGAATTTGTGCAAATGCAAAGACTCATTCAGAATATGGCCTGGGATATAAAAGCAGTTTTTCATTCAAATTGTTCTGAAACACATCAGTAGCACTTTCTTTTCTGCAGAATCTGCAGACTTTTATTTCAACATCACATTGTACAAAAAAATAAAAAAAACAATTACTCCTAAAATGTTTACAATGCAATTTAAAGTATGTAGAAGGCAACAGTGCAGCATCACGGTGATCTGTCTTTTCTGCAAGTCAGGGTCATAGGTCAAAGTCGGGATATCACAAGCTGTGACAGTGTGGTTAGCCTCTGTCAGCAGTTGTGCATGCACAAAACGCACTCCGACACACACGTGGGTGGGCTGCAGGCAGGAGTTTACAGTGCAGGGAGACAGAGCTGCGGGGCTGCTAGATGACTATCAGCACAGGCTCTGCAGGGCTAAAGTCAGACACTGGGAAATGAGCTGCTGATTGATGGGGGTGCTGTCTCTGGTCTGCACCTCCTCAGACATCAGAACAACAAAACTACAGTGGACTTCACCTTTTCATTTAGATAGGAATGAGGTTATCTGCTTGTCTGGGGATGTTTGGGAAGGGTGCGACCACTAAAAATAGTGTACACTTTGGAGGTATGAAAGTGGAGGTATAGTGATGGCATACTGGTATGATTAAACTTTCCCAATGGTACTGAATAATTACCAAAATAACATCATAAAGTAATTCAAAGAATACCACTATAATGATATGAGTCCCAGTGTATACCATGTTTTTTTTTTTTAAAGTGGACTGAAGGGTCATGTCAAGTAAAGAAAGATTACATTGGAGACAATTGGAGTAAAGTAACATTAGAAACCACTCACCGTCCAGTCAAGGCAAAACACAACTTGCACATCCCATGGAGGAAAGCAGTGGCTTGCTCCAGGAAGGCAGCCATTTTGGGACTCTCGTCGATCGGCCCTTGTATGGACAGGAAACTGCCGTATAGCTTGTCGATCAAGCCCATGTTCACCACATAGCTGAGGGAAACAAGTTGAAACGTATCAGACTTAAAGACACACATGAATACATTTGGATGACAATCACATTAATCATGCTCATTTTCTTGAGTGGAACATCAATTTGATATAGGCTAAATTTATAGGTTAGTGGATTGCCTTCTCTGGGATATATGCAAAGGTGACGAAAAATTGAGCCACATATACGTATCTCAAAAACGGCATATAGTTTTGGACTTTGTGTAATAGACTACACACTGGGAGCACTCATATGATTCCTTAAAATTAGGGTTGCCCCCGACTAAAGATTTTTCTAGTTGACTAGTAGCTGTTCAATTAAGCCATTGGCTGACGAATCACTCATTTATATTCATTTAATTACTTAAATATATACTGGGGGCAGACTATATGCCTTGCACTCAAGCACATGCATAAAGCTTGCAACAAAGCACTAGCAAAAGTAATGATTATGAATGTGTCGGAAAAAAATAGCAAGGACAGGGGCGGTATCGATTTTGAATATAATCAAATTCATATATAGCCTACTGTACATACATGGAAAAATTTGTTTGTCTTAGCACTATTTTAAACGTTTCTTGGGTCAAATTATATGTGCTCACATTCATTAATATTCATTTGTGTGTGCTCATATGTAAGTATCATTAAAAATATTAGGATGCAAGTTATTAACTTTAAAAATGGCATATTAAAAAAAAATAGTGTTTGATCAAATCTAAATATTTATTAAAATGCAAAACTGCAATAGTTTTTTGAGCAACTAGACTATATATATATATATATATATATATATATATATATATATATATATATATATATATATATATATATATATATATATATATTAGAAGAAACATATTAAGTGGTCAATAATTAACAATAAGTATTAAGTACCAAAAGATCTCCTCAAAATATTCAATAAATACTAATGGACTATAGAACATTTATTTAATTGAAAAATAGTTACAGTCTTTGGTCACATTTGACCATCAATGAGTATGAGTGTGAGCAATTAGTAAGGAACACCTGAGGGCTAAATTCAAGAATAACATTAATGTAAACAGTGTAGGATCTCTATCAGTCTCCATAATAAAACGATCCTGTAAATATGGTTGCCTAAATAATCAATGCACACTATGCTGTACTGTTTACCAAAACTTGCTGCAAACATCCGCTTAAGCCATTCAAATGCATTGACACACAGAAGTATTGAGGGCTCCATGAACCACGTGACGCGCACGCCGCCAGGAGATGAGAGCATGTCGCGACTCCGTTTTTCAACGCCTCTGGCTTTAACATTATGCTACATTAGCGGCAAAACGCTATTTATTGTTTGAATTTCGCATTAAAACTTTTAAAAAATGTAAAAGCTTTGCTTTGTTTAATATCAAAAGCAGGTTTGGCAATTTGTCGTGAGATTAAGTTGGGCAGAGCGAGACCGTGAGCAACCCTGCACCCCCCTCTGGCTCGCTCCATGTTGCTTCAGGCATGCCACACACGTGAAGCTGACTAAGGTTCTGCTGAGACGAGAAAAAAAAAAAGAATTTTGTTTGTTATCTTTATTTTACAAAAGCATGTTTTGTTGCCAATGTGTGTGTACACAAATACAAGTAGAACTTTGAAATTATGCATTACTCTTATCTGTATGCCCCCAAAATATTTTAAGAATGCGTGATAAAAAATGCAAGTGACGCGCCAGGCGTCTCCATGTCACGAAGCACGCTAATACTTCAGCTTCCACACTCTGCACAAACACTTGGATATGCGCTTAATAATAGCGCACATTTATCTAGGTTAACGTAGGTTAACGATGTAAAGTTGCTACTTACATGTTTCAAAGTATAAGCCATATTTGAGTTCGATGGATGATTGGCGAACGTTTGGATTTCCTGCCTGACATACAGTAATTGTCCCTCGTGGATTTGTTTCTGCGACTAAACAACTAATAAACTCTTGGTCAACTAAGCCTCTTTTAGTCGACTAACGTTTAGTTGACTATTACTTACTTAAGATGCTGTCTATGTAGGCGGCTCACAGTCATGAAGGCCACAGCAATCCAGAACGCTCTTGGTCTGAAATCTGAGCTCTCATCTGAGCCCACAACTCCTGCCTATTATGTCTATATCTCTAATTTGTCTGGTCAAATGAAAGGTCTCATGACCGTGTTAGTCCACACCCTCCTGGCTACAAATCAGGCCTAATTACAGTATTAGTGGATGGCTGTGTCTCCGTGTGCCAGCTCAGATCTAGAAAAGGAAAAAAGCCCCCCTTCTTCCCTCATGGCTCAGGTATTCCGTCCCTCCACCCTCTCCCACCTTCAGCACTGCCTAAAGTCTCCTTGCAGTCAATCACTGGACCTCCCAGTGAAGTCTGGGCCAAGGTTTTGTGGCTCCAGTGCAGCAAAGAGCTGACTCAGTTGCAGATCCGCATCTCACACCCTTTACTTTAGCCTCGGTCTCTCCAAATCTTTTTTCCCCTTACTCTCTTTTTCATACTTCCCTCATTCCTCCTTTTGTTACGGCTGTCAGTCAAATTTGTGTGGTAATTACAATTCTCCCCTCCCCTTCTTCTCAATAGGTCGGCCATCACCTGAACTAAAGCCCCTTGTTATGTCTTTATCTTACTCTTGGGTTTGGCTCAAGCACAAAGCGGCTTTCCACACACAATTGTGCAGCCTCTCAGATCCTTCATCCGGGCAACAAGAGCCAAAGTGATCAGTCATGATCAGATGGTCCAGCCAAAGGTCTAGCGGATGTGAATGCGACTCATTCAGGGAGATTATTCGCTTACATCAAATTAAATTAAATTAATGCTTTAAGCATTATTCTTTTTATAGTCCTCTTTTTTCTTTGAAAATTAAGGAGGTTCAAAAAAAAATCACATTTGAAAAATGCAAGAGGTTCTACTTTATTTCTTCCCTGGAGTTATTTTTGGTGATCCAGCCACTACTTGGCCCGTTCCGGCCATGTCTGCAAGGTCACTCCACGGTCACTGCACTGGGCTTGAGACTGCTCGTGTCAAACAAATCATGGGAGGGAACACTGAGGGATTGTGGGAAGCTTGGGATTCTTAGCAGGCCGGGCTGTCTGCCTTTCCTCAGAGAGCAGGAGAAAGCCCAGCACTAGCGCTCTCCTCCACACTGCCCTACTCTCATGTTGAGTTCAACTTCAAGTCGTGCACTTCCAGAAGGGAATTTTGGCCAATGCGGAGAATTAAAACTTTATAGCACAGATTTGTGAAGGAGTTACCGGCTAAGTTAGGAAAGAGATGGTGCATCCCAGAGCGTACTGTACCCAACCAAAGTGCAGAAAGCTAGGTCTGATGTGTACAAGACTATGATGTCATTAAAATGGAGTAGTTTTTTAAACAAATTTCCCAAATAGTCTGACCAGAATAACCTCTGGATCCTTTCCAAGAGGTCATTCCCTGCTCAAGGGACTTGAGAAATCCTTGTGTATTTCCCATTGCAAAAAATATTGTTGCTAACCAGTGTTGTGGAGCAACTACTTACATGTAACGACGTTAGGTAATTTAATTGAAAAAAAAGTAACTAATCAGTTACAGTTACTGAGAAAAAATGCTGTAAAATATGAGACCAGGAGTTTAGGACACATGAATAGGAGAAAAGGACAAAAAACTTATTCGATAACTGTTTTATTTCCTATTTGGGTTTATGTATCCGTTTTATTTTTTTGGCATTGTTAGATGCTAGTGTTTCCTGTCATAGCTATGCAAAGATTTGATTCCAAAAAGTAGAAAAGTCTGATTTTCTAGTGGCAGTGCTTAATTATTAAATGATTAATTAAAAAAAGTGATGAAGGATTTTGAGAGTCTGACAGTAATCAGTGTTGAGTAATATTGTAAGGTTAACCTTGCCTGGTTTAAATTTTGGAAAATTAGTAGAAAACATTTGTTAGAAATTTGTTTGAAATGGTTGTTTGTTAGAAGTAATCAGAAAGTAATCAAATGTAATCAGTTACATTACTGTAATATACATTTTAAATAGGGTAACTTCCTTTCCAAAGTGACCTTTCCAACACTGTTGCCAACAAAAGCCAAGTCACTTAGTTGTATAGTATATGTGGTTAGTCATACTAAATGCATTTGAAAGTTATGTTAACGTTACTCTGTGCGTTCGCTCGGTGGCTGGTATGAGAGACTTGTTGCACTCTGCAGTAATCCAGATCGATATGAGAATATCATATTAATAAAAACTGGATGACTAAATGACTGTTGCTAAATGACATGCAATTAATTTTAAAATATATTGTATAGCCGTGTTTCCACCGCAACTACTTTCTCCAGGAACTAGAGACTTTGGGGTGGTACTCTGTGTTTCGAAAGCAGGAACCGGGGTCTAAATGAAGTTCTGTGTAAAAACTTCCCTCTCAAAATGGCCCTGCTCACAAGGTAGTACTTTTTCAAAGCTCAGGAACTTTCGGGGGTGGGACTTGGGCGCTGAACATGCTGATTAGTTGAGCTCACCTAGCATTTTATTTCAACCTAAAAGTCAGTTGACGTGCAAACCCTAACCCTAACCCGGAACTTTATTTAGACACTGGTTCCTGCGGTCGAAACACACCGAGTACCACCCCAAAGTCCCTCGTTCCTGGGGAAAGTTCACGTGGCGGCAACGCGGCTATGTTCGAATCAACAATTAAGTTGTTCAGGCTTTATTAAGTGTATTTGCGGAAGACAAAATCCAGTGGGCTCAGGAAAGTCGTGTGCAGTCCTAAGTCACCGGACTAGTCTTCACGGTACTTTAGACCGCGATGGAAAATTCGGTGGAAACGGGGCTTATGATGGAGAAAGCTCTCTCTGATTATGCTGTTAGCTTCTTGACAAAATACTCTTGTCTCTGACGCATGGTACAAACATAGTACTCGTGGTAAATCAAGATAACAAGTGATTCAAACAATAACCGTGCTGCGCTACATAACAATGAATCATTTTCTGTTGATAAATGTACTCAAACAGTTGCTCCCCTGTCTCATAAAACACACAATATATTAAAAGCGTCTTTGTTTTTTCCATGGTTTCTATGAGAGTAAAAATGGAAATCTAAGGAAAGGCGGATACGGCGTCATTGCCAGGCGACGCAAGTGGTTTTTGGATATTTGAATCTAAAATCTTACATATTGTGCCTTCAATTATTTATGTCCAAAAACGAACACGATAATGTCAAATGTGATGTGTTACTCCAATAAAGCTTATAAGATTAGCATTCAAGATGTTGGATCAGGAGGAGTCATGGAAAGAAATCATATAAAGAAATAACCTGATAAGATCTTGAGTACGCGTGTTGAAGTTCTCACTGGCGGCAGGTCTGCACTTGGCATCTGGAGTGCATACACGTGGAGCATCTCCATTCAGAATAGGTGGGTGCAACTGCCCCAGCACTGTGGCGACTGTCTGCAGAAGTCCTGTGGTCAAGCCCTCAAAGATCTGCTTATTGACACTGCGGCCGAAGATGGAGTTGTCCTCATCAGGCACGAAGAGCTACAGAAACAGGTATAGATGTGTTACTCATCATTGGTGGAAAGAGAAAAAACAAAGACAGTTGTCAGTTGAACTGTAGTCACTACCCTGAGACCAAGAAGCAAGACAATGGTGTCTAGACACGTTGGAGCTTTCAGGTTTCATCAAGAGCTACAGATGAAAACATCTTCGTCAGCGACTCTCAACATGTCCATAAAGACGGGAAGGTCTAAAACTACAGTCATGTTCAAACAACTGTAGGCATTTCGTTGGAGCTCTGTTTGGAGCTTTGATACAGTGTTGTTACCGTAACTTACACCATTATTGTAGTTTGCACTGCTGCAAATCCTTCTTTTGATGCAGATTACAAAAAACACAATCCTATTAATTGCATCCTTACAAGATTTAGAGTACTCTAAGCAAACATTGGTTGAAACTGATTCGGAAAGGTCTAAAAATACCTTTTTAAATTTGCAAACACTTGCTCAACTGACTGAAGACTGTCTCTTACACCAATCTTTTCATTGACGGACATTTGAGATCACTGAACAATGGTCCGTGCTGGTGTCTCAATATCCGGCCCAGCACTGTTGCACAATAGACAGGGTCATTTAAACCTCAGCTTGCATTTTAAAACATGTTCAATTAAAGCAGAGGGTGCAAATAAAAAGGATCCTGTCCACTTTTGTTTCCACGCGTAAGCCATTAATCTTTGGTTGGAATCCTGATCCTCTGGTGCATAAATAACTACAAGGGTGCCGCTCTATTATTCATCAGCCCTGGGTTATAAAATGGTAGTTACAACTCGAAGCGACATTGTCACTGGTGGGGTGCCAACGGTAGGCATATGAGAACTTTGCAAGGTATTCCTGTTGGCAGGAACCACTGGCAGTGTTGAGAAAGACTGGTCATGTAATGAGAACGCTGCTTGAAGCCAAGGACAGGGACATACATGTATTTTGTTTCTCAGTTCAAATGTATGTCTAAAAGTGAGGTTTGCAAGGGCATTAGCGTAAACCAACTTCTTCCATGATCATGTTATTTCACGTCAACTGTTGTCACAAAAGAGCGACAGGTTAAAGAGAATCTTACTGTTAGTTAGTTAAAGCTGTCATCATGTTTAGAGCTACCTACTTGCAAGACTGCACATTTAGCCAATACAACTGGGCCGTGCACATATAATGCATTTGCCAAATACTCACATATGTGTGTGAGTTCTTGCCTAAGACATTTATGTCCAGAACATTTATTTATAGTCTGCATATACTCTGTTGATTCAAACATATATAAATAAGCAAATAAAAAATAAATATGCTTGCTTGTATATGAAATGCATTTATATTAGTGCTGTCAAAATTAGTGCGTTAAGGTATGCAATACATTTTTTCAGTTTAACGCGTTAATATCATAGACTGTAAAAAATGAAGGATGTAGTGCCCGTGACGTCACCCATAGGATTCTGCAGAGCAGTTTTGAAGCGTAAAGTAGGGTTGAGCTGGCCGTTGCCATCTTAGCAGCGCATCATCGTGTGTCACTCCCGGATAACAGAAAATGGGCAAAGAGGCGGGACGTGGGCGGAGCTGAGGTGAAGCGATGACTAACAGACGGCAGATAAATGACTACCCACCTGCCACTCAAAGTGGCCACGCCCTTAATTATGCAGAACTTTAAGCCTTTATATAATGCAAACGAATGAGTTATAAAATAATTTACCCCCTCACAGTTGTCATGAAGGGCAATATTAGCCATATAGACCAAAACTAGAATTTGTACCAGTCTGTAAACATGTTTTTTTCAGCTGTAAAGTTGGGCATTTTAACATGAGGCTCAATGAGATTCTGCTCCCTTCTGGAGCCTGTCCCTAGTGGCCAGTCGATGAACTGCAGTTTCAGTCACTTCCGTATTGGCTTCAAGAGAGACCACGGGAGGTTGCCACTGAGTAAAATAACGTCTTCGGTGAACTTTAAGAGTTGTGAGAAAATGAGATGACCGCACGTCAGTTCCGCATCATGTTCGTCAGCGGCAGATCTTAAAGTGACAGTAGCCTAATAAACCAGTTTCTGGGATGTCTGCCATTAATGTTCATCAAAGAACATAGGTAATGGAGAAAATTGTAGTTTTAATAAGGATTAATCTTTATTTAATTTATGCAGTTAAAACTGTAAAGTGTTTGATAACTTCAATTTCTGTATACTGATTATACAGCTCCTTCTCAGAAAATTAGCATATTGTGATAAAAGTTCATTATTTTCCATAATGTAATGATAAAAATTTAACTTTCATATATTTTAGATTCATTGCCCACCAACCAAAATATTTCAGGTATTTTATTGTTTTAATACTGATGATTTTGGCATACAGCTCATGAAAACCCAAAATTCCTATCAGAAATGAATATATATATTTCATAGAGATACCAGTAATAGTATCAGTAATACTGGCCTTCATTTATAAAAAGTTATAAATTAATTAGTTGTTATTTTTTAATCGATTGGCAGCACTAATTTATATATACAATTTTTTTTTATTATTATTTAATGATTTCCCAAAACATGACCATTTTGGCATTTGCTATATAGAACACTTTAATGTTTCATATATAAGGTTAAATGCATTAACGTGGTATTAAGACTAGTCAGAGGTCATTGATTAAAGACAAGAAATACATACAGACTTCAGCACAGGTACAACCCATATTAAAATTATCTGACAGTTTTTACAGAGGAGTAGGTTAGTATGCTGAGAGAGCAGGCAAAGCCAGCTACATTCTCCACAAATCTAATTACAGGGAAGGGAAGGGTGGACGCCAATACTGGCCGCACTGACACACACACACACACACACACACACACACACACACACACACACACACACACACACACACACACACACACACACACACACACACACACACACACACACACAGGTAAACTGCTACATAGGTCAGCTTGCAAAAATAACGTCGCTATTGCTCTTTACTGACTTTTTCACTTCACTTGGGTGACTATTCTGTCCGTTTATATCAATCACCTGTCAAATAATCAGAGGGCTGACTTATGGTTGCGTTGGATTTGAAATAAACCCCTGTGCCCCCAGGAAATATTACGTCTTTAGACTGGGACGCACACTGACTGGGGCTGAATGATTTGACAAACCAATGTTTCTTGCGCAAACACACATCCACATGCCCTATATGACTCAGTCACTGGGACTCATTTACTAATTGTACACACATATTTATGTGTAAAACCTGCATGCACAGACAAATAAATTTGCATTTAAAATGCAATCCTATTTATGGAATGTGTTAAACTGAAAGGAACTGAACAAAAGTGAGTCTATATGAAGTCCTATGTCATAGTGACAGAAGAGATATGATATACGTTCTGTAATTTAGATGTATAAATATAAATTGTGTTAGCACCTGTTGTGATTTCGGAGGAAAACAATTCTGTTACTGTGTTTTTGTTCAACACTGAGGAGCTTTCGTAAACACAAACCTTACTGACATTTGTGTGTCTTTCCATACTTTGTCTCCATGACATCTTAAAAAGCTTGAAGTGTAGCGTGAGTTTGGTTTTAAAACCCCCTTGCCAAAAATCAAAGGAGGGAGAGAAGGATGGGGGTGTCTGGGGGATAGAGACGCCGAGTTACAGACAAAAAATAAGGGACAGAAGCTATGCGAAATGTGATTCAGCAGTGGACCTTTCCCAGAACTTAAGATGATTCAGTGAGTCATATAAACAAGAGCAATGTTGTATGTATTAAAATCCATTTTGGCGCTTGCTTTAAACTGGTAGATGAGCTACATATGCTCTGGCAAGATGAACAAGACAGAAATGACCCTTTAAACATGACAAAACAGCACTTCAGGCCTTTAAAAGCTAAAGTGGAAGTCGCATCCTAAAAGTATTAGTTCACCCAAAAAATGAAAATCTGTCATTTTTCTCCCTCCCATTCATGTTGTTCCAAATCCGTATGACTTACAAAAGGAGACATTTTAAACAACGTATTGGTCACTCTTTTCCATGCAGTTGTAATGAATGGGTGCTTTCAAGCCTCAAAAAGTTCCATAAAATGAATCATATACAGTAGTCCATGTGACTTGAGCGTTTTTTGAAGTCATCCGATTCCGATTAGTTGTCATTCACTAATAATTAACTGGATTGAGTTAGTGAGTTGAACTTGATAACCTGATCAATGAGATTCCTGAACGAATCTTTTGGATGGGTGTTGCAAACTGGAACTTATTCACTGAAAAGATTAGACTCAGACCAAAGATTCATTTAGAATGAATCTCTTCTCCTCTCATGAATAGGCCAGCAAGAGCTCGGGTGAAATAATAAGCCTTCATTTTGGTTTGTCCCTCACATAAAGCTATTGTACAGCTTCAGAAGACACTAAATATAGAGCGTTGTATGAACCAGATATTTATGATACTTTTATTGTGCTTTTATGTGTCATTTTGTTGCTTGACAGCTCCAGTCCTCATTCACTTGCATTATATGGAAACTGATGGCCAGGATATTAAAATTCTTAGTTTTTTAGTTATATTTTTAGGTTTGGAACAATATGAGGATAAGAAAAAAAATGGCATTTTTCTTTTTGGGTGACTATCCCTTTAAATGACAATAATGTAGTGAATTAAAGGTACATAAAGACCAAAACAGCAGGATTAGGCAAACTCAATGTTAATACTCACTGTTAACTGATGGAGGAGTAGGTCCATGAGAAAAGTAATTTTGTTGCTGTAGAGAACATAGGAACAGTTGTTGTGGCAGTGCACACAGGACAGGTAATACGTGTTCACGGCAGCACAGA
This sequence comes from Gobiocypris rarus, assembly GCA_023029165.1. NCBI lineage: Eukaryota > Metazoa > Chordata > Actinopteri > Cypriniformes > Gobionidae > Gobiocypris > Gobiocypris rarus. The sequence goes on from CM040913.1 coordinate 19,975,946, forward strand.
GGGACCTAAAGAGAAAGAGACGGGGGGATTAGTTTTCAAAAGCCGACGGTTTCTCCTGTTTTGAGTTTTCCATCTAAATGATCAGGATACAAAGCAGGCCCCATATAAACATTTCAGGGCTACTCCGACTCGCAGTGTAAAAGATTGCCAATCAGATGAGTCGGGTTCTTTGCCGTAATACAGTAAGGTTATCTGAGGAAACTGACACTTAAAGCTCAGAGTGTGAACATCACACGCAATCCAAGAAGCATGACAGCACTTGGAATATTACGCTCAAGGGATTTTCTCTCAGGAACAGCTCCTTACGTAATGTTGAAGAGAAAACATGAGATGTGCCTGATGAGGGCTTAATCACTTACCAAAAAAAAAAAAAAAGGAGTAGAGAAAGTACTGTGGTATTTTTGGGACAAGGTAACATGGTAATACCACATTTTCTCACACAACAATGATGGTAATAGTACCACCACAGTAAAGATACACCAGTCTAAATGTACTAGTATTTTATGCAAACTAAAAAAAAAATAAAAAAACAACAAAAAAACAATACAACACAACATTAGAGTGGCTGCTGAAAAAAAAATCTTGAAACTTTGCGACCATATTTTCCCAATATTTCTAGAAACTGTCCAAAAGTTTCCAAATATTTCAAAAACAATGCTGGAAAGTTTTCACAAATCCTGGAAAGTTCCAAAAAAAGGGAAACTTCGCAATCCTATTTTTCCCAATATTTTCAGAAACTTTCCAAAAGTTTCCAAAAAATCCTGGAAAGTTCCCAAACATTTAGGAAATTCTGGAAACTTTGCAACCCTATTTTTCCAATATTTTCTGAAACTTTCCAAAAGTTTCCAAATATTTCCAAAAAATCCTGGAAAGTTTCCAAAAATATTTGCAAATTCTGGAAACTTTGCAAGCCTATTTTTAAATAATACATACATATTTAAAATACCAACATGCATACACACACACACACACACACACACACACACACACACACACACACACACACACACACACACACACACACACACACACACAATGGTATTCTCACTTTACCAAGGTACTGCCACAGTTCTTTACTTTTAAGGGATCTTACAACCGGCTCAATTAGATGAAATGGAGAAGAACTGGATCCCGAACATCTGCCTGGCCCCTTCCTTGCTTTCTCATTTCCACCATCTCTTTCCCCAACTCGTTTTCTCTTGGCTCAGATAAGAGTCTAGCCGTCAGCGCCTTCGGGCCAGCAAGCCACTGTCAGTCAGTCAGGCCTCTGTATTTTGTCTGTTCCACACCAGCCCGAGAGGAGATTAATGTAGCTGATAACTGACCAGTCACTCCGCTCCCACTCCAGACCCCCCATCCACCCCTCTTCCCAACCACCCCTTCATTAGTTAATATTTTCTGACAACTGTATATTTTATCCCAAAGCAGAGTGGCGGGGCCCTATCTGCCGTACGGACAAATGGAATCTGACTTTTCTTTTTTAAACCAGGCCATGTTTATTTCCAGCCGTAAACATTTTGATATCCACCGCAACCTTCACCATCTGTTCAGCATTTTCAGCCAAACCGTATTGGCACTCGTTATAAAAATAGCGCGAGCCTCGAAGGCCTCGGCCTGTCAATAACTTCCACCCGACTGACAAAAACACCAGTGTATATTTTACCCACTGGCGGGCTGATCAGAGAGATAGCGGTGCGAATATTGACATAGCGGTGTAAAAGCGTCAGACATGCAGTATGAGGCCGCAGGGAAAACATTGTGCCTGGTCTGCTGGGAAAGGATCCAAGTATTCCCCGCACGCCCCGTAGCTTTGCACTTTCAAAGCCGCTCGATCGTGACCCATTATAAAAATCGGGTGTAGCCGTTTTTATGTACGCTGTTATTAATCGACAAGTTTTCACCTCATCCGAGCGGACGATAAAGGCAGTTGACAAGGGTGTCGAAAGAGGTCTTGTTCGATTAATACGCAACAGCCAACAGAACATTGATTCACCAAAGCGTAAATAGTGAAGTGTTTCTTTTGTATTGATAGAAGGATACCGGAGCTTGGGGGCGAAAGGAGGAGGAAAGGAAGGACGGATGGTCATGGGTGAGTGGAGTGATACACCAGGCTCTGTTCAGTAAGGGAAGGGAAACGTGAGATCCCCTCCAACCTGTGCACTCTGGGCAGCGGACCAGCACTGCCTCAGCCACACTGATTTTCCACCAGAGCTTCAATTGTGTAACTTCGAACAGCATTTGTTTCTTTCTTTCTTTCTTTCTTTTTCTTTCTTTCTTTCTTTCTTTCTTTCTTTCTTTCTTTCTTTCTTTCTTTCTTTCTTTCCATCAAGCGTTCAAATATTCTCAACGTGACTGTTGAGGCGAGCAAGTTTTGGCGAAATAAAAACTATCGTCCATGAATTTTACAGATGTGTTCTTCACACACTAAAAAATATATGATCAATAATAATTTACATTGCTTTAACTCATCAAAATACATTATTTGAAGAAATTTTCAACCTTTTTTTTTTACAATGAGTGATATTCACTCTTTTTTTTAAGTCGGTTTAATGCAATTTAAGTTGAAATGACTTAAATATCCAAGTTGATTGTACTTAACATACTAAATTTTTTTTTACAGAGCAGTGTTAGAAACACTTTAAGAAATTTCTCAGCTGACAACTTAACTTTAAGGCAACGGGTTTCCTCACTTTTAAGTTTATGTGTCATTAAAAAAATTAAGTTATGTGTAATTGTCAAGTTCACATAACTTAATTTTTTTAATTTCGCATGAAGCGTATTACTTCATTTTAAGGCAAAATGTTTCCTCCTTCTTTACATTAAGTCAGCTGATCACTTTTTACTGCGTAGGGCTGCGTTAGGAAATGAAGTCTCATCGGTGTTTGTCATGGAATTTGAGGTATCCATATTGTTTCTAGGCACGTTTTTAAAGGATAAGTGTCAAATGTCCAGGCGAGGATTGAATGACAGGCCTTAGTGTCAAGGTTCACTCTGGCTTCTCAAATATAAACAGCGGATTGAGGGCTTAAGCACAAGATTATCACATTATTGTAGTACTATACATTAACTGCTGACTGAAATTGTGCTAGCAAGTGTGAAAAACAATTGCTCTGATTGTTAATGACCTTGTCTACTGTTTATATATATTTTATTATTTTATTCTATAAAAATGTTCCAAATAATAAAATGTAAATAAAGTGAGAATATTAAACAAATTTATGATTAGAAATGCATTTTTAAAATAATATTTAAATTAGCTAAGCTACATAGCACATATGTAAAACTATTTTTTTTTAAAGTGTTAATGAGCTACAAACTCACATGAGCTCATAAAAGATTCACGCTAACCTGATCTTAGGTGCACGTTCACAGGGTTTTGAAGGTACGGCCGAGGCTATATGATGCCTGTCCAATAACGCGTGGGGAGGAATGTGAGCAGTGGGGGTGGGGCAGCCCCAGGTGGCTTGCATGGTTAAACGGCAGATTATAGAGCACACAACTAATTTCTTTGCACTAATCTTATTAAAGTGTAAAACAGCTGTCGACTAGCCAAATCTCAACACCAACCCCCAGTGCTTGCACCGAAACTCCAGTATGAAACAAATAAGAGCATTTGAGGTAAAGAAAAAAAAAGAAAAAAGACAGCAGAATGACAGGAAAATGCTACAGGTTTAGACGTTACTAAGCTATCAGCAAAGATATCAAACAAGTATGCACATTTACAGATGATGTTTGTCACAAAAAATGAACTCTAACCACAGCTAATGTTTGATATCTCACTTGGGTAATCATCAGTAAGAATGGAATATCACACTTAACTTCTTGTAGCGATTTGTCAGATAATTAGACAAAAACATTTATATCTGTCTAGTATGAAAACCGTTTCTAACTACTGAAATGATAAACCTACAGAAAGACAGTTAGCATTAACGACAGCTACTGTTTGCTGTACCTCGCAGTTATTTTTTAACTTGTCAAAAACATGCACAAAATAAATGAACTTGTGCAATATGATAAAAAACAATTACGGTTAATGTGATGATATCTGACAATAAAAATAGTTAACCATGGGTCATTCTAAACCATTTCAAGCAAACAATTAATCCTGGGTATTCATAAACTGATATTTCGCATTGTATATTCCTAAACCCTGGGTTAACATTCTTATTTGCATATTTGTGGTGTCAGCGTCATTGATTGGATAAACGCAGAACGCGACGTATTTACATAAAAGCTCTAGCAATGTGCATCCTCGCATTGCCGACTGTACTATCAATTTTATACCGAATGGCCATTTGGGACTCTTTGAAGTCTCTTCTTCACTTAAATACTTAGCATTTGAGATTTTTTTCTATCAAACACTGAATTTACTGTTTATATACAATGCGCAGGGTTTCCGTGACTGTCCAAAGTGCTCAAATGTGAGTATGTGATTGGTTGTCTGTTGCTAAGCATCCAACGGTAATATTCTAACACCGCTCAGTTTCACACTAAGCAAGGTTGGCTCCGCAATGTGGTGTTAACAATCCAGATCAGGGTTTTAAAACCGGGCAAACCCCGTATTTAATTTGCAAGTGTGAAACGTTCTTTTACCCGGGGTTAAAAGTGATGTTTAGAACGACGATAACCAGCGGTTGAGAGCAGTGTGAAAAGCCCTAATGAGCGCTATAGCTATTGATCTGACGTCTATTTGTTGTCAAAAGTGACAAAAACATGACAACATCCAAGGAAAACAATATCAAGCAAGTACATCGGTCTAGTGCTCGTTATTCAGATGCATTAAGTGCTTGAAACTGAACATTTAAAACTAATCCAGAATTAAAAATTTCTTAAAGTGTTAAACATACAGTATGAAAACTAATTAGCGATAACGACAGCTAGCGTTTGCCTAGTTATTTGACACGTTTGAAATATTGCACTAATGTCTAATTTGTCTAAAAATGCCCAAAATTACTTAGTATCATCTTAAAAGGCACCCTGTGGTGAAAATCACATTTTTAAATGTTGTTTATACGTCTATGTGGTGTTTTTAATATGCTTTAAGAAAAACCATGTGCAATCAACAATTGGTGAGTATTTTCTCCTTAAAACTGCAGTGAACCAAATACGCGGTTTGAAACCACTGGTGTTTCTGACGTCACAAACTACCTTGTAACCAATCACGGCAACATGTGGGCGGGCTTTAGCATATCATTAACTGCTGCTCTGAAGCAGGCGAGTCCCAAGGCAAGGTTTCCCGGTATATTTTAATATTGATATTAAAAAAAATCATGAATATTCAGCAATATAGCGTGAATTATGTATATGATGTTTATTACGATGTTATGATTTAAAGCGTTTCTAAGGATGCTGATTTTTTGAAGGCAGACTGAGATGCCGAACAGGACAGGGTTTGTGTAACACTAGCAACACATTATTAGCTGTTTGATAATGTAGTTAAGCAAAAGGCTAATCATATTAATTACCGTTTTGTGTCCGATGTTGTAAAGAGCGATACCATTGTGCAGCGTTTACTACAGTAAAGATGAGCGAGTGGATCTCTGAGCTGGTGTGAGTGGGTGGAGGTCGGGGCTAATTTGCATATTCATGGATCTGCATATACTAAATGAAGCAAGGGTGTAGAGGCGTGAAGAATTTAGTTTCACAGGAAAAAACTTGTCATTTTGGTGATCAAAGATGAGTTTTGAGGGATACAATTATTGACTATGGGGGACTTTAATATGCAGTATGACAAAAATCACAAGTTCATTTAATGTGATGGACATCTGCCGATTAATGAGCACTAACCATAGCTTTGATGTCCATGTTTATCATTAAGTGACAAAAAATTAAATATATAAACCATGTTAGACATTACTATAACTATTTTGCTGTTTGATTTTTAACTGAGATTTTAGACAAATAGCTCTCTCTAGTGCTTGTTCATTTGATGCTTTTTATAGCATTCAGTGCCAGAATAATAGTGTAGATGTTACAGTGATATTCTGTTGCTTTTGGTGGTTAATTGAACCAGAACTTGCCATAACTAACCCCAGCTATTTGCTTGACATGTTGCCTATCCTTGTGTATTCAACCAATTAAGTATCTGAGTTATCCTTTCACGCTACACAAGTATAGACATAACTAAGGTATTCTGCAGCTTTTGACGATCAACTGAGCGTGAAAATCAAACAGTAGTTGTGGTGTTGTGGTTAGAGCTCATTCATTATCTTTTGTTTTTTATATGAGCTTTGTCAGCTTCCATGTAGACACCTCACTTTATCTACCTCCTAAATTGGCTGTGTTCAACACTCTGAGCTGCTACTGTTTGAGTAATGGGAAGGTTTTTTCAGGCCATCCATCATCTTGAAACCCGTTAAATACTTAGAAGCTGTCACTGTCCTGCTTGAAATGATATCCTTACACCCCAGCCCACTGCCAGCCATAAACCTGGGTGCTTTTCAAGCTCGCTCTCCTCTAATTGACGATGATTAGCATGACATCCAACACCGGCCCACCGTGCACGGCCTCTGCCTGCCTCTCCCTTTGACGATGACAGCTTGCGTCAAAGATTTTGAGGAGCAATTTGGTGAAGTGCCATTGTAGTCCGTCTCGAGTTACTCGAGGAGTATGTAACACTGACCCACATGTGCCAGGTCGCCACCGCGAGCATGCGGCATTCCTCTACCTGAGCGGATCCGAGATTCCCTGTCAGGAGCTGCGTTTTGACATCGGCAGGCTGCTCGATGTGAGCTCTGCCACAGGCCACCAGACCACGGCCGGGTCTATAAACAACAGGCATATTGTTAATCTGCCCATAATGAAGCTTTATCTTGTAGACATAGGATTAAGTTGCCGAGCGAGCCGGTGGAGATGGTCTCTATAGCTCTGTATCGCGAAAGAGCATGCTAGATGGCAAGAGATAACCGCTAGAGAGCTGCAGATAATAAGCGCCGTGATCTCCTCACCTACTCAAACTGGCTTAACCTCAGCTAACCATGAAAATCCGGCCCTCTGATTAGCCAACGGACACCAGCGGTGCAGACTTGCTTAAGGTATGCCACAGGGCTCCGTCCTCTACACCTTGCCTTTCTCTATCCCCATTCGCCTCACCCCCTGAGGGTTGCTCATCAGCTTGGGTGGCCTCTGGACTGGATGGGGGTCATTGGACTGACCTCTGGAACTGAATTAAGGCCATTTAACCCATTCTGAAATCCATAGGCTAGCTCAGAGACAGGGAAGCAGATGGCTAAGAAGAACTCGAGATGAGGGGGAGATCACCCCTAGACTGTCTGTCTAACCCAAAGTTGACGTTTCTCTGCAATACAAGTTTGAGCAGTCTTGTCTTCGGAGAGCAAAATTAACATTTTATTAATTTTTGGTGGAATGTGGTAACACAAATGGTGTCATAGTTAGTTAGAACTTAGTATAAGTCCACTAATGTGGAAATTCTCCTTTGGCTTCTCATAAAAACACATAATACACTACACAAGTTATACACATATAGGCCTGTCGCAATAATCAATATATCGATATATCGCCCAATATATGTACATGACCTCAATAATTTTTTGTGATGCAATAATCACCCATTATGTTTACATGATAATGAATGTCACCAACATTTTAGTCGATTGTGCTGTCATCTTGTATGTTTTCAAAGACGTAGGCGAAGTTCCTTCGTACACAGAGCGGTTATTGAAAGGTGAAGAAAAGGTGCCATTTGAGGCTTTTTAGTGTTTTCCAGACAACTACTGAAAGTTTGGAAGAATAAGCCCAAATGGACTCAATTTCAAAGCCGCAATCCCCTTTTCCCGTACAAATATAAATGTCAATGCAGAATGACGAGTGTTAAAGCCGTTTCACAAGGGAAAATGTTTATTTACTATTTATTCAATTTTTTAATTTTTTTTATTTAGGATAATGTATTATTTTTTACCCTTAATTTTCATTATCTAAATTTTTTTTGAAAGTGTGTAGGTCTACTTGCATTATTATGCTGTTATATTAGGATTATATATTCAGTGGCATAAAATAGTCTTAAAATGACAATAATATCGTTTATCGCAATTACTTCTGGGACGATATATCGCGAAACAAAAAGTAGTTATCGTGACAGGCTTATACACATACACCATACACAAAGTAAAAAGTTATTCTCACAAAGAGCTTAGCCTTCATTTAATATTCTAACTGCCACTGGTATAAAATAATGTTTATACACATTTTTAAGCAATTGTGGGGGCCTTATACCTTCTTCCAGATGGATCAGCATAACAAACTCGGAGTTAAGTGGGTGAGTGGAGTCAGATACAACACTTGTATTGCCAGCAAATACAGTTTAATCAAGCCGTGTTTGTTGGCATCGTATTATTTCTTCTGCCATTTTCACTATCCTTTGCAACTTATTCCTCACTCCTAAGTTACCACACCAGGCCTGTAATATTAAACATTAAAATACTCTCAACATGACTTTTATATACCATTTCCAAAACGTTTGACCTGCTTTGCTTAAAATATTATCTACATTCTCGCCAAAACTAAGCATTGTATACAAATGTTCCCAAATATGTAAAACTCTCCACAATCTCAAGGGCCTGATCATTTAACATTAGTTTCCCTAACACATGGTGCTCACCAGAATTAAGCAGCTCTTTTGTTTTCATTGCATTTATTTGCAAGTTACTCAATTCGCACCAGTCTTCAAGAACCACCTTTTTAAAATAGGTTCACTCATTGACTCTTTGAACAAAGTTGCACCACAACCATGACATCCACATACTTTATAAAAGACCAGATGTATTACCCATAATTTGTAGCTTATTGGTATATATACTGAGAATAAGAGTGGTGACAGCACACAATCCTGTGGTGCCCTTATATTTAAAACCAGTTTATTTAAAAATATGCCATTCATAAAAACTCTGTGGTCGATCTGAGAGGATCCAATATGTCAATGGAGAATTTATATTCACATTATTAAGACAAATGAACCTGCATTGTATTAAAAGCTAGCGTTTCCCTCAAAGGTCTAAGAGATAAATATTGTAGATATTTTCCACGTATGTGGCACTGTGAGCTTATTAAGCAATATCTGAAATATCCACACACTTTTACAACCCTCCCCTTTAAGCCACCAGGGCCGGGGGATTTATTAACATTAATACGAGCTAAACATGCAACCCCCATCTCCTCTAGCAACAAAGGTGCTGGACCTATCGGAGTCTTCATTTTAGCATCCATAAAATCAAATCTCCATAAAAATTATTGCATTCGTTAAATCTTGCAAATTTGCACCTCTTGTCGTACCATCTGTATCATTACATGCAATCCTTCCCATGCTTGCTTAACATTTTCTAAATCAAATTTCTGTTCAACTGTATTTTTTAAATTAATTTTGGCTATCCCTACTTTTCCTTCTCTTTATCTTTAACTCTCACAATAACTCCCTGAATAAAAGCAAACTTCTTTTCATTAAGATATTCCTTCAACTCTTTGGTTAGCCATGGCTTATTATTAGAGAGAAAAAAAAACTACCATCTTTAGAGGTACTATTGTACACGCTAAGAAAAAGGGACAAAAGCTGTCACTGGGACAGTACCCTTCACAATATGTACACTTTTGAAACCAATATGTACCTTTGATGGACTAATATGCACTCTTAAGGTACAAAGGTGTAAAGGTACAAAGGTGACAACTTTTGTACCTTTTTTTTGGAGTGTACAGTATCTTCACAATATTGTATATACGATGCGACAGCATCTGTGAGTTCATGAACATCTTTACTTGAATCAAAGGACGCCTGCCAGTCTGTCGTCTCAAAATCAAACCTTGAAGTTCTTCAATGCTTTCCTCTGACCTCTGCTGTATCTTCTGTAAAGCAGGTTCCTCCCTTTAAATATTCTGTCTGCATTTCGGCAATAGATTAACAACTTTATGATCTTTTTTTTACAGATTATGATCTGATTTTCCTAGGGCAGGTGTTGACACTGCTTTATAGGCATCTAATATATTCCCAAAGCATTTGTCCAAGATGGACCGTGATATATTGCAGAAGATCTGGAAGACGTGCAGACATATCACAAGTATCAAAGTCCCCAAGAACAAACACCGACTGGTCAGCAGACCTCCCCAAAGTGTCAGTGAAACATTTAGTAAGTTTATCAGTATTTTTTTGTCCCAGCACATAGACAAGAATCACCGTAATCTGGGGAAATAGAAGGGTCTTATTGCAACCGAGATGATCTCAATCGTGGGTGCAACTCATGTCCAATATTTTATATTACATTGTCCAGTTCACTTATTATCTAAATAAAGAGTTCACAGCCAAATGATTTTCTCGGTCTATTGTCCCGATCCGCTCTAATAAGGGTGTAGCCATCCAGGTCAATATTGCGGTTGTTCTCTGTCAATCAGGTTTCTGTTAGACATTTTAAGTTGCTGCACCTAAACAAATCTTCTGTCTTAACCCTAATAGGTACTTCAACAAGAGTGTAATTTAGGGATCGGACATCGGAAAGGGGAATCACAGGAAGAGGGTGACGGGTGCCTCGTCTATGCGACTTGCCACCTCTTGAGCCTTGTGAGGTGTTCCCAAGGTGCTCTCTTAGTGACAGTAAAAATTCCCAGAGAGTAAATAGGTCTCTTAGTGTCATCCATGCAAATTGGTTATCAACCAGGAAAATGCTCTCACTTCGGGCCTGTAGCTGACATTTCCAAATCTGTCAGTATAATCCCCATATTTGCATTTCATGCTTTTATTCAAAGCGCCTGACAGTGCAAGGTATAAGTTTGATCTATATTCTTGTGCCAAATAATACTTTTTGACAAAAGGTAGGGGTGTCCAATCCTGCTCCTAGAGGGACAATTTCTTGCAGAGGAAGTTTCTAGTGATCCTGAAGATCTTGCTGAGATTGTTCAGATGTGTTTAACTAGGGCTACAGCTCAATTTAGCTGGAAGGTGTGCCTCCAGGAGCAGGATTTGACATTCCAAGAATAAGGTAAGGTAAGTCTTTGACTGCCAGTCTAACTTCTTCAACAGGAAGTGGTTAAAAAAGGACTCTGAGGGACAGAAAAGGTATCTGGAGCCGATGAGAAAAGGTGACGAGCAAATCTGTGTTCCAAGCGCCTGTCAAACAATCCTTCCTTTCACTGCAATCCAAATGACATTTAATTTGATTCTGCCGTTGATCTTTCCTGATATCCTGAATGATTCCAGGACATCCATTCCGCCGGTGTTCCACAAAAGGCAGGCCATAAGCTGGGGCAAAAGTCTTGGCGAGCTGTCACGCACCACACGGCATGCACACACATGCGGGCAGATAGACATGCCACATAATGGCATCCTGAAATGAAACCACTTGGAGAGAGCTTGTGAGAAGCTTTCACTGGGCACATTTAGTCATCATGTGACACGGAGGTTGAGGTGACAGGCAGTGGCGCGTCAATGCGTTCACTTCCACTTAGAAAAGTGAGACAGCCTGAGTCGAACGGAGTCGGGCAATCAGTTTAGCAGTCGCAAGTGCTCCGAAATTTCACCGTGATTTCCTGTTGCTGTTCAGAAGGAGTAGTTTTACTAAAAGTCATTTGTGAAACTCATTTAGAAGTGACCTGTGGACTTGTGAGTGTGTGTGAGGCTCTAGGGATGAGTGTGACTGCATTAAGCTCCATTCTGTGCGCGAACAGCAATCTGGTCCAGCGACAACCTTAAAGCCTTGACTTCTCCCTCTCCTCAGCACTGGCCCCTACTGGGAGACAAGGGACTTGTCTTTTCCTGGATTCATTCAGAAGCTCCATTAATATTGAGAGTAAATCTAAATTCTTAGGAATAATGACCATTGTGTGCCAGACATAAGAGTTGAGTTTTGAGTCCTAATTCTGTCGTAATCTAGACACAGCAGCATTTTGTGACACTAAAATAAGCACTGATTGAGATTGATCTCCCTTAACATTTTGAAAGCAATGCTTTGGGCATAATCTTCTACTGATTTAAAGGTTGAAATGTCATTAAACGCATTGTTTGTAATGACATCATAGACCAATTTGCTCTCTAGACACATGATGCTTACTAACAAATGTGCACACATCAAAATATCAGTTAAATCTAAGGTTTATCTGTGCTTAAATTAATTGTGCCAAGCCATCAGATTGTCTTCTTACTCAAGCCTTAAAGGGTTAGTTCAACCAAAAATGAAAATTCTGTAATTAATTTCTCACCCTCATGTCATTCCAGAACCGGAAGACCTCCGTTCATCTTTGGAACACAAATGAAGATATTTTTTGTTGAAATCCGATGGCAGTAATGTCATTTCCTCTCTCAAAACCCATAAAAGGTACTAAAGACATTCATCTCACTACAGTGGTTCTACAATCATTTTATGAAGCGACGAGAATAGTTTTTGTTCGCAAAAAAACTGAATAACTACTTAAATAGTGATGGGCCGATTTCAAAACACGGCTTCATGAAGCTTCGGAGCGTTATGAATCAGTGTATCGATTCATGATTCGGATTGTGTGTCAAACCGCCAAACTTCTGAAATCACGTGACTTTGGCGATCTGAACTGCTGATTCATAACGCTCCGAAGCTTTATTTTAAGAGGGTCAAGGCTTTATAAAGCAAAAAAATGTTTAATCATTTAACGCGTTTGAACCAGAATCACTTGAACAAACATTAACACACAATTAGATTCTCAGAAGAGCTGTCTTAAAAGAGAGAAAATGAGTTGTGAGAAAATGAGATGCGCGTGACAGCACGTCAGATCCGCGTCAAGTCCGACAGCGGCAGATCTTAAAGTGACAGCAGCCTAATAAACCAGTTTCTGTGATGTCTGTCATTAAAGGAACACTCCACTGTTTTTAGAAATAGGGCTTTTTCAACTTCTTTCAAACATTTAGCAGTGCTTCCCCATAATATAGTCCCATGTCAAAATCTGCCTAGGAAATCGCCTAGTCTTAATCTGCATCGCTATTTTTACTCGTTGTGAATACACAGGCCACAAGAAGTAATTAGGTGGGGTGTTTTTTTTACTCGGAACATGCTAGCTGGCAACATAGGATTCCATTCATTATGCTAAGCTAAGCTAGCGGCAACCATGACAAACTAAAACAATGCATGCACTGAGACAAAAATGCATTTGCCCACACATCTAAATGTAGGAAAGAAGTTGAATAAGCTCTATTTCTAAAAACGGTGGAGTGTTCCTTTAATGTTCATCAAAGAACAAAAGGTAATGGAGAACATTTTAGCTTTAATAAGGATTGATTTGTATTTAATTTATGCAGTTAAAACTGTAAAGTGTTTGATAACTTCAATTTCTGTATATGTCTAACTGGTAGGAAGGCCACAGGTAAATATGACATTTATTGTAATGGGTTTATGTGAAGATTGTTTTAAGTTCAGTTCATTTTTAGACTAATAAATCTTGACATTGATCGCTTTTAATTATACTCTAATGTTGAATGTCTATCATTAATGTTTATTAAAAAAAATGTCAAATCTATTTCATAGAGACATCAGAAGTAGTATTAATATCAGTGATACTGCCTTCATTCATAAAAATATGCCATTACAACAAATATTTAAAATATTCTGTCTTTAAGTTGTTTCTACATTCATTTAGAGAGTAACTGTGAAATTATTACAATATAATAATAATATTAAAAACTCCAATGTTTCATGATTAATTACAGAATTTGTTGATTAATTAGTACATTTATTAATCAATTGACAGCACTAATATTAAAGTTTTTTTAAACGTACAGAAATCAACAACAAAAAATTATGTTTTAAATAAATATGAAAAAGCAGTTAGGGAATTCCAATTTCATTACTGAACAGGTTTTCAATAAAACTTTACATGAACAAGTCAATCTTTAAAAACAAGCGATTAGCATATTTAACAATAAATCAGATACACAAGCACTGACCATTTACTGCACCTTTTTACGTCAAAATCTCATAATATTTAAAAGCTAGTGAGTGGCTTAATGTTCAGGTTGTTGCATGAGTTTCCTGGGGCGGCTCACTATCCTTGGTTTACTCATGCAAACAAAATGGCCTTCCTGCTCCAGACATCCGACCCCATTTCCTTCTTAGCTGTTGATTCCCTCCAAAACACTCAGCTCCAAGCCGCAGGGTTGCACAGGGACATTAATGGAGCCTCGCTGTGGAATTAGCCCATTAATGTAATGCTAACAAGATGGAATCCTTCTCCCATGGGGGTAATATTACAGCGGCATCTCCGTAGTTGTTCTTTTTTGTAAATCACTCAGCTTATCTGAAAGGAGGCGATCGATACGCAGCATTACAGTAAATAGATAAACTAGTGCTGCTGTAAGGGTTAGCGTCTGAGCCAACCATTATAGCACGGAGATGAGGGGGAACGATTAGCACGTATTTGCTTGTGCCGTGCCCTTCGCAGACACCTGGTGCCATAGCAAAAGTCACTGCTGACAAGAACTCATGGAGTCAGATTATCTTCCAGCGAATTGTCTAAGCTTGCAATTTTTTGTGGAAATGTAATCAATTACATGCAAAATTGCAAGTCTGGTATTTAAGAGGATTTTTGCGGTGCTTCATTCACCATATTTCCAGGAACTGGCTAACAATGACGTAGACGATTTTTGGACACTTTCTCCTATATCCCAGAGGGAGCAGCCAGTCAGCGATAACAACACCAGGGCAAGTTTGGGTTTACAGCCACCTGGAGCTCCACTCATGTCTTTGAGAGGCTGGTGGAAACATGCAGGACTAATCTGACCTCTTAAAGGTTATCACCGGTTCAGCACCGTATGGCCTTAGTGCACAGAGACAGTGATAAGGGTAGAGATGGGGCGATCAAGGAATGAGAAAAAAAAATGAACACAAAAGAAATACTCAAACTTGCTGTGTGCTAACTAGGGCAGGGTCTTATATATAAAATTTTACAATTTATATATATTATAAATAAATGAACGCTCTTATTCAGCAAGGATGCATTAAACTGAAAAGACTTTTACATTGTTACAATTGATTTCTATTTCAAATAATCGGACTTGTTTGTTCAGCACATCCCACAGATGCTCGATTGGATTGAGATCTGGGGAATTTGGAGGCCAAGTCAAAACCTCAAACTCATTGTGCTCCTCAAACCATTCCTGAACCATTTTTGGTTTGTGGCAGGGCACATTATCCTGCTGAAAGAGCCCACAGCCACCAGGGAACACCGTTTCCATGAAACAACAATGCTTAGGTGGTCCGTGTCATCCACACGGATGGCAGGACCCAAACCACAGTTCCTTCCTTGGAGCACTTTTGACAGATACTGACCACTGCAGACCGGGAACACCCCACAAGAGCTGCAGTTTTGGAGATGCTCTGACCCAGTCGTCTAGCCATCACAATTTGGCCCTTGTCCATTTTTCCTGCTTCTAACACATCAACTTTGAGGGTAAAATGTTCACTTGCTGCCTAATATATCCCACCCACTAACAGGTTCAGGGTACAAGAGATAATCAGTGTTAGTCACTTCACCGGTCATAATGTTTTGCCTGATCGGTGTTTATAAAAAATGTAGCTAGCAATGTAATCTAGATTACTCATTTTAGGCAATGTAGTCGGACTACTTTTTGATTACTTTTTAGATTACTTTAGACCTAACTTGTATACTACATGAATATGCATATGCTAATTTTATACTGTCCCAGACTGGGGTTCGTGAGTGTAATAAAAAGCTATCAAGTTATTAAATCATAAAAATAAAAAATAACTATAAAAATACAAACAAATCAAAATAAAACATTTACTTAAAATTTTATTTAAAAAATAAAAAATGTCTTTACCTGCATGCCATGTGACCATTTACCGACATCAGAGAATGGTGAACTTTATATTATTGTTTTGATTTGATTTTATTATTAACCCAACTTAAAACCTTAGGGGTGCTGACAAAAAGGTGGGGAATCCCTGCATTGCAAGTAAATACGAAATTAGATGAATTTGTACATTTTAATGTGTTTGAAAGACAAAAACGTACCAAAGACAATAAAACATGGTTTAATAGCTCACTAGTAATAATTAAAATAATAATTAATGTGAAAACACTGAATCTACACTAGTGATCCAATGCTGTGGAGACCCACAGCAGTGATAGTCACATGACTAGTGGCTGGTCCACAAACCTGGAAGACCTTTTGAACGTATACTTTTATATAAAAGAAAATGTAAAATATAACAACGAAGTAGAATCAATGAACTGTAATTACATGCACTTCATTTTTGGAATCTGTTGCCCAGACCTACAGTTGAATTAGAACATTATTTTGTTTATCATGCAAGTATAAGCTTGAACTGGCACAGAATGAGACATTAGAGAATAAAACACTTGTTTACTGATAACCTTTGTATTTGGCTTCATGCTTCACAGAGAGACTTTTCAACAAGTCAAGGCAGAGCAGAACCTCTGTCATGAAAGTGAGGCTGCTCTTTTATCCTCAGAGAGGGACCACTTGAGCGTTTGATTGGACAGGACACGAGAGAATGACAGAAATGCCTCAAAGATCTTTACCTCCTCCTGAGCGTGTCAAGTGGATCTTTCAAAACAACAGAGGAGGATAGCCGTAGATGTGTTTGCACAGCCTGACCCAACATGCCACAAACACACACGCACACACACTCACACAGTCACAGTTCACAAAATATTAAAATTCTCTCATCATTTACTCTCTCTCATGTTGATCCAAACCACAGGAGTCGAGACAAACAAGCTGCTCAGCCTTTTCCAAGCAATTACAGTACAATGGACGTGGAATGGAGCTTTCAAACTCTAAAAAGGATGCAAAACAATAATAAAAGTATCATAAGAGACGCCCATAAGCACTATATATATAAGGAACAGATGAAACTTAAAAATCACAATTCATTGATAATTTCCCACTAATTGATCGAAAATGATAGAATCGCACAAAAATGATCTAAATTCGAATATATGATGATCTAAATTTGTATCTGTTCCTCATGTAAAGCTATTGTACAGTTGGAATATAGTGATATAGTAATATTAAATAGATTTATGATGTTTTTTGTCATTTTGTAAGCATGAAATCTCAAGTCCCCATTCACTGTAAATGCATGGAACAGAGTCCAGTTTATTAAAAATGTCCCCATTTTTGGGTTTAAAAATGACATAAGCATGTAAAAAAAAAAATTGTGAACTAACCCTATAATCAAATACAATGCAGTTTCAACCTCTTCAAAAACTGAAGTTCATAAAAATTCATTATAATATTATAGCCCACTTCAAATATTCTGGAATTAATGACTGAACGACAAGGAGGCGCAGAGAACGAGAGTGAGAGTATGAGAGAGAAAAATCAATAAACACTAGATGGCCTGTAAAAGCATTATAAATATAAGTAGCATTTCTCCATTAAGGGAGATTTGGAAAACAGCAAATGCTAATGAGGAAGGCAAAGAGGCTATTGAAGTCCATTAGGAGCTCTCTCTAGTGAAAACAGCCGCTCTCTGAGGTTATCTACTGGCCAACGCCACTGGTTCCAGACCCACTATTCAAACCCGACTCCCATTTCCAAGTGACGGATAGGACAAATGTGCTTTCTGTATACCAGCGAGGGGCTGAGGGAAGACTGCGAAATGGATGATTCAAAAGCAATGCGCTTTATTTTATAAACAAGGAACATTCTTATTCATTATACATTTATTGTGATGCAGAGCGCAGGAAAGAAGGGAAATGACTTCACAGCTGAGCCGGAGTCACTTTGTGGGATTGAAAGGAGGCCACAAATCATGAATCAGAAAATGACAAAATATTTGTAAGCAAGAAAAAGAAAGAAAGAAAGTGTTTTGTGTTTAAAAGTACAGTATGTTCATGCAAGATTTCAACAAAAATGATTTAAGTCAGAGCTGTGGCCTAACAGTTTCCTGATCCCATTCCTGCCAATTTCATCATCATTTCCTGTGCATTTCTGACTATAACATCAATGAAAGTGGTAAAAAAGGCAAAAAATACGACTTATAAAGAAAACATTTACATTTGAGAAGGGACGCAACTACTGTCATTCCATATGCAATACATATATTCAATATTTGCTGAAAAAAAGCCAGGTTGATCAGAAAGAACATCAATAATAATCATAAATGTGTCTTGAGCATCAAATCATCATATCAGAATGATTTCTGAAGGATCATGGGACACTGAAGACTGGAGGAATGATGCTGAAAACTGAGCATCAGATACTTCTTCTAAAAACATAAAAATCTTATCAATCAAAAACTTTTGAATGGCAGTGTAACTTAAAGTGACCATCAAATCGAATTTTTACGGAATATTGCAGTATTTACTATAAGTGATTTATCCATGCTCATCCTCATTTTTTTTTTTTAAATTATAACCTTCAATCAAAAAGTAGTAACATCACTTCTCTTCTCTGATGATGCGTTTACTGGCGTGAGGGCGGGGCAACCTGTCCATCACATGAGATCCACCAATAACAAACCACAGCCATCCAATCAATTCCCAATGGACAAAATCAAGTCTCACCCTACATTTTTTTCTTGTTTGAGAAGCCTTTCACTCGGATATGTGTCAAAACATGGAAGAAAAGACTATTGCAACTTCAGTTACATGACTTTAAGTTATATAAGCGTTGTGTCTCACTGTTAAACACTAGGATTTTAAAGATGCCACATCATTATAAACATTTAAAAACATCCCTATTAAAATATAATGTGAAGGTGAGCCTGTGCATCTGTAAGTCAGTACTCACTTAAGAGGAATACGGGGGACCGCAGTGGGACTGGAGGCCGCGGTGACAACCTGTAGGATCTGTTCCAGAGCAGTCAAACCCCCTCCTACCTGAAACGCTACCTGATCCGCATTATTCTGAAAAAGAGAGACAGAGGGGAGAGCGAGAGAGAGAGAGAGAAAACAGTCACAAACATGGAGAGGCGAGCAGACTCAAGTATCACATTGTTTTTTGCATTGGAGGCATCCTCTCGTTGCCCACCTCCTGCTTTCTAGAGGGGAGCTTGAGTGAAATTTGAAACAAAGTGATCCCCAAAGAATTCCTGCTAAATCTCAAAAGTGCACAACCCCCCCAACCCCCCCACAGCAACTAAAAACCAACGCAGGACAACAAACGCACACATCTGCACACAAAGCAGGGGTGGTCTTGGTTTGACAAAGAAGAGCTTAGGGAATACATAGAATGAGTCACAATTTAGCCTGGACAAGAAACATTTGACGTCACAAGTCTACGACACAAACATCTTTGGTAACACTTTTTTTAAGGGCCAATTCTCACTATTAACTAGCTGCTTATTAGCTTGCATATTACTAGTATATTGGCTGTGTTTTAGCACTAATAAAAGCACATATAAATGCCTTATTGTATATGACCTTATTCTACATCCCTTAATCCTACCCAATACCTAAACACTACAAAAACTACCTTACTAAATTTTAAAGAGTAACTCAACCCCAGTTCAGAGCCTAACGCCACTCACTGGCAATATTTGAAAAATGCTGGAAAAGCGGAGACAGAGGGGTCGAACCGAGGGCGGGGCTGAGCGTCAATACTCGCAATTCCAACTCCTGACTTGCTACAGTGGTTTTGACGGAACAAGATGTTTTTATACCAGGGGCTAAGCCTATGTGAAGGGCATGGTGAGCTCGTGTCAGGGGCGTGGTAGTGAGCCGAACGTCACGATGATCAACAACGTCCAATAGGATAATTCAACTGCAGTAGCCACTGTTCAACCGTAAGAGGGCAGTACTAAGACGTTTTTACACCAAATATTATAAAATTAAAACCAAGCGGCAACCTCCCACGGTCTCTCTTGAAGCCAATATGGAAGTGACTGAAACTGCAGTTCGTCGACTGGCCACTAGGGACGGGCTCCAGAAGGGAGCAGAATCTCATTGAGCCTCATGTTAAAATGCCCAACTTTACAACTTTAAAAACATGTTTACAGCCTGGTACAAATTCTAGTTTTGGTCTATATGGCTAATTTTGCCCTTCGTGACAACTGTGAGGGGGTGAATTATTTTATAACTCATTCGTTTGCATTATATAAAGGCTTAAAGTTCTGCATAATTAAGGGCGTGGCCACTTTGAGTGGCAGGTGGGTAGTCATTTATCTGCCGTCTGTTAGTCATCGCTTCACCAAAGCTCCGCCCACGTCCCGCCTCTTTGCCCATTTTCTGTTATCCGGGAGTGACACACGATGACGCGCTGCTAAGATGGCAACGGCCAGCTCGACCCTACTTTACGCTTCAAAACTGCTCTGCAGAATCCTATGGGTGACGTCACGGGCACTACATCTATAATTTTTTTTACAGTCTATGATTAAAACACTTTATACACAAATGTCAAAACATTTACTCAAATCAATGAACAGCACTAATAAAGCCCCAGTCTTACAGGTCATTAACAAAAAAAAGTTGGTTTAGGGTTTAGTTACCCTTTAATAAGCAGGGCCCGTATTCATAAAGAATCTTAATGCAAAGAGTAGCTCCTAGTGACAAAATTCTAAGAAAATTATTTGAAATGTGGGCGTTTACTCTTAAAATTGACAAAAAAATCCTAGTAAAGAAAAAAGTAATTCAGAAAGCATCTTAACCCTTAGAAGAAGTCTTAAGGTCAATTTTGTTAGGAACACAGACAAGGACTTTTAAGAGGCTTAATAGTTTCTCTAGCAGCGGAGAAAATGGCTGAAAGACGAAGAGGGAGAAGAAATGTGTTGCAGACAATGGATGACAGTGACTTAATAAGATTGTGCAGGGATCATGTTTGTTGCATTAAACCCAACTTTCAAACCACCAATTAAATAGACATGCCAGCAATCAGTGTACTTGGAGAGAGTGGAACAATGTTTATAATTCTAAGCCAATCAAATACCTTATAGGAAATTAACAGCATGGTAAATAATAAAAGGATTTATATACATATATATATAATGTGTGTGTGTGTGTTTGTATGAGAGAGAGAACGGTAAAATAGGACAATTTACGTTTGTAATTTCAAAGTGAAGGCTTAGAATAAACCCTATACTTAAAAGCGCTCCTTTTTTCCCCTTTTTGGACAACCAACCAATCACAGTCTTCAAAAGACTGTGTCATACGTAGCAACGGGGTCAGCCCCGCCTCTTCACAAAGATAAAAGTTTTTGTATTTTCCTTGCTCAGAGTTGCTCTCAGATCGGTCCCGAATAGCTCTTAAGCTTAGGATAAATTAGGAGTTTTCTGAGAGGACTCTTAGAATCTTTATGAATACGAGCCCAGTAAATTAGGAGTTTATTGCGGCAAAAGTCATAGTTAAAGGATGAGTTCACTTCAAAAGGAAAATTTCCTGATAATTTACCCATCTCATCCGTCTTTCATCCGTCGAAAAGAAATTATGTTTTTTGAGGAAAACATTCCAGGATTTTCACATAATCTTCATATAATGGATTTCGAAGGCAAACAAAAGGTTGAAGGTCCAAATCAACACAGTTTCAAAGGGCTTCAAAGGGCTCTGCACAATCTCAGCTGAGGAAAAGAAAAAAAAACAAAAGAAAAAAACACCATATACGTTTTAACCCTAAATGCGTGACTTTGGAGTTGTTCTTCTTCATGACTAATGACAACATCGCGTCAGAAAGGTCAAATCCATGACGTACGTCAACCCAGTGTTAAAACAGACGGTACAAACTGGGTCGGTACTTTCACAAACGTTACAGCCGTGACCTTTCCGATGTCATGTGTCGCGAAGAATCACAACTCCGAAGTCGCGGATTTGAGAAAATGGCAGATGGTTTGGCTAGATAAGACCCTACTCCTCATCTGGGATCGTGCAGAGCCTCTGAAGCCCTTTAAAACTGCGTTGATTTGGACTTTCAACCCGTTGGTTGCAATTTAAGTATATTATATGGAGAAAATCCTGAAATGTTTCCCTCAAAAAACTTAATTTCTTTTAAACTGAAGAAAGAAAGACATGAACATCTTGGATGAGATTGGGGTTAGTACATTTTGTGTACCCTATACTTAAGTGTTACCAAATCTCTTTTTTTCAATCTAGTTTAAAATACATGTGCAAAGTTCTTAGAAATGTTTGAAAAACTTATTTCAGTTTGATGTCATGTGGTGTAACCATCAAATAAAATGTAATATTTTCCTTTTGAACAAACGCATGTGATTGTACACTTTAATCGTTATTTTTAAATACATGTTTTAATATAGTCATCAAAAAGTCAAATTATTTCACAGATATCATGAATTATTCATTCATTAATATAATTTAGTTCTTGGACAGTTGCACCACATGACATCTGCAGAAGACCTGTCTATAATTCCTGTTTTTTTCCCCAGCATGTTGGGGAAAAACATGCTGGGGAAAAAGAATTGTCGGACAGTTTTTGCAAACTTCAAAAAAATGAAACATCATTGCTTTTTAAAAAGAAATAATAATAGAATAATAATAATAGAAGACTAATGCCACACTACTTAAGGCTATGTTATAAAGATTTTCATTATAATATCAGGACAATTGTATCCCTTCCCTTTAAGAGTTATTTAAAAAATGCTCACTGTAAAAATGTAACATGTTTATATACAAACAGGACAACAAATATGAGTCACATCATTGAATTTGAAGTTATTTCAAGATTTTAAGGAGAGGGAAGGTTTAAATGCAACCTTCAGACGTTGGTTATCATAGATACTAGCCGTAAAACTTTTAAGAGGGGGGTCAACCAAACTGTGCCTGAAACTCATACGGAGCGAATGAGCGTCTTTGAGAAAGAAGAGACGTAAAACAGTCATTTAACTGACGTGCTTCTCAAATCAAACTGTTTACAGAGGGGACATTTTTACTCGCATCATAAAATTCTTTCAAGTTCAAAGTGGAACCCCTTTAAATGAGTCATACGGTTTAGAGTCAAAATTCCCCAGCTCCCTTTCTTTGAGTAAAGGAAGTAAGAGGTTGCCGATGAGTTCGACCCCAGTGTTGCCACAAAACAACACATAAATCAACAACTCTGAATTTGAAATTGATAGCAGTTGAGTCATTTACTTGCAGGATTGGAGAGCAAAGAATAGGAGAAGAGAGAACGTTGCACCTACTTCATATAATGAGGTCAGATTCTCGTACGCTATGTGACAGCACTCAAAGTCAGGCACTTCGAGACGTTTTTGTTCAGGGGATAGCGGGGGCTGCCAACAAGCCTGAACATATTGAGCAGCAAACAGAGGAAGCGCTTTGCAAAATTACATATAAGCTCCTCTCCTGTCAATCACAGGTGCCGCCAAAGAGTCATTCCTGGAGATCCGGTGGCAAAAAGAAGGTTGAACCCCTGCCAGGGTTAAGAGATTGGAACAAGCTTGATGTCAGGTACACGAAAGGTGGAACACGCTCAAACAGCGGCTGGGATTAAGAAAAGCTCACTGACAGCTCTGTGAAGACTGATGCGGTGCCTCACTGCCTATATCGTGACGACGAACCCAGGTCGCAACAGTACATAGAGCGGGTTTGCAGCGCACCCATCAGCACAGCCATGGCAAACGGTCCAGGGGCTGGAGGGCTGGCCACTCATGGTGGCCTATTTAGGAGGAATTAACTGGGGCCTGTACTGTGATGGCGTGTTGAACTCAGTCCAGAGGGAGGTGTCTCAACCTTGCCCTGTCTGGCTTATTGACAGATCCCCACGCTGAGCAAAGTACCTGGAATCTGGAGGAGTTCAGGAAAGGGATTGACGAGGAGATGATCAACATCAGATTATGAAGATACAAAGAGTTTAATAGCATGCATTCTTAGCAAGGGCTCTAATTAATACAATATGGAAAGTAAGAAGAAAAGCCTTGTTTGGGCAACAGATAGAGTTGTAAAAAAAGGACTGAGAAATATAATGTGGTTTATTTATATTTAAAGGTTACATAACACACACAGCTTCAGCCAATCTCATTTTAATCTTGAGTACCTATAGAGTGGTATTGCATCCATCATATCTCCGAAGGGTCTTTAGTTTTATCATATCTGTGACCCTGGACCACAAAACCAGTCATAAGTCACACGGGTATAACAATACATTGTATGGGTCAAAATTATCGATTTTTCTTTCATGCCAAAAATCATTAGGATATTAAGTACAGATCATGTTCCATGAAGATATTTTGTAAATTTCCTACCATAAATATATTAAACATTTATTATTATTATTAGTAATATGCATTGCTAAGGACTTAATTTGGACAATTTTAAAGGCGATTTTCTCAATATTTAGATACTCAATATTTTTTGCACCCTAAGATGCCAGATTTTTCAAAAAGTGGGCAAATATTGTCCTATCCTAACAAACCATACATCAATGGAAATCTATTTATTCAGCTTTCAGATTATGTATAAAACTAAATTGAAAAAAAAACAGACTGGTTTTGTGGTCCAGGGTCACATTTATAAAAGACAGATATGCTGTAACGATTCATTCCGAAAACAGACAAGCTTGTGGAGGCGTGAAGTGGGCGGAGCTAAATAGTCAAACATGCATGGACGCACACACACAAACACACACACACAACATCATGGCATTATCCCTTGATAACTTTCGATTCACTATACGATACGTTCATGTTGTTGACATTAAATGCACTTATGCACCGCATGCCAACAAAACACACACATTTGATGCAGTTTCACTCGCCGCCTGCGGTTTCGACTCATGACCGGGAACAAACAAACACACTTGCAGAACTCCGTTGCTGCTCCGGGAAAAAAAACTGCTTCTGCTGTTTCTTTAACGCTGGATTATTTGGGAAGCTGAACAAGGTTATCTTTCCCTCGCAACCAGAAACACACTTCTTTAGTGACATTGTTGATTTTGTGGTCTAAAAACTAAATCAAAGCGCTGCCGACAGCTTCTGTAACCCGAACGAAGGTCGTTGATGGGGGTGCTCTTGCTCTTGCTCTGGTTGATGTGTGCACGCGCTCATCCGGGAGAAGTGCCCATACAAGGAATTCTGCCCTTTATGACGTCATACAGGGCCATACTCGGAAAAAACTTTCTGAAACTTGTTTGAATCCTGAAGGAGTGTATTTGGCACCGAAATACTCTGTCATGTGTCCAATTAGTTTTTTTTCTTTTTTGGCCATGTTTAGCATGAGAATGCTAAACTCTTTAACAGTGTAAATAAGTCAAAATGCATGAAATAGCATTGGGGGGTCTAATGCTATTTCATGCATTTTGACTTATTTACATTTTGACCCCCTTTAACTTTACAGTAAGTATGGATATGTCAAGAGTCAAAGTACCTAAGCTACTTGAATAACTGTACCAAATATAAAAAAGGCTAACCTTTTTCCATTTTGAATTTGACCGCTGAGATGCAGCTCATGATGATCTGTTAAACAGTACTTTGTATTTTAAAATTATAAACAAAAGGGGTGGAAATGGAACTGAACTGTACTTGAGTAAAAGTATCAAATATTAAATCATATTTTGAATGATTAGCACTTTATTCAAGTATAATAAAGAAGTACAAAAACTCAAGTACTTTGCACCCCGGCAACAAGTGGCAATCACAAACCGAGGAAAAATCGAATTTCTATACATATACATATACTATACATTAACGCATTTATGATTCTGCTGCATCTAAGCAAAATAAAACATCAGACCTGTATTTTATTAGAAAGAAAATCTTATATAGGACATATAGGCCTACACTGTTGTAAACTTCTGCTCAATGTTACCAAAAATGCAACTTTAACATGCTGCCAGGGGCTTCCCATTCTCAATACAGTCATCTGGCATTTATATGCCTTTTCAGCAGGCCACGTCAGAAGAGAAACCCAAAAGTTTATTTATTTGCAACCAGCATGCCTCTACAAAAACAGAAATAATGTGTTAACACGCCATTTGTATCTTAACATAACTAAGGAGGGACTGTGCTTCACTCGTGCAATTTTCTGGCAACATAAACATTTCAATGCTGCTACAAACAATACAGACCAAAAAAAAGAAAAATGGAAGATTTGTTTTTGCTTGTTCTTAAATATTCAACATCCTCAACGAATATAAAAACACCACTTGTGAGACTGCTGTTGGATTTGCCTAGTGTATCACCCTCCTTCAACAAAATACTCTAGTGTGATACTATAATAGGATGAAAGCCTGCGTTTTTCTAATAGGGGATTCAAACAGAAGACTTGAAGACAGATCAGATGGTTAGAGAGGAGGGAGGGGGCAGAGTAAATCTAAATTATACAGCTTGAGCAATCTTATCCAATTACTAACAAGAGTGGCCATTTTAGGCTAGGCTAATCAAAGGGCCAGGCAGCTGCACTTCCCGCTGGTCGGCCAGGACAAGGGTACGGGTGTGGGGTACACGTTAAGTGGGAGGGAGGGCTGGATGTGTCTGCGTGTTCACCTCCTACAAACCACTCTAATTAGCAAACATGAAAAGTCAGGGGGAGGGGAGTGCTCCTAAAATACTGCATCCCCCTTCTTGCAACAGATGGAGAACAACTGGCTGGGGCGTTCATTGACGGAGGAGTTCACCAAGGTTCCGTCTTAAGCCCATCCATCTTTTGGCAAGTGGCGCGGGGATGTAAACATGCCCCCTCCGATTACAGGGACAGCTCCACATCTCAGAATGGATATGAGTGCTGGCATGCAGACGGGGTACAACTGTGTTTTGTTCACAAGAAGTAGTATAGAAATACACAAAGGAGCATAAACACAGTTCCTATTTAGTGAAGAGGCCTGCCCTGTGCTGACATTACAAGAAAGGAAAAGAGCTGTAAACCCCATCAAGAATAATGTAGACAGTAAAGCAATAAGTTAGTCTTTACACATTTTAATAGCACACATTTAAGGTCACACTGGAAGATAATTTGCTCTTGATAATCTTGCTCATTTCAAGCAAGAAACATTTAGGGAGGAAGTGTTCAGTTTTAGGATAGCAATAAGGACTTTCAAACAGGGTAGTTCTAACTTAGTTCTAGGAAATAGCCACCAGGGTGGTTCCCCGAGAACAAAAAGTTCCCCTAGGAACATTTCCCTAGTTGCATTCCCACCGCCAGTAGGAACTCTGAAGTAAAGTAAACCGTACTAGTTGTTAAGACTAGAGGTCGACCGATATATCGTACAGCCGATATATCGGGCCGATATTTGTCCTTTTTCATTATATCGGCATCGGCCGATATCCGTGTTTAGTAGCGCCGATTTAAAGTCAGGCACTTCTGCGGGCAGCCCTGTGTTATTGGTTATATTTTAGTGAATTTCTCTGACAAAATACACAGTTTTGTCTGGATATTCTTATGAAAATATTCCTTTTTATTACTCCCATTATTATACATATTTTTACATTACATATTGTCCTAAAAACACATTACTATGCAAATTAGATATAGATGTATTTCATAGAATGGGAATGGCATTTATAGCCATGTTTATATTAATACTTAGTCAGTTTATTGATTTATTTGGATAAATATTTTATTTTAATACCGTGCAGTTCACAAAATTAAGATTCGAGATATGGTTAAAGTCAGTGTTCAATAAATTAAGTTAAGTTTAGAAATGTTGTGCATCCAATTATTATTAGTGTGACATTTTAGCATGCAAATGAAGGCGAAAACTTTAAGATTTCAGCCCTAAAAATCGGCTGCACATATCGGCCATCGGCTGCCCCTGACCTCTAAAAATCGGCATCAGCATCGGCTATAGAATAACCCATATCGGTCAATCTCTAGTTAAGACCTTTATTTTGATGCAATGAGAACGCCAGAGCCTGAGCACACAGCTCCGTTTGCCATGTGGTTTATGTTCAATGTCGCTAGCTTAGCAGAAATACAAAAGATGTGTTGGATTTTCTCTGTAGTGTAAAGATTTAGAGGTCCATCTAATCACTGTTTTCCATAATCGTAGAGTTTGTTTCTGGAGTAAATATATAGACTATAATCTGGCTTTTTTTTAAAACGTGTGGTAGTTCCTATTGTGCTGGGTTAGACCCTACACTGAAGTAGGAGCTAATTTAATTCCCCAAAAGGAGTTCCTAGAACTAAAATCGCTCCTAGTTCCTGTGGTGCAAACATGCCAAAATCCGGGTACTTCAGCCAATAGTTCTTGGAACTATGAAAAGATTCCTCCGGTGCGAAAGCCCCTAATAGGAACCAACTGTTAATTTGAAACAAGTGAATATAATCAATAGGAACCATGGGAATTTTTAAAGAAACGTCAGTGTATGTCAGTTACAAACTGGAACACAGTACGTGCTACGTAACCCAAAATTAGCAAGAAAACAGTTGCATGCCAGACTCATAAACCTTTAAATCTGGATTATACAAACTGCCAAGTTCACTAATGGTGTGATTCTTTTAACTTCTGACGGAAATTATGGAAAACATTATTAGTTCAAATATCAAGCTAATATACTTTTTTTTTAATCAACCACCCAAAGGCAATTCTTTCCACTAGGGATTTCTGAGTTTTCTAATAGCTGTCTTCGTGCCCCTTCATACATGCACCTGAGGGGAAACATGAATCCTCTACTCTCTTTCAGTCACAAGTAACAGCCAAGTGGAACAAAAGAATTACTAGGCAATTAGGGTTCGAAAATTACCTTACTGACAGCACATGGTGAAGGAATGCAAAACTATGTCCATGTTTTTTTTTAAACTAGCTAGCTAATTCCTAAAGCTCGACCTGTCCCTCAGCAGCAGACAGGCAACACCCAATCACCTCACACATCTATATGAAGAGGCTTGTTGAAAAATGTGGTTCTTGTCATGCATTTCAATGATCCTTAAACCAACAAACTAAGAGAACAAACCAAGACAACAACGACTAAAAATGTTTAATAAATGAAAGTTATGGACCAGTGATTTCCCATCCCTGGTCTTTGAGTACCCACCATACACTGCACATTTTGGACATCACCCTTATCTTACACAACCATTTTCTTGTCTTTGAGTTGCTGCTGAGTTGAATTAGGTCTGTTTGATTAGGGAGACATCTTAAAGGTGCAGTGTTTAGGGGTACTCCGGGACCATGGTGGGGAACCTCTGCTATAATAGACAATTCAGCAATTTGCCAAACATATGGCAAGAGGTAAAAAACATTGGCCACCTAGTGGACCGGAAATCAGACTTCACCTCTTATTAAACAACATTCAAGCAACACTGACACAGTCGATCACCCATTTTCTTCTTCACCCTCAACCGAAGCTTTATTTGCTGGACCTTTTCTCCACCCCACGTCATCAAACATGGATTGGGGCAAGGGCCCCTTGGTGCTTTTTTCCACAGACTTGGGCCTCTTGATCAGGTAAAGCTAGCCACCAGTTGGCCACCAAGGGGAGCCAACCTCTGACAGCTGGCAAATGAAAATGTAAATACTGGCTAGCCCAGCAGGCCCAGAATGTTCCTGACAGTCCCTCAAGTGTCATAAAGGCAGTTGATCTCGGCCTGGTCTTTATTTG
Organism: Gobiocypris rarus; assembly: GCA_023029165.1. Lineage (NCBI taxonomy): Eukaryota > Metazoa > Chordata > Actinopteri > Cypriniformes > Gobionidae > Gobiocypris > Gobiocypris rarus. Next base: position 20,005,375 of record CM040913.1, read on the forward strand.
AAAGCAGTGACAAACACTCCCTGGCAGAATGTAAATACGTGAGCTCATTCTGCTAAGGTAAGAGAGCTCAGATCAGAGGAACAAGAAACTCCCCTGAATATTCCTGAACGACAAGAAGGGAAAAAAGGCTCTTCGATCAGCCAGTTCTCCCGGAGACAAACTGAAACCTGGTTTGACACAAAATAAACCATTAGAGGGCTCAGAGGGAGAGGCGGGCAAAGGTCGGAGACTGTGCCCGAGCAAAGTCAGCACGAGGAAAGTGGAGTGGGGGAGGCTGCACTGCTTGAGGGGCTAGAAGGGGGCGCGGAGAGTCTGGTGTTGTTCGAGGAATTAGTGGAGAAAGTGGAGACTGAATCAGATATGGGTATGAGAAAAAAAACAAATCTGTAGGTGAGTCAGTGACATGAGAGATGCTTGTTAGGTCAAATAATCTAAACGTTCTTGACTTGAGGTGATGCTGAGGGGGAAGGGGTGTACGCAGACTCCCAATGAAGGGTATTTATTTGACTTTGTCCTGGGATTAGAAGCGGAACTGCCTCGACAACCAGGGTTCACAGACTTGTTCAGTTTTGGTGACGTGCAGACCTTGCCTGGACATTGCAGGATCCAAGCTAGAGGAATCCACAGATTTGACTGACAGTCTAAATGAAGTCCAGATACTGTACTCTTAAGAGAGTCTTATTCCCAAAAGGCTACAAGAAAGAGCCTGAGGAGCTGACATTTCCACAAGCACTTCACCGTTCCAGCAACTTACAAAAACAAAAACGGCGTGAGTTCTTTAAAGCAAGGTCTCTGTGGAAAACTCCAGAACGAGTTTGTGTAGGAGGCCTTGGGGACAGTACACAAGAAATGTACTCATGTTCTTGATAGAAGCTGTCATTCTGAGACATTTCTAAGAAGAACAGGGCCTGGAGAGGGTAATGAGATGACAAGGTCTGATCTAAGAAAATCTGTTGAAGGGAATGTAGAGCATGTTGGTTACATTAACAGCATTAAGTTACTTCAGATCTGCCTTGTTATATTGTGTAAATATACAGGGTTTTTTTTAAAGAATAGGGCTGGATTAATTTCAACTTAATGTCTATTGATTTATGAGTTGACTGATTCTGTTTGTGAAACCAAATTAGACCATTTGAAATTTTGGGTTTATGGCTGATTGTTACATCCCCTTCACTCCTCTCTAGCAGCTTATGCTTTCCTCTCCTCCCTCGGCCCTCCTCCTCACCCATTAGCTCAGCTTTACCACCCTCTTCAGTCTTTTACATTTTTCCTCTCCCTCCTGAAAGACCATTAACAACCCACATCTCCTCCCACTGGTCAATACAGGCACACCATCAACGAAACATGCACCCACCCACGAACACACACCCACCAAACCACACATCCTTTCATTTGATGAGTGTATTACTGAATGGCACCAACAGAACCCGTAAATGTCCCGTTTCATTACCAAAATGTGACGTGTCACCAATCCATTTCCCCTGTATTGATCTGGAGATATATAGTATACTGGAGATGGGTCACAATAGTTGACTTGTTGATTAATAAGTGTGACTAGTTTATGCATTTTTTTTAGTGTTTATTCAGAATAAACCCATAAAGGGGTAGTTCACCCAAAAATCTAAATCATAATAAACCCACGCTCAAGTTATTCCAAAACATGTATGAATTAATTTCTTCTGCTGAACACAAAAGAAGATATTTTGAAGAATATGGGGAACTAAACAGTTGATGGACCCCACTGAGTTCCATAGTAGGAGGAAAAATACTATGGAAGTCAATGGGGAACAGAAAATGTTTGGTTACCAACAAATATCAGCAGAACAAAGAAATTCGGTTACACTATTTAAGTACTATATTTGAGTAATGAGTAATATTAATGAACTACATGTACTTACTATAGGGTTATGGTAGGATTAGGGTTTGGTTGACAGTTAGTTGCATGTAATTATGCATAATTTACTGTTATTACTATGGTAAGTACATGTAACAAGGATACTCAAATTCCTAACAAATTCATACAGGTTTGGAACAACTTGAGGGTGAGAAAATGATTTTCTCACGACAGACTTTTCAGTTTTGGGTAAACTATTCATTTAAGCACAATTTACACCAAGAACAATAATTATAAGGATAACTTTTAAAAACACATCTGAGTCTCCTGCATTGTTTCCATTGTCCATTGAGCTGCGTTTAGCCATTTTGAATGCAAAAATGCATTTTCTGTAAACAGCCCATAGGGTTCAATTGGGGTCAGGTGAACCTGAAACCAGTCTAATTATACAGGGGTTCGAGTTAAAACTGATTAGTCAACTAGTTGCTTTGGAAATGTGTTTTGTCAGAGACATAAATTCAGGCACTTTACTAACTATAAGATAACATTACGCAATACAAGAGTACATTTTGTGATGTGTAAACTCAATCATTATTAATAATCACATATCACCACCATCGTGATTCTGGAAATGAACAACTGGAATCAAACTTCACAACAGCTCCATCAAGCATCTTTAACAAGCATCAAAAACACCAAGAGTGAACAGCTCCTTTAATCTATAATTGATGGATTTAATCTCTCAGCTCATACTGAATTGTGGGATATTAGCAGAGCTCTTTCGCGGTGGGTGGTGACATGCCAAGCTGGCATACGAGAAAACTCAAGCGATTGCTAAAATGCATCTTCAAAAGCTTCCTAGCCTTTGTTAGCTCAAGTCATTTGGATTATATATACTTTTGAAAAACCAACATATTTTTGTTCAAAAGCCACAATGCACAACAGTAGCAAGCCAAACGCTCTGAAACATGTTCGCCTGTTTGACAAACGGGGATCTCCGCCAATTAATAACATCTGCGGCAATGAAAACAAGCACCTAACCTGGCCCTCATTAGCAAATAACCGAGGGCAGAGAGTTAGGGATGGAAAGCGATACTCTGCATAGACTGCGAGACGGGGAGGACGGCAGCCAAAGCCGGCGGTTCAGTGGAGTCGGTGTTGAGAGCAGCCTAGAGGCTTATCTTCAAGTCAAATCCCTTCCTTCACTTACACACACACAAATACACATTCAAATCCACAAAGACTAGACTTCAGACAATAAAGCCCCCAAGCCAATGACAAGGACTGGTCTAAACATTGCTCAAATGCTTACAGTTCCAGAAGAACCCTGTGTGACTGTGCAGTAGTAAAGATGGACAGATAAACAGCAGTTTAAACAACAGATACCATAAATCCATTCAGTCATTACTGGTACCTCCAGCTTTGTCCAGTCAAGAAAGTGCACTGCACTCTGTGGAGTCTTTCCAGTAAAATCAGAACACACCAGAGATATGGATAATAAGAGATATGCACAAACCTGTTTCTCCAGAATGCGGGAGATTTCTCCCAGGGTTCTGTCCAGGCCGGACACTTTGTTACTGGCCCACTGGCCACTGTCCTGCCCCTGCTGCTGCTTCACCAGGTCCTTCACCAGACGCTGGAGCCTGGAAGAAAACGAACACACGTGCACACTCAAAACAATCATAAATACAACTATTTGTTTACATGTCATTTTTGTACATTTCATGTACATTTTTAGTTTAAGCCAATTAGGTCAAAAACATGCTACATCATTTTAAAATGGAGCCTAATTTGATTTTTGCATTCTTTTCATGAAAATTAACCACATATATTCTCCCCAATTCTTATCACTGGCTGTAAAAATAGATATTTAAATTGCAAGGCATTTATATATTAAGGTATTTAGTATTCGTTTGCTATTTGTTGTGCTGCCTTAAAATATTCTGATTGAAATTTAAAACTCTGCATTAAAAAACATATTATACAATCATTTTACTAGAATACACAAAACATTCAAATTACTGCAATGTGAAATGTGTATAATTTAATGTATACAAAATTTAAGATATTTATTGTACTGGCTTTAAAGTTGTGACTTTTGGTGTGAAATATGACCAGTGTTATTTTAGCATTATTTATATAGTATTACAGTGGTTTTAAAAAATATTTATTTTTAATTAGCTTAAATTTAGTTTGGTTCAGTAATTGTTTTACTTATTTTCAGTTAGTTGCCAAGGTTATATTTACTATTCTAATATAGTAAATTACTATATATATATATTAGTAATTTACTATATTAGAATGAATAGATGTATGGTATATATATATATATAATTATTATTATTTCAGCTTTATTTCAAAGAAAGAAAACTATAATGACAACACTGAATATGACCTGCATGTTTTATCCAATCATATCAGCATTTTCAGCATGTTTTTATTCAAAAAGACACCTTTAATAAAATAAATAAATTATATAATATACTTTTCATGGACCACTGGAATGCCACACAGGTGAAGGCGATTTCGGGTTTTTACTATCATTGCGCAAAAGAACTAAACCTGATCCACACACAAAACAAAATAGCAAGAATTATAGACTGTAAGACACTGCTTGGATATCAATTCTGCATAGTATTACATCTAATGGGCAAAACTATAAAGCTTTGATTAAGGAAAGCCCAGTGCTGGCATAATTTCTAAAGCTTGGATTTAAAAGACAGCATTAAGACACGAGTACTCCGTGGAAGACCTCGGGTTGGCTTACTTCGCCTTGTAAGGAGAGTCGGGGGTCTGGGACTTGGCTTCCATGCATGTCTCATACTCCTTAGCCCTGAAAAAGAAAGACAAACAAGTCTGTCAGAAAGAGATGGAGAGAAACAGACAGACAGAGAGAAACAGAGGAGTCCGATGGCTGTCAGCCCGAAGACATGAGGAGATAAGACGACATGCTGAACAAAGAAAATGTCAAGAGGTCAAGCTGAGCCTCAAACTGTTTATTTAGTCTTTGGACCGCACTAGCAGCAATCACAAACTAACAAGCACGAACGAGTCACAAACACTCAGTCTTCAGAGACGTATCACAGCGGAGGATGTTGTTTCACAGCAGGGAATACTGAACCCCGACAGCCATACTATTTAAGTCCAGAAATTCGAAATAAATAAGGTGATTGGCTGAAGGGTGTGAATTAGTCCCCTCATGGGTCACAGACCAAAATAGTCAACTCTAGTACACTGGTGTGGTGCACCGAGCAAAATTCCTGACAATCACACATCCCATTCAGTCAGATAAGGGTGATCGATCAGCTCCTAAAAAAAAAAAAAAAAAAAAAGCTTGACGGATGGATGTTCAGGGGCTGATAAACTCAGACATCTCTTTCCGGAAGAGAACGTCAGAGAGCTGAGTGGTCACAAGACTTTTAATAGTTTAATCTAGGTTTGAGTTGAAATTCTGTAGTAGTCTGGGTTTAGCCCAGCTGGAATAGAGGGTACGCACTGATGTCACTTTCCCGCCGGAACACGCCCCCTCAGCCGGGACTGAGTGGCAAAACTGCCTGCTGCATAAAACGCAAGATTATCAGTTTAAACTAAAAGTTGGACTCGACAGTGTTTATTACAACTTACCAAAAATCCAGTGATCCACGGATATTGACATGCAGCCAGGAATAATTTTTCCTGACATTTATATAAGCCTGATTCGACGCTGGGGAAATTCATAAAGCAAATGTGCCTGTGTAAAACACAATATAGGTAGATATAAATCCATGTGATGACTTATATCAATGTTATATATGGTTTCATATCGTCCAGTCCAATTATGCAGAATATAGATCGCTAAATATTTAATCGATGAGTTATCAATACAATATACAACAATTCAATATATATTAGGTATGATTTTACGTTTCGCTGTCTGGAGTCCAGTTGTTTCTGTGAATTGCAGCGATCCATTTGCTTCTTTTTTTCTGTAGCTTTCGGCAGTCTGTAAAAATATACCTCAGATTTATTGTCAAATCTCTTTGTAACATCAATCTCAGCGCTCTTTCCGTTTTAGTAAGTTTTGTGTGGATTCTCGCTGCATTTACAGCGAAAACCAATGCTGCCACTCAGTCTTTTTGCCACTCAGCGTGTGTAACCGGCAGCGCGCCAACATATAGAGCGGTTACGCTTTGGGCAATCCGAGTTCGAGTCCTAGCTCGAGGACCTTTCCCGATCCGTCCCCCTCTCTCCCCCACCTTGCTTCCTGTCCACTCTATACTATCCTGTCACAATAAAGGCAGAAATCCACCCCCCAAAAAACTAAACAAACAGAATGCGCTTTTTGCTGTCTCACTCTAAACCGAACCGAAACTGCATAGGCTACTTGCCTCACAGGCATGAGAAATATATCTATAGAAAGCTTGAAATGTCATCTTTTAAGCGAACCAATTCAAATAGAAAACAAATACTCTCTGATTATATAATCCATATGAAAGGTGCATTTCTCTCAAAAGGTGCAGAGTCAGCATCGTCAACTCCATCGTTGCAGCCGACATGGACACTTTGCAGCAAGTTGTACATAGGAATAGGCTTTATATTACGCCTATATACATATTATTATTAGAATTTTACCATTTCACATCCATTTCTTTTAATAAATCTATTTTATACTGGTAACACAAAATAGTTACATGCAAGACCTTAAGGACAAAAATGTCCCTGTTGAAACTCATTAAAAAAAAATGTATCCAAGGGCCAATTAACTATAAAATGATGCAGTCTACATTAATAGGCTTTTATTCTGTTAGCAAGGCTTCAAAATAAAAAAATAAAATAGTATTTTTTAACCAAATGGTGCCATTATTTCGGTTTTATGCTTCTGCATATTACAGAGCCAATTGGATACATTATGCAGCTATATTGTGTGGGTGTGTTGGTATGGATGTCAGAGTGTGTAAAAAAAAATTGTGTATGCGTGACCAAACTTAAGTCTGTGCTCCTAGGTTTTTGGACATGGACATTTTTGTCCTCTATGGACCTGTGTGTAACTTTTATTAATTGACACACAAGGGTTAAGTCATTAAATTAATATAAACGTCCGATTAGTCGACTAACTGCTTAAATGAACGACTACTAGTCGTCTAGAAAAATCTTCAGTCGGGGCAGCCCTAGTACTTCCAATATATTTAGACTAATTCTAATTTCTCCTAAAAAAAAAAAAAAAAAAGCGAAATCCTGTAAATGATTCGTAATAACAGAAATAATAATATGAATGTTCACAGCAGGTAACAGTTATTAGTTGAAGCAATTAGTCTTTAGAGGTTTGATGTGGATAAAGTTCTGGTCTAGGAGGCGCTGAATAGTGACTTCAAATGAAATGTGTTAATGTGGAGGACAGGAGACTTTGGAGATGCCACCAGGTCATGTAATGATCCCTTAATCCCTTAACTATTAAGACACTTAATGATAAATTGACTATAAACACAATTAGGTTTGAGTCCACCTTGTTTGGGGTAGCATAGCATTATTTAAGGAATTCTGAAGAATGATTCTGAAATGTTCTCTTTCAAATGAGTGAAACGATCCTGGCCGATACGGAGCGCTCAAAGAAAGATTGTGAACCGTACCTGGCCTCGTCCTCATCCTCCAGATTACAATATTCCTCTTTGACAGCTTTACGCCTGCACGGGTTAAACAGAGGGGCAATCGCCGGACCATCAATCTCTGAACGCGGCAGGCCCCATTAAACGGGCCGGGCACCATAAATATTAGTAACCAGCTATAAGTGGGGGGGGGCAGCTACAAAGCTACAATGCAGAGCTAATCATCAATTCATCACGATGTGCCCCACTATTCACCTCCGCCCAAGCTGGACGCAGACGGCCCCCTCCCCCAATCAACTGTAAAACCGTCAATGCCTTCGGACGGATTAAAAAAAAAACAAATACAGTGTATCCGTTTAAAATGTGCTATGGGAGACTCAGGCGTCCGGCACTCCCAATTACAGAGAACATTTGGTCGGGCAGCGGTGCAATATTTAATATTGGATTTGAGAGGCTCTCAATCAAATGGAAGACAATTTGACTGATGATGAATAAAGGGATGAGGAAAAGGGAGGGAAAATGTGACCTGTGGAACATATCCACTGAGAGGAATGAAGCTGGCTCTATAAATTCAACAAATGTATATATGGGGTTATATGTAGAATAAATATCGGATACATCCTGAGATTGAAAAGATTTACATGCACCTGATGGCAAATAAAGGTCTGAGGTTAGCAGGGACCAAGTGTCTTAAAAAGTTGAAATCGTCTGAACCGCGGTTTAACGGCAACTACACACGCACAGACACATTGGCCCTGTCCCAAATGGAACACGTGATGTCGACTTCTCATCTAAAGGCCTACATTTGCAAGTATCCCTGAAGTTCACAAGATTGTATAGTGTCCCATGTGCCATTTTATGACTGAGAAGGGTGGCCACAATCCCCCTCATTGTGGCCGCTAGGTGTCCTTGATGTTGCCTTTTGCAGAGATTGCACATGTACGGACTTAATGCTGCATAAAGTCCACATGTCGGTGCCATAATAGCAGGTGACTGCTCAACAGACGAGGGTGGCAAGAGTCCAGATGCTGCACTAGGTGACCTTGCAGACTTGTGGCAGTGTGCAGCGCACAAGAGCATCGGGTGTTACCTTCAAGATTGAAATGGTTCCTCATAATTGGCCCTTTGGTGGATGCTAAACACCCTAGATGCTTCGAGTGTGGAATTTACAGCAGACAACAACACAATGGTCTATAGCGCATTACGTCACCAACATGTCAACTCAAGACGACTATAGGGTCTATATGTCGCACTTAATGTAAACTTAGTCAGTAAAGTGAAGACCACAAGTCTGCATTATAGAGTGCCCCATTTGTCAGTTTACTCACAATAACCTCTTTTGTAGCTGATATGCACTCTTGTCCTTTGGCCAACTTCACAACCAAAGTCACAATTTCCCATTGGTCAATGCGGCATTGTGTCACCAACGACAGAAAGAGTCAAAAGGTCACACTTAAAGGGTTAGTTTACTCAAAAATGAAAATTTGCTGTTAACTCCCAGGAGTCGGCAGAGTTGCTGGAAACTTCACCTCACTTTTTTCTTATCAGTGCGAAAGAGACTCAAATAAGTAGTTTTTTGTCATGTATATAAGTGTTACACATCATTTGAATCTGTTAAGTTTGTACTTTTATTTGTGCACACTCACAATAAAAACAAAATGTTGTGCTTTTTGCAAAATTAAGAACGCAAACATGATGCGATGTCTTACGCATCTCTCTCAATGAAGTCCAATCTGATACTCTTCAGAAAATGAATGAGTTGTAACTAAGTGAATACTTGCCACACAAACATGAGACATGTATCTAAAGAAACGTTGAAATGTCAGGATTTAAATACTGTAAATGTCAGTCGTTCGCGAGTGCCTCATTATCTGCTAATGCGGCCACGTCCATGTAGAGTGAGTTCTTTTCAAAGGCTAATTCTGACGCGATCCATGCGAGTATCCCCGCCACATCAAGTTTATTGAGATTCATGTACTTTACATCATTTTGAGACGCGGTGAGGAATAATCCTGGAATAATTCACCTCAGAAGAAGAGCTGTGTCATTTCGATGAGCAACAGGGTATTGTGAGGTAAGTTTATTTTGTTAGTGTCTGTGAATATTAAACCACAAAAGACCCTTTAAATATGAATCGTGCATATTCTGCATACCTCTGTGTGACATAATTAACTGCAGATTAACATTTATAGACTTTATAATATAACAAATACGCTACATAAAATGTCATAGACGTAAGACTGTTTAGACGAGATTTCTTTGGCCTGTTTAGACAGATTGTGAAGTGTTTACTGTAAAATAGCCTAGTGTCACATCAACAAGGCAATTTAAATCAATATATTGTTTTATGTGAATGAGTAGGCACAGTTTGAAGCAAAACTTTAAGCAACAACATCCATTAGTCAAAAATCTAATGGACATATTTACTATACGTTTTATGGCCTTATTTCAGTGACTTAATTTTTTTGTTTTTTCAAAAGCCACGCATAAAAAAATATTCGGGAAGCGTGTACACACATGTTGCTCAAATATTATGGTAGCCCAGTTTGTGCTGAATACAGAGTAATGACACTTTTGCCATTTATATGTTTATAAGCAACTGAAAAAAGCACAAATGTCAGAGCATGTCAAAACTTCTAAATGGCCCCAAAAACTGGCTCAGGCCCCTAGGGGTTAATTTACTCACCCTCAGGCCATCTAAGATGTAGGTGTCTTTTTTCTTCAGTAGAACAGTAAAGAAGATTTGTAGCTGAAACTGTGGTCCTTAGTGATTTGAATAATGCAAGTCAATGGCTAGTGTAAATATTAATGATGCCGTCAATTTCAAACCAGTTCGAGCCCAATTCAGACCCTGACAAATGTTAAAAAACAAGAAGATGGAAGCCTGGATTTCACAGGACGTTAGAGTGGTATGTTTTTTTTGCAATTCTCTTATATATAGATACCATTTGATCGTGATGTTTGTCGGAAAACGAAGGTAATACAAACCGAAATCGATCACAAAACCATGGCTAATTTTCCTAAGGAGCGGTGAACCGTCTTACAAAAGCGAGAGCTTACAAAAGCAACAGAAAACAAGCTGTTCTCCATAAAACGTGCAGCACACATTCTCTAATGCAGCTCAGCAAGGCCTCGTCCCCCTTTTTTTGCGTATTCCATGGGCGCGGATTATTTAAACGAGTAACATTATGACTTCCTAAGATCCGGAAAAACTATGTTGTAGTCCAAAACGAGCCGTTTGTTGTAGTTCTTGGAAAGTTGTAGTTCTTGGAAAGTGGATTCTGTTAAATAAAATATCTCCCTTTGGAGGAGCAACATTACACTAACTAACATTGTAAAAGTGGAAAAGCATAATAGAACCCCTTTAATCGGGATGATTCACATGAACCATATTGTTAGTTTCCAAAAGAGTGCTCATAAGTGCCTCCTTTGTGGTCGGCATGTTTCTACAATTTGTCCTTTTGCTGAGCCTGAACTGGTGTAGTATTCACAGCAGCCATCACAGCGGTCTACGCAGCGTTGTGTTGCCAACATTTGAACTCAGAGGATGTAAAGAGTCTAAATGTGACAACTGCTGTGAACTTGAACACTTACCATGGGGTGTCCCATTTGTCAGTTTGCAAAGGGTGCTCACGAGTGGCTCATTTGAGGCCACCAAGTTCCCTCAATGTGTCCTTTTGCACACCTTTTCCGAGATCCATCCCTTGTTTCCTTGTACAGTAGCTCCTCAATCCCCTCCTTCTCTCCCCTACCTTCCTTACCGACTCTCCTCCAGGGAACTTTTTTCTGAATTTGTGAGTAAAGTGATGGCCTCTGGGAGTGCTGAACAGGGGGTCTTTTGTGTGCCGCCCTCTCTGAGGTAGACCAACACACTGAGCACTCTGTTCTCAAGCCGGTGGAAAAGACAAGTAATGCAACCTGCCAAACATCATACACGAGAGAAAGGGCCATCAGAGAGAGAAGGAAAGAGTTAAGAGTGAGATCTTCTGGAAGTTTAAAGTCCATCCAAAGCTGACATGGGCGGACATGCTACTTTCATGGTAATTAAAACCACACATGTTTGCACACAAAGTACAAGCCATATATTTGAAGAATAAATCAGGGTCCAGCTAAGGAAATTAAACAGCCTTTTTCCATGCCACGGCTCTGATGGGGACTGAGCGGGCTTAACAATGACATTGGGGGACAGGGCGACCTGGGAGGGCTGAGAAAAGCTCTCTAGCGTTTTACAAACGCCACACTGTGCTCCTATAAAACGGCTCATTTCCACCCCGCGGTGGAGCCGCCGACCTCAGCAAGCCTGGGCTGTGGGCGGCCGTGATTTATGAGCGTGTAGTGCCTGTTCTCTCCCTTTCATTCTTTCCTCCTCACCCTCTTTCCCTCGCAGCGTGAGTGTTGCAGGGCTCAGTACAGGAGTGACAGTGAACAGAGGAGGCTCATGTTGTCACTCTCCCAGCCAAAGCTCATAGCTGTTTTCTGCCCTCTGAGCTACCTCTATATTAATGAGCTCAGAAGCAGGGCAGACTGCCGGTCTCCTCTATGCTGCAAAACTGTTAGTAGACTTCACATTGAGAGAGTGAGCGAAAGAGAGAGAGAGAGAGAGAGAGAGAGAGAGAGAGAGAGAGAGAGAGAGAGAGAGAGAGAGAGAAAGAAGAGAGACTAGAAATTACAATTACTGTAAGGCCACTAGGGATGTAACAACAATTACAACCACTAATCTACAAAAAAAAAATCTAATCCTCATAAAAGTTTAATGTTTTGTCGACATTTCATAGGAAATATATGCAAACTTACGAAAGCTCGGAATGTTATTACAATTTACATAGGCGGAAAAATCTTTACAAATCGCAACTTATAAACATAGAAATTGTATAATATTGTAGGCTAATTAAAGGAACACTCCACCGTTTTTAGAAATAGGGCTTATTCAACATCTTTCCTACATTTAGATATGTGGGGGAAATGCATTTTTGTCTCAGTGCATACATTGTTTTAGTTTGGCAGGGTCGCAGGGTCGTTAGCATAATGAATGGAATCCTATGTTGCCAGCTAGCATGTCCCGAGTAAAAGTGATCCAAACCCCCCCACCTAATTACTTCTTGTGGCCTGCACATTCACAAGGAATACAAATGGTCTTAATCTGCATCGCTATTTGTACTTGTTGTGAATACGATCACTTTTATTCGAGACATGCTAGCTGGCTACATAGGATTCCATTCATTATGCTAAGCTAAGCTAGCGGCAACCCTGCCAAACTAAAACAATGTATGCACTGAGACAAAAATGCATTTGCCCACATATCTAAATGTAGGAAAGATGTTGAATGAGCCCTATTTCTAAAAACAGTGGAGTGTTCCTTTCATGAAATTTCAGCATTCATAAATTGTAATCAAATTTCAACCGTAGTCAATGTTGTAATTACTACAGCTTACAAATATCATAACTCACTGTTTAGCAATTATTACAACTTACAAATGCAGAAATGTAATATAGTACTATAACAAAATAACCATGAAACTATACTGTGACCCTACATAAGACAAGTGGTTCTAAGAATGGATGGAGGAATAGACGAATATGGATGGATTATAACTTGTGAACATATCGGCATCAAAACTTATTAACTTATTGAAAACAGAAATCACAATATAAAAATAACTTAAATTACAACTTAGACTTGCGTAAAACTTATGTACAATTTACAGTGCGTATGCCGAAACAAAATCTTACAAAGCTCATAACTAAATAACAAAATTTCATTAAAAATGTACAACTTGCAATAAACTTACAGTGACTAAATTACGTTTGAACTAGTGCTGTCAATCTATTAAAAAAAATGTACTAATTAAATCAAAATGTTCTGTAATTAATCACGATTAATCGATTTTTTTTTATATTGCAATAATTTCATATTTAATCTCCAAAGTCATCCAAGATGTCCATGTCTTTCTTTTTTTAAGTTTTTTGAGGAAAACCTTTCAGGATTTTTCTCCACACAATGGACTTCAACAAACTGGCTGCAATTGATATCCATTGTGTGGTGAAAAATCCTGAAATGTTTTCCTACACAATACATGATACACGATTAGACTGGTTGTTAGCAGTTCTACCGCACGGACGTACAAAGGCTCTTTAGGATAATACACTAAACAAACTCAAACCAACTCTGAAGACATTAATTCCACTTTTAGCCTTACTGACAAACAAACATTCCACATTAGCTCTCATACTTACACCAAGACACACACACATACACACACTAACACTTGTGACAGGAGGCAAAATTGATAGTGCCCAGGTCTAGGATCTGACACTGAGACGCGTTCGCTCCTATTTGTTGATTACTATTGATTTTCTTTGATACTTCATTTAAAAATCAATAGTTGGAAGAGAGAAAAACAGGCATGCTTTACACATACTTTAACATACTATTGTACAGTAGAGAAGCCTTCAGTTTTGGCAGCGTGGTGGCAACCAATTAGGAGAAAAGCTCTTAACAGGTGAAAGTGGGGGAGTGGTGGGGAGGGGCTAACAGATCGATTCTCACTTTTTCCTCCCCAATCACAGAGAGTGGCCATAAATTAAGCTCATCAGTGTTGCCGTGTGGACAGCCAGGATGCACATCGCCTCTGCTCTCCATCTCCTTGTCACTCATAAAGCTCTCATAAGCAACAGCACCACGCTTCAGCCACACAGTGCGAGGGAGCGAGAGAAAGATAAAGAAAAGAAAGAGAGAAGAGAATGTGATCGCATCACCTTGAGTTCATGCGCGCCCGCAGTTTCTTGGCCTTTTTCCGAGCTTTCTGTCTCTCTTCTCCATCTTTTGCACTGTCGGAGGGCACGCTGCTGTCGGTCATAATGTCTACGATGTACTTTTTTTGAGACAGATGTTCCTGAGAAGAAAGAAAAAAAACAAATTATGTAAATGCTTTCATATTAGAGTTTTTATTGCAGATTTTGTGTTGTCTAAACATTGTTTGGGTAATGTAACAAGTAACATAAATTACTTTTTTCAATGTAACTTGTTACCTTTGTAGTTTACACCATAATACCTCAGTTACTTTTTCAACACAAAAACTAATGCATGGAAGGTTTTAGAGAAATACAATAATGTGTACGTTACTTTAAAAGGTATTAATTCCCCAATACACCAGCATTAGTATTATTTATATACTGTAATAAAGTTTATTATTAGCTTTCAGTATTTATTTGTAGTTTTCATTTTGGTTTTAGCTCAATTTTTTGTAATTATCTTATTTGCTCGTCATTTTTATTACCTTTTTTAATATTTAACTTTGATAAAAATGAAAGTTTTTATTATTTTATTGTATTAAATTAGAGCTTTATGTATTAAATGTTAGTACTGCAGCTTAAACTTATTTCAGTTAGCATTACAGCATTTCTCAAGTTTTTTTTTTTCACCCAAAAATTATTTTAGCTGTTATTTACTGACAACTATTTTTAAGAGTTTTACTATTAATAGTCATACCAAGTGTGCTCAAAAGCATGAAAGGATGAGATGCTTAACCCTTAAACGCATACCTGGGATCTTTAGTGACACGGGACGTCATTCACTACCCTTCTCCTCATTCATTTTTTTAAAGTTAGACATCAACCTCCTTAGTATCCCTCAATCTATTCATTATAAACAATACAACAAGAAAAAAAAAATACAATTATATAAGTGTAAAAACTGTACAGGGTGCATGCGTATATTTTGTACGTATATAAGTGTACGTATATTTTTCTGCACAACAATAATTGAATCTTTGATGGCCACAAGGTGGCAATGTCTGATACACAATGATTAAGTGACGTTTCACTCACAGTCACCGCAGGCAGAAAACAAAAGAATGGGAAGAATCATCAGCAAAGCTTGAAATGGCTCAGAGATTTACTGCAGAGCAACTGAACGCAATCAGATATTACTGTCACTGTCACTTGATGGTGGATCTGGTGAAGATGCTGTCAGCCATCAAAATATTGATTTTGGAGATGTTGAAATGATAGTTTTGAGGATATGTTTGAGATGGTGGATATGAGCCCAATGCTGAATGTACTGGGAAATGATCTCTGATGAGGACAGTGATGATAGTATAAAACATCTCAAACTGAACCCTTCCGAGCTCCAAAAAGGTAACAAAATATGCTTTATTTTATTCTTCTGTAAATGTTACTCTAATATCAGGCGAGTTTTATATTATCGCGACAGGTCGAGATCCATCTGTGTAAGATATAGATCCGCTAAAGACCCGAATATGTAATAATGAATGGCGGAAAAAGGGTTAACCAAAGTTTGCTTTAACTAGCCCATATTTTGCCAAAACAAATGCACATTACATTCATTACAGCTCCACAGAGAGACCTCTCAGTTCAAAGCCACGTGCATCTAGAAAAGTCCCTACAGGACAATGGAATGACGACACATGGGTGTGTCAAGAGAGTGACAAGAGAAGAGATCAAACATCAAAACGTCAAATCCGCAAGACCTCTCCACATAGCACATGTCCAAAGGCAGGGCTTCAACTCCCACACTAGATGTTAAGTTGAGCACCTCCTTTGAAAGGCCAGGTGTTAAGCTCTTTGTGTGGCATGTAGAGTCCTCCCGGCCTAGGCATTGTGCTCCACAATTATGAAGGCATCTCCTCTATTCGCTACTGGCATTAAGGTGGCGGAAGTGCTGAGGGGGGAGAGAGGTATAGCTTTCCGTCTCTTTCTGATGATGCCGATATTTCCATGGGAAGAAAGACGGATGTAACTCAATTTCGGGCGACGTGATGCATGTGCCAGAAAGCAATTATCCAATTATTCTGTCATCCGGCACCTCGGAGGATGGGAGCAGCGGGTGAGATAGATAAGAGTTCCCACTCTGAGTCGATACTTCAGAGGCTGTATGCTAACGGAGGATGGGAGCCAAAAACCTAATAGGTTGATTTTGGAGCTCTTCAGAAATGTAGGTACTGGATGAGCCGAATGCATAACCTGGTTCCTCATTCAAGTTACAGATACAAATGTAGACCAGCTGTCAAAATTAATGGTATTCAATGGAGTTTTCGGCCATGTTGATGGTAGAAGAATCTTTCCAGAGTTTACCGTAATTTATACAACAGTTCAGGTTCTCGTATCTGGTTGTCTGCGAGCCTTTTCCAGCCATGCAATATTCTCCCAGTATCAGCATTGGGACGTGTCACTGTTTGTATCACTCCTCTTGCGACGATTGTATTGGCGGCCGGGGAAATTCCCCATATATATTTTTACAAATACTACTGTTGTTGTGTCACATTTTAAGAGTTTTTTTTTAGGCTAGAATGTAGTTGTTTAGACCTCACATATTTATTAGATGCGACGCTTTCACAGATGCGAGTATATATATAGTGGTTAAACATGAGATATAATTCATTTGGGGTATATTGAACAGGCAATTTTGGGGTTAAGGGTTAAATTAAGGCTATATTTAACTTAATCCTGTACTAGAGCGCTGCTTTTGTATGTTTGCTTGGGTTTATTTCCTATTGTCTTTTATAATGGCTATTATTAAAAGTGCACTATGTAGTATTTTTGCAGTAAAATATCCAAAAACCACTAGGCCAGTGTTATATATTTTGTTCAGTTGAGTACTTACAATATCCCAAATGTATCCAACTATTTGTATATTGTGAGAAAATTGCTATTTCAACCAAGGAGCCGGGACGTCTGAGCATAGCGTGTGAGGGAGTCGCCTGTCAATTGCGTCATATCTGCGTTACCCTCGGTTTCCGGTTATATTTGGCAGAAACGCTTCACTTTCACTGCAGTGTGAACAAGTGTCACAGAAGCCGCCTAGTGAACGCACAGATTACCGTCACACTCAGACGTATCTAATATGATAAACAGAGCTACGTTTCCTCATAATCATGACCGGAAATAGCGCCGATGCCCGGCGACGGTGTCCCGTCATAATAAAAGTCCCGCTACTCGCAAGGCGTGTGTTGTTCATCTTATTAACAATCTCTCCAGCGGCCTTGCTCAGCTCCACAACACTCGTCCTGCTCTGCTTCATACTACAGTAACAGTACAGTTCTTTTCCACCGGCTGTGAGGTGAAGACCACATGTCCCAATATTCTGCGCTCAAACTTGACGTCATCAAACTACGCCTTTGTTTTAAACAGGCGCCCTCTAGCGGACAGAAAAGTTGCATAGTGCACCTTTAATTTAGATATTGTTGTTCAATAAATATTATTTTACATAAAATAGTATTAAGACACAGTCCGTTAGTGCCGTTAGATATGGACTTCAGTGAAAGTTGCATTATTACACCATTAGATGTGGTTTTAATAAGTGAGTCTCTGATCAGAAGGAGGAAGTTGTTTTAGTGCTTTCATGGTTATCCCCTTAACTTTCAAAAGTTCACTTCACTTTCCTCAGCGGTCATTCAAAATGATTTTTTTATAATGGATATAACATAATGGACATTGACCTGAAGAATGAAAGCTATATCAAATGCAGGTAATACACTTTTTTTTCGATCTCTCTCTCATAATACCATAATACTCTACATAATACAATAAGCTTCAATGAAGCGACTCAATGTTTCTTCGTTACTAGTTCTAAAGTGACATTTTAGAACGTGTTAAACTGTCAACTTGAGATTTGAATCCATGGGGGAAGGAAGTTCTGCACAAAAGAGGATTTTAAAGACACTCCGTTTTTGTTTCTTATTTATTTACAGACTTGTCTATTCAAACTGTTGTATAAGCGCAATATCACACTCGTAGCCGTGCGATATTACTGTATATCAGTATCACCGGCCGAATCACAGCTATGCTTATTTTACAGCGATATCTCATGGCTATTCATGTGATATTGCTCATATATCAAGTCATGAAGCGCATTTACAGGCTCTATAAAACTTTGGTTTTAGTCAGAATAATGCAAAAACTTTTTAAAATGCCACTTAGAGGGTTAGTTCACCCAAAAATAAATTCAGTCTTGAATTACTCAAGTCGTTCCAAACCCTTAAGATGATAATCTTTTTGAAGAGTCAAAGAAATAGTTGCGTAGGGACAGAAAGCTCTCAGATTTCAGATTTATGTTCCGAAGATGAACGAAAGTCTTATGGGTTTGGAACGACATGAGGGGGAGTAATTAATGACAGAATTTAGATTTTTGGATGAACTATCCCTTTAAAGTTTATACTGACTGATTGCACATTACTGTTGGGACTTATATTAGCAAAATAAGTCCCTTGACTTGTCAATAGTGTGGCGATGTATGAAGCACAGCTAACAAAGAAGTCACTTTCAAACCAAGCAGCTTTCTGTTGGTCAATCCATGTGACCAACTTGAACCAGTTATGAAATCTGAGTGGGTAAAATCCTGAATTTCGCCTGTGAAAATTACCTTAACAGATGATGCAATTGCTGCTTGCCTTTGTCCAGCATGTTCATACATTAATCTGACTATAATTGGTGTTTGCTTCAAAAGACAGACATATAACATGTCCCAAGATGGGTTTCCCACTGAAGCTAAGCAGGGCTGAGCCTGGTCAGTACCTGGATGGGAGACTTCCTGGGTAAACCAGGTTGCTGCTGGAAGAGGTGTTAGTGAGGCCAGCAGGGGGTGCTCACCCTGTGGTCTGTGTGGGTCCTAACACCCCAGTATAGTGATGGGGACACTGCACTGTAAATAAGCACCGTCCTTCGGATGAGACGTTAAACCGAGGTCCTGACTCTCTGTGGTCATAAAAAAAATCCCAGGATGACCTTCGAAAAAAGAGTGGGGGTGTAACCCCGGCATCCTGGCCATATTTTCCCATTGGCCTCTGTTTATCATGGCCTCCTTATAATCCCCATATCCCGACTGGCTTCATCACTCTGTCTGCTCTCCATCATAAGCCGGTGTGTGGTGGGCGTTCTGCCGCAATATGGCTGCCGCCGCATCATCCAGGTGGATGCAGCACATTGGTGGTGGTTGAGGAGATTCCCCTCTTCTATAAGTAAAAGCGCTTTGATTACACAGAAAAGCGCTATATAAATGTATACAAATTATTATTATTATTATTATGTATTTATTAAAACCCAATTACAATGGTGCTTGTAAACATACACGGATCGTTCATAACATCATTTGCTCACGCTCATGTCATTCCTGTATGACTTCCTGTCTTTTTTTTGCCCATGCAATGAAAGTCAATGGGGTCCAATATTGATTTGGCCCCAACTTTATTCAAAATATCTTTGTCATAGGTTTGCATTGACATTGAGGGTGAGTAAAGGATGACAAAATTTTCAATTTTAGGTGAAGTATCCCTCTATGATAAAAGTCTTGGTCGGCACCGACCTATCCGACATATCGGGCGACTCGAGTTTGAGTCCCACCTTGCGGAACTTTCCCAACCCCGTCCCCCCTCTCTCCCACTTCGCTTCCTGCCTGCTTACTGTCCTATCATAATAAAGGCAAAAACACCAAAAATAAATCTTAAAAGATAAAAGTCTTGGACTTTTAACCTGTTTTATTGTCCATGTCAGATTGGCATCATTCATGTCTAGGGCCAATGGTGAGGGACGAGTTATGTGCTCAATAAGGATGAGCAAATAACACTTAAGGAGGTGGAGCGAACTGAACATTTTCACAAACATCGGCTCTCCGTTTCTACCAACAGCTCTTCACAGGGTCCATTAACTTTGAACAATAACGACGCGAACAATAACAAAGTTTTAACGACCACAGCACAAAACAACCTCGAATGCTTGACACCTGTCCTTAATGAATTAGTTTGAGACAAATGTGACAAATTGCCATACGGACCTCCGTTTGAAATCTGTACATTTGCATCATATAGTGTTTCAAATGGATGATTGATCGTGTGTGTGTGTGCTTGAGGGGGCATCTCCCCCGTGTCCCTCGGGAACAGGAGTCGAGCCCTGCAGTCATAACCATTGCCTCCCTGTGGCCAGAGAGGCATCTGTTGAGTAATCTCTCTGAAAGGCGATCTACTTCGCCTGCCGTTCACTTAATGGGATTGTTTCTATAACACCTCAAAGACGTGCACCATCTTGAGATTATAAAGAGGGGTTTGAAGGAGAGGGGAGCACCACAATAACAGATCTGTGAGGAGACCAGGGCTGGAGCTAAGCTCATAATGTGCAAGTGAACCCGAAGTGCGGAAAACCGTTATGGCAATAGTCAATCGCTTCAACAATCTGAGACTTGATCAGAATTTAATTCAAGAATATACTTTAAGAGAAAAATCATGTCGTAACTGCTCTGGATTTACAGGGAAAAAAGTTTTTAAAATGTACAACGTTTTTCTAAATGTGACCCTGGACCACAAAACCAGTCATAAGGTTTAGATTTAGATTTATACATCATCTGAATAAATAGCTTTCCATTGATGTATGGCTTGTTAGGACAGGACAATATTTGGCTGAGAGACAACTATTAGAAAATCTGGAATCTGAGGGTGCAAACAAATTGAAATATTGAGAAAATCGCCTTTAAAGTTAAAATATCTCCAAATGAAGTCCTTACCAAGGCATATTACTTCTAATAATACATTTTTAATATATTTACAGTAGGTCATTTACAAAATATCTTCATGGAACATGATCTTTACTTAATATCCTAATGATTTTTGGCATAAAAGAAAAATCAATAATTTTGACCCATACAATGTATTGTTGGCTATCGCCATAAATATACCCGTGCGGCTTATGACTGGTTTTGTGCTCCAAGGTCACAAATGATTTTGGTCTTTCCTTAAGTGCAAATCAGTGAAAATAGGCAGGTCACTTTGATGAATATTAGCTCAGAAAACACAAACTCTTAAGCCTCTGCAATATTATGACGCTTTCCTTAAAAAAAAAACTACATTAAAAATGCATGCTCTTGAAAAGGACAATGTGACATATGACGACCTATCAAATTCGATGGACAGGTGATGGACTGGAGTCCACTTGCACATGGTGATAATAGGAGACTTTAGAGATATAAAATGTGCCAGAGGCCAGCCCGTGGGCTAGAACACCCGAAAAAAACCCACAGTGCTTTCTGTGGGGCGTAACGAGAGACAACTCAAAACATCACAACTCCGCCGATGCTCAGGGGCCTTGGTGAAGCGCTCATCGTCACACTGATACATGTCCCATCCTCCACTCTTTTGTGTGACACAAAAGAGCCGGCAAAAGATGGCTTTCCCCCAATGTGAAACAGACAGCTGTGTGTCATTCAGGTACAATGTGAAGACAGAAGGTATAAAGTAACTAACCAACGACCCACACAACAAAAAAACTTGACTTGTACATCCCTTGCAGGATGACATTCTAACCTTGGATGCATCGTTTGACATGACGACTGTTTTGAAAGGAGTTCTGAGGACGATGAAGGAAAGGACTGCTATATTTTGAGTAATACACAAACTGATAAGTTCTACTTTGATGTTTTTTAGTGGTATAAATAAAACAACAAATAAATATTATTATTATTATTATTATTATTAATAGTGATATTTTAAATGTAATATTTATAATTCAGATAATAATTAGTTTTGCAATTTCATAAAATACTGGGCTGTCAAGAGATTACATTTTTAAATCAAATTAATTGCACATCAAACTGAAAATAATTCAAATAATAAAGTCATTATTGTGTTCAACGAGAAAAGCATTTAATAGACATTACAAAAAATAAAAATAAATATTTGATTTGATTCAACAGGATTTATTACACATAAACGTTTAGGCTACAACGGCAATGATTTTTCCCCCCAGAACCTGCATCTGAATTTGTATTTAGATATATATTTACAGACCAAAACATTATTATCATTATTTTTATTATTAATACCGTGATATATTAAATGTATTAAGATTAATAATTAAGATAATAATGAATAGTTTTGTGATTTCATAAAATACTGGGCTGTCAAAGAGATTACTTTTTTTTGAGATTTGAATCCATGGGGGAAGGAAGTAGTTCTGCACAAAAGAGGTTTTTAAAGACACTCCGTTTTTGTTTCTTATTTATTTACACACTTGTCTATTCAAACTGTAGATTATCGCATATCAAATTTGGCTGAGAAATTACTCCCAAAAGATATGGGGGTCATCACTGTGTTAAAAGAGAAACGCATTAAATAGACATTAGAAAAATTGCTTTAAAAAAGGGAAAAAAAAAATATTTTATAACACATAAACGTTG
Organism: Gobiocypris rarus; assembly: GCA_023029165.1. NCBI lineage: Eukaryota > Metazoa > Chordata > Actinopteri > Cypriniformes > Gobionidae > Gobiocypris > Gobiocypris rarus. The sequence continues at coordinate 20,027,969 of CM040913.1, forward strand.
ATTTTTTTGGCATCAGAAGCTGCAAAATTTGTATTTCGATATATTTACAGACTAAAACAGTTTGGTTACCAACTTTCTTCAAAAGATATTTTATGGTCTGCGAAACCAAAAGTCATACCGGTACCGACATGAGGATGAGTAAATATAGTTGGACAAACTATCCCCAAAATATGATTTTTTTGTGATACTCTAAATAAGAAGCTGCCAGTAGGTGGCGGTAAATGTCTAAATGAGTTGCCCTGCATCCCAATGTCCTTACTATCAATCCTAAATAGTATGTGAGATTTAAATAAGTGTGTCCCAAAGCATAGTATGGTCTACTATTTCTGGTAGATTTTCTAAATGTGTGTATCCGTGCACACTATAAAATATACTTTGGAGAAGGATTCAGTTCAGAACTACAATACAATAACAATGCAGACTTTTATAAAGATCCGTTTTGCTTCTTAAATGCGTCATTATGCTTTAATATTAGGAGAGTTCTCCGCAAATGCAGCGTACTGCATTTCTCAAATGAAATGAAATGTGGAGTATTTTAACTGTGATAACATGATTGACAGGCCAGTTTATGGTCACATGACGCGTCAGGATGCGAGAGAGAGCAAAGACGCAATTGTATGACATGATAGCATGTCCCAAAGCTTGTCTACTCTTTTGCTACACAATCAAAAGTATGTACTTTTTCTTCACAAAAAGAGTACACACTTTTAAAGAATAGTATAAATAGGCAAATTGGGACGCCGCATACGTCATTGAGTCATTCTTTCATTCGATTCGTTCAAACGGCTGATTCATTCAGGAATGACGTAAATGGCTCGCTTTATGAATGGGCGATTGATTCATTGGTTCACATGTTTTATTTCTTCAAAAGGCAGATTCATTCAGTAATGAAACACTGCTGACGCACAACAGAACTTTACAGGTAATATTTTGCTTGGCAAAATTGAGACTATAACAAAACAGACAATATTATGTCTAAAATATAACAATATTAACTTGAAAAGTTGTAAATCATTACTACATTTTCGCTATTCGGAACAAAATCAGTCAAGTCACCTTTATTTATATAGCGCTTTTAACAAGTTGAATTGTTTCAAAGCAGCTTCACAGTGTTAACTGGAAAATAATGCAACAGAATTTGATTCGGCTGTACAGCACTCGTGACATTACACTCGTTACTCGTGTGATATCGCTTAACTATATCATATGATATACACACCGATCAGGCCTAACATTATGATACATTGCATCATATGATATATTGTGTTGGTTCCCCTTTTGCTGCCAAAACAGCTCTGACCCGTCAAGGCATGGACTCCACTAGACCCCTGAAGGTGTGCTGTGGTATCTGACACTAAGATATTAGCAGCAGATCCTTTAAATCCTGTACGTTGCGAGGCGGTGCCTCCATGGATCGGACTTGTTTGTTCAGCACATCCCACAGATGCTCGATTGGATTGAGATCTGGGGAATTTGCTCAAACTCGTTGTTGTGCTCCTCAAACCATTCCTGAACCATTTTTGCTTTGTGGCAGGGCGCATTATCCTGCTGAAAGAACCCACAGACAAAAGGGAATACCGTTTCCATGAAAGGGTGTACATGGTCTGCAACAATTTTTAGGTAGGAGGTACATGTCAAAGTAACATCCACATGGCAGGACCCAAGGTTTCCCAGCAGAACATTGCCCTAAGCATCACACTGCCTCCACCGGCTTGCCTTCTTCCCATAGTACATCCTGGTGCCATGTGTTCCCCAGGTAAGTGACGCACACACACCCGGCCATCCATGTCATGTAAAAGAAAATGTGATTCATCAGACCAGGCCACCTTCTTCCTTTGCTCTGTGGTCCCGTTCTGATGCTCACGTGCCACTGTTGTCGCTTTCGGCGGTGGACAGGGGTCAGCATGGGCACCCTGACTGGTCTGCGGCTATGCAGCCCCATACAAAACAAACTGTGATGCACTGTGTATTCTGACACCTTTTTATCAGAACCTGCTTTAACTTCTTGAGCAGTTTGAGCTACAGTAGCTCGTCTGTTTGATCGGACCACACAGGCCAGCCTTCGCTCCCCACGTGCATCAATGAGCCTTGGCCGCCCATGACCCTGTCCCCGGTTCACCACTACTCCTTCCAAAATGTTCACTTGCTGCCTAATATATCCCACCCACTAACAGGTGCTGTGATGAAGAGATAATCAGTGTTATTCACTTCACCTGTCATTATGTTATGCCTGATCGGTGTGTAAATATGAGACACAAAAAAATCATACAGAGGCATTTTTGCCTTGATATCTTGCATTTTAGGGGCATTCGAACTGCATTCTATAGGATTCATGACTCAGTAAGTTGTTTCTTTGCTTCATGTTCGTCACCAATCAACTGTATGAAATGTAAGAGGAACTGCGTAGGTCTGGGGCGGCACGGTGCGTGAATTATTTATGTTTCATATATTCAATATGTTCAATATAATATATTTCTAGTGAATCCATTTATATATCAAATATACAACACAAGCCTGAACTTAAATCCATGAGCATTTGTGTGCCAACCACTAGGCCATGACTCTGAAAAACTGTGATATTTTAGCTGGAATAACTCAACATTCAGCTGTGTTTCTTCTTGATCTGGCGTCAAAGGTTGAGGATAAATAAAGCTCCTATGTGTCAAACACAACGGGCCTAGAGCGGCGATATATCACATTAAACCAGAACAGATGACAACCAATAAAGGATAATATAGAGTCCAAGAGGCAATCCAAGTGTCCTGCAGCCACACTGATCCATTGCTGTTGATAATCGCTGTATTTTCAATTTAACTCCAGAGTCTTTTAAATAGCGAAATATGACTAAATACGAGGACAGACGGAGGCTCTGGACCCGCTTCCGCTGAAAAACTACGTTGTGACCTCTGCACGGTTCAGCCAACCATCTTAGTTTTAATTAAAAATCTTTCATAACGGCAAGAATTATGGAAGTGCCGACTGGAAAATAGTTGGCGGTTGTGTGAATGAAATACTGCACACCAAAATGAGCAGAGACATAAATAAGGAGCACCGGAGCGTCCATGGCAAGACTATCCAAACAAGTCCTGTGGCCAGGTTTCCTTAAAACGCAGCAACTGTGAACGAATTACCAAAATTGCACATTTTGACATATATCGCTTATAAACTCCTAGAGAAGAAAAAAATATTAGTAGTAAGTTCTTTTCCAATAAGAGCCAAGGACACGGTAATGAACTCCAGGACAAATTTACAGTTCAGACACCCTGAAGTTTTCAATTTTGCTAATTTCGCTGACTGTTACAGATTATGCTTTATAAATCACAGGTAAACGGTTTCCTTTTTATGTAAACCAAATGAATGCTGTTTAAAAACTAGTTCCATGTGAACAGTTAATTCAATTAAATACATCAAGCTCCACAATTCAGACAGGCCTCATTAAGTCAGCCGCACCTGACGAGTCGCACGGTTGCGAGACGCGGCGCGGTGGCTCGACTGTGTGTTTATCACACTGTCAGGCAGAGAAATAGGTGGCTTCGGCCAAGGCTAATGATTTAGAGGCAGCACTGGGGGTTTAAATATTGCTCGCTGAAAAAAAAGGTTCGAATGAAGGAGGTCCAGGGGCCAAAGGTGCGACATATAGCACCAACAGTTGTCAGCCGTACAAAGAAGCCCAGTGTGAAAGCCAATCTCATATTGCGGTGAGAGATCCCGCATTTAACGAGCCGCGTTCAGGGGAGAGGCACTCTGTCAAGCCCAGAGACAAGGCAGGGTGATCTCACCCCACGCCACATACACAAACACTATTAGTGTTGATTCGCTCGGAGCCTTTTATGGTCCCACAAACCAGGGAAAATATGGGAAAGTTGGTGCTGATCCTCTCAACCTTTACAGATATGATAAATGATGTGCAAAATCATAAAATAAAACGTATACCCTAAAAATGAAGTTGAATGTGTGTGCGCTGTTTCTGTGTCAGTGAGAAACATGAGCAGGAGTGAAATTATTTACACTAAGTAAATACAATTTTTTTTACCTTTTAATAAATATGATGAATTATAAATATAATGATTCATATTTGTATACAACATTAGAATTAAGTGTTATATTTTGTTTTTATTTTACAAATGTATAATAATTGTTTGTATAATTTATAATAATTAACCATTTTTACATATAAAAAAGACAAATAATAAAAAATAAGTGCATTCGATCAAGAATTTGTCTGCTTTCGTTCTACATCTTTTTAAACAATAATTCTTGATTGAATGGACTTATTTTTCATTATTTAGATGTTTTCCCAAAGTGTCTTTTTTATAATAAAAAAATAAAGTATAAAAACAAATTATTATATATTAATATAATAATTCATATAAATTTATATAATATAATTATAATATAATTTCAAGATTTATTTTTTATAATTATTATACAATTTCAAGAATTTTTTTTCTCAATTTGGCATTTTATAATAACATTTGTATTTTTTATTTTACATCATATTTATTATAATAATTAATATAATATAATTTATAATATATAATTAAGATACACATTAAATAATAATAAAAAAATTTTAAACGCTTACATTTTTTCTCAATTTGGCTTTTATAATAATATATATATATATATATTTTTATATACATATATATATATATATATATATATATTATAATTAATAATAAAATATATTAATATACACATTAAATAATAAATATAATATATTATTTTAAATTTAAACAGTTTATTTTTTTTCTCAATTTGGCATTTTATAATAATATTTGTATTTTTTTGTTTTATTATTATACATTTATTAAAATGTACATGCAATTCATACATTTAATATGCATCAAAATCTCACAAACTCTGGTTTCGTCAGTGTTTTTTAGGGGGGAAACTCACCACCTCCTCGTCCGACAGCTCCCGCCCTTGAATGCTGCTGCTGTCCCGCACTGCCTGCTGGTGCCTCTTACCCTTAATGTGACTGAACAGGTGGACCTCAGAGGTGATCTGCAACACAAACACAGAGGCCGGAGACCATGTGAGGCCATTCGCCAAATATAAAGCCATTGGCCAGAAACAAACCAATCTACCACACAATACGTTTCGGAATCATTCATGGACTGACAGTTCTCAGGTGTCAAGACATATGTCCCAACCCTTTAAAGCTAAATATGATCCCATGATCCTGACAGACATCTGCAGAGCTGACAGACACATCTCATAAGAGCTAGAAAATCAGAAAACACTGATGAATAACTGATAACTAAAATGACTTAAGAGCTTTGACACCTTGGTTTTGAATGCATCGGCGCCCCAAGCACTGTTTTTTACCAGCTCAAATATCACCTCTTGAGTTTGTAGAGCAGCTCACCTGTCCTGAAAACTCAAGAGGTCATGTGAAAAGCCTATAAGACTCCTTCTCCATTGAATGTCTCTATTATTCATGTAATGGTTCTGTTTGGCATGAGAAACCACACTGGTGTAGCTAAGTGCTAAAAGATCTGAGCTGGTAAGCAAAAGGTTGACGGTTCAAACCCGATCTTGGACTACCACCATCAAAACATCTCTTTTTTGTGTTCCACAGAAGAAAAAATACAAGTTTTGAACTACATGTGGGTGAGTAAATGACATTTCATTTTAGAGTGAACTATTCAGATAACCGAAAAGGTTGCAAGGTCCAAACCCCAGAAATGGTGATCACTTTTGTGCATTTAGAATAGCTCAACAAAAAAATAAAAACAATTCACATATTGTTAAAAAACCTGCATGACTCTTTCTATAGAACAAAACATGATGATATTTTGAAGAATGTTTTGGTTTTTTATTCCATATTATGAACCCATTATTGACTAATGGGACCCAAAAATGACAAAGGTAGTTTGAAATTAATCAACACGAGCTGAATGGAAAGATTTTCCTACATTTTTTTGTGTTCCACAGAAGTTAAACATCACAGGTTTGCAACATGAGGTTGAGTAAATGAGGTGAACTTTTCTGATAACTTAAAAGGTTGTCGGTTCAAACCTCAAAAAAAGAAACTAGTATATCACTGTTGTGCCCATGATCACAGCAATTAAAGGAATAAAGCACCCAAAAATCATTTACTCGCCCTCACATCGTTCAAAAACATTTACAACTTTCTTCTGGAGGAACACAAAAATGAATTATTTGTAGATGGTTTTGTCCATAAAATGAAAGTCAATGGGGTCTAAAATTTCAAACAGCAAAAAGAACATAAAAAGTAGGGAGAAATGAATCTACACGAGCTGAATGGAACAATTTTTCTACCTTTTTGTGTTCCACAGAAGTTAAACATCACAGGTTTGCAACATGAGGTTGAGTAAATGAGGTGAACTTTTCCGATAACCTAAAAGGTTGTCGGTTCAAACCTCAAAAAGAAACTAGTATATCACTGTTGTGCCCATGATCAAAGCAAGCACCCAAAAATCATTTACTCGCCCTCATATCATTCTAAAACATTCACAAATTTCTTCTGGAGGAACAAAAATAAATTATTTGTAGATGTTTTGTCCATAATATGAAAGTCAATGGGGTCCAAAATTTTCAAACGGCAAAAAGAACAATGGTAGTTTGATATTAATCTACACGAGCTGAATGGAAAGATTTTTCTACTTTTTGTGTTCCGACAGAAGATAAAGGTCACACAGGTTTGCAATGTGAGGTTGAGCAAATTACAATTTTCATTTTGATGTAAAAATTTCCGATAACCTAAAAGGCTGTGGGTTCAAACCTCAAAAAGAGACTATTGTGCCCATGATTAAAACAATTAATGAATATTTCACCCAAAAATCCTTTACTCACCCCCATATCGTCAAAACATTTACAACTTTCTACCGAGGAATAAAAAGAAATTATTTTTAGATGGTTTTGTCCATATTATGAAAGTCAATGGGGTCCAACATTTCAAACTGCAAAAATACATAAAAAGGTAGAAAACCCTTTTCATTTAGCTTGTGTAGATTAATTTCTCCCTACTTTTTGTGTTCCACAGAAGTTAAACATCACAGGTTTGCAACATGAGGTTGAGTAAATGAGGTGAACTTTTCTGATAACTTAAAAGGTTGTCGGTTCAAACCTCAAAAAAGAAACTAGTATATCACTGTTGTGCCCATGATCACAGCAATTAAAGGAATAAAGCACCCAAAAATCATTTACTCGCCCTCACATCGTTCAAAAACATTTACAACTTTCTTCTGGAGGAACACAAAAATGAATTATTTGTAGATGGTTTTGTCCATATTATGAAAGTCAATGGGGTCTAAAATTTCAAACGGCAAAAAGAACATAAAAAGTAGGGAGAAATTAATCTACACGAGCTGAATGGAAATATTTTTAAACCTTTTTGTGTTCCACAGAAGATAAACATCACACAGGTTTGCAATATGAGGTTGGGTAAATGACAATTTTCATTTTGAGGTGAACTTTTCTGATAACCAAAACGGTTGTGGGTAACCTCAAAAAGTAATCTATATCACTGTTGTGCACATTATTAAAAAAAAATTAAGGAATAGTTGACCCAAAAAAAATTTACTCTCCCACATATCATTCAAAAACATTTACAACTTTCTTCTAAGGAACACAAATTAATTTTTTTAGATGGTTTTGTCTATATTATGAAAGTCAATGGGATCTAAAACTTTCAAACGGCAAAAAGAACATAGGTAGTTTGAAATTAATCTACACGAGCTGAATGGTAAAAATGTTAATCCTTTGTTTTCCACACAAGAAAGAAATTCACACAGGCTTGAAACGACATGATGACAGAACTTTCCTTTCTCTTTAACCTAATGTTACCCCAAGGGAACTGAACCTGAAAGTGGCTTTGCATGAAAGCGACCTAAGTGAAAAATTCGCAGAAATGAACTGAAAAGTGGGAAAGTTTTTCCAATGGCAGGTGAGGACAACAGTATCTGGATGCTTGTGTTGTTTGTCTCCTTTGAGTCCTGGAGTTGAGCCCACACAGGACAGTCTGTGTATAATGTCATTAGCTAGAGTGCTTCCCGCTGACCTAAAGATGATCTCTGGTGTCAGAGCCTGGCCAAGGTCATCTGACATTTTTAACAAGATTTCATTCTCCCCAGCGCTTAATCTGATGTCAGTTTGAAGCTCCAAGGTGTCTGGCCCCAGTTGCAGTAAAAGCTGGGCACGTCAGAGATAAATGCGGCCACTCAAAGATTTGTTGCCTGTCGCTTGAAAAGCATAATCACGCCCAGCTATTAATCTCCGCCTAGAGTTCATGTTTAATTAATGCAGTTAAATTCTCATTTACATGCATTCTCTATGAAAATCCTCTGAATCACCTTGTAGTCTGGTATTTTATGTACTCTGCCTGGCAAAGCAGCAAAGACAGACTGTCCATCCTTATAGGAATTATGCACACGTGTCTGGAGCGCCCCAGATGTTCCTGGGACAGTATTCCAAGTCGCCCTAACGTCGTTGGTCTTAAACATATCAATACTAATCAAAGTGATAGAGAGAATCCCATAATGCAGCACCTACCACAACGTTACAGAGTGAGCACTGCTTCTTGCGCTCATAAGGGGTGAGTTTGGGAGCGTAGTCCGTGTTGGCGTGTCTTCCGCTGCTCAGCTCGGCGGCCTTCTCTTTCCTCTGCTCGATCTGCTCCATGTGTCTACGGCTGCTCTCGTCGTGCTGAAAACACATTCGACATGCTAGCAGTACTGTCCAAGGTACAGGATTTTCAGGGAAGGGGATTAACACTGAAAATGTAGTCAGAAATGTGTTCACTTATGATAGTTTACCTTCATCTGGATTTTCTTCTGTAGTTCCTCCATGGCCTCCTGCTGAGCAGCACTGAGAGCAGCCAAACGCTCCTCGCGGTCCCTACAGTGTGAATATTAAATAAAACCTATTATGCTTTTTTATATACATATTTTCAACTTTCTTTAGGTGTGTAATGTTGCTGTTTGAGCTTTAAGAAGGACAAAGCACAGTCACTCCAAAGAGAGTTATTCTCTATATCAGTGCAAAGCGTTTCTGAACTCCCTGAAGCGCCTCGATTGTAGTGTTGAGTTTTCATCCGGGAACAAACATTCCTCATTTAAAGGGACAGTTCACCCAAAAATGAAAATTCTATCATTTACTCACCCTCAAGATGTTCCTAACCTGTATGAATGTCTTTGTTCTGCGGAACATAAAGGAATGATATTTGGAAGAATGTTTGTAGCCAAGCAGATCCAAGCAACCATTGACTACCATAGTAGGGAAAAATGCTATGGTAGTCAATGGTTGCTTGGATCTGCTTGGTTACAAACATTCTTACAAATATCATTCTTCCATTTATACAGGTTTGGAACAACTTAAGGGCGAGTAAATGATGACAGAATTTTCATTTTGGGTGAACTATCCCTTTAAGTAATTCCCACCCAAGGAATATACAAAAATAAAAGGGTGAGGCCTGGTTGAGTTAGTTATGGCGCTTTTCCACTACACAGCTCCCGCTCGCCTCGCCTCGACTCGATTCGCCTTTGTTTGGTTTGTAAAAGTTGTACCTGTACCTGCTTCCAGGTACTTTTTTCATATCGCCATTAGTAGTGGCAAACTCCCACGGTCTCTCTTGAAGCCAACACGGAAGTGCCTTAAACTGCAATTCATCGACTGGCCGCTAGAGACAGGCTCTAAAAGGGAGTCAAATCTGTATCTCCCCCATGGTAATATACACCACTTTACAGCAGAAAAAACATGTTTACAGCCTGGTACAAAAATTGGTTTTGGTCTATACGGCTAATTTTGCCCTTCATGACAACTGTAAGGGGGTGAATTTTTTTGTAACTCATCTGTTTAAAATATATTAAGCCTTAAAGTTTTGCCTAATAACCTAGTCTTAATCTGCATCGCTATTTGTATTCGTGGTGAATACGCAGGCCACAAGAATTAATTAAGTGTTTTTCTTTTACTCAGAACATGCTACCTGGCAACATAGGATTCCATTCATTATGCTAAGCTAAGCTAGCGGCGACAAAAATGCATTTGCCCACATATCTAAAGGTAGGAAAGATGTTGAATAAGCCCTATTTCTAAAAACGGTGGAGTGTTCCTTTAAGGGTGAGTAAATCATATTGTAATCATATCAACCTGTATGAGTTTCTTTGTTCTGTTGAACAACATGAGGGTGAGTAAATGATGACAGAATTTTCATTTTTAGGTGAACTATCTCTTCAAGGTATACGAAGTAAAACATTCCCTAAACCAGGCAGTTTCTCAAAGCCTATTCCCTTGGTTTTTTTGCATTGGCCTTGTGTTTTGCTGAATCAGTTTTTTGGTCTGTTTGGCAGGACACGATGCTGACCTGGCTCTCTCTCGTGCTGCATCTTCCCTCGCCCTCTCTTTCTCCTGCCGCTGCTGCTCGATTCTAGCCTCTTGTTCCCGTCTTTTCATCAGAAGCTCCTCCACACGTGCCTGTCGCTCCGCCTCCAATACCCGCTTACGCTCCTGAAAAACATCACAGTTGCACATTTAAAGCATGAAAGAAATAAGAAACAAAACGAATAATGGGCAAAAAGAGACAAGTTCTTTACCTGAACGGCTTCATCCCTGGCTTGTTTTTCTTCCTGCCTCCGCTGGCGTTCCTCCTGCAGCTCATTAAGCCGTTGTTCATATTCGTTTAGTTTAGCCAGAACATCGTGCCTCTTGTTCTGGGCTTCCAGCGTGTTGATGAATGCGATCTCATTCACCTACACAAATCACCAACATATTCTTAGCACGGAGATTTCCTAATGAACTGCGATAGGAAGAGTGATATCACTTGGTTTCACAAATATCAGTTTTAGGAACTTCTGACCTTCGCTTCTTCTTCCTGTGCTTTCTTCACGATGGCCTGGAGTTGAAGCTCTCGTTTGAATTCAGCATGAAGCAGCTTCTCCTCCATCATCTTTCTCCTCTGATCTAACAGCTCCTCTTTCCACTTCCTCACCTCCTTCTCCTGTGAAAGAAAGAGGCACGCGAAAAAGATCAAATCCCGCCAAAACAGTCTGCAGAAGTCTTGTCAGGAGTGTGAATGACACATGTCAGTGGTCCACTTCAAGTGCAGATATATAAACATGCGATACTTTTTAGATCTCACTCCTCTGAAAACAATGGAGCAGAACAAAAACAAACATAATCTTACCAACATCAGTTTTATGAGTCTCACCAGGAGTGAATCACCCTGAACGACTAAAATGGCTGTTAAGTGATTCTTTCAACGTCTATGCGAATAGGATTTTCCCCAGTGGCCGAGGCAGGCTAGGAGAGGCTAAATGAGCTGTGTCTGCAGGTGTTAAAGGGAACACATACTCTTTCCATGAGTTTCTGCAGCTTGTGGGTCTTCTCCTCTCTCAGTTTGGCTCGGAGCTGCTGGGCTTTAAGTTGCTTCTCTTCATGTTTCTTCTTCGACTCGGCAATGGTTCTGATAACAAACAGCGAAACCCGTTTAGATGTCAATCCGTTTTCACATGATTATCAGATTAATTAATTACAACTAAAACCACAAATATTCATTTACTAAGAACTGGCCTCAAATGAAGATACATCATTTGCATTTATTCAAAGAGATTGGGCCCTATCATACACCCAGTGCAATGCCACGGCAGGGGCGATGCAAGTGTTTTTTGTTAGTTTCAGCCTGACGCAGTTATCATTTTCACGTCCAGAGCCACGTTGCTTAAATAGCAAATGCACTCGCGCCAATCCGTTGGCCCATGGGCGTGCTGGTCTGAAAACTAGGTGTGTTCAGGTGCATTGTTGGTGTGTTGCAGTCATTTTCAGTAGCCTCAAAATGAACACACCTTGTATTTTTTGTATTACTTAAAGATGCTATAAGCGATGTCACGCATTTTTTGTCACATACAGCAAACATCTCCTCACTATCCGCTAGCTGCCTGTCCCCTGAACACACTGTAAAAAAAAAACGTGGTCTCTCTAGTCAGCACAAGCTCTACAAATGGCAACAAAAGCAAACTCGGGCAGTCTGGACAATGAAACATAATAAACAGTGCTCCAGCCAATAACCGACAAGAGTGTCCTGGGTCCACATTTCATTCAGTAACATTAGATAGTTTTGATTTATATGATGTTTAATGTTGACAATCACATTATTTTACATATGCACCCGTTTACATGCGAGCGCTTGTTTAACTGCGTCTTACTCGCGTGTGTTTTGATCTGGAGATTCAGTACTCATTCAGGAGATACGTAATAGCGCCCCCTAGCTACAAACAGTGAAAGCACAGAAACCCGGAAAATTCTGTGTTTGGAGGGGAAGCATTTTCTCACAAATAACGGAAAATTCTGTGTTTGGCCGGGAAAGAGTTAAAATAGGGCCCAAAACGCTATTGTGGCAGATGAAAGCATTATAATTGGTAAAACAATTTAACTGAATGATAGGTGTGAAAATGGAAATAGGTGTTTTTTTTATATAATAGACTAAATTGATTAATTAAATTGTCAGACATAAAAATAAACTTTTAACATTTGTGATGCAATATTACTAAGTGAGGATTACAATTGTATGGAAGACTGTTTCAGCCACAAAATTGCAAGTTTACATCTTGTAATCCCGAGAATAAAAAAGAGAAGTTAAAATTGCGAGACGTAAACTCACAATTTACAGTTGAATGGAAGGATTGCACAATTTTGAGTTGAAATCTAACAATTCTGTTGGTTTGTTTTCACGATGTGAATTTGTTGCAATTCTGGCTTCTTCTTTGCAGTTTATTGTCGTATTTTTCAGGATTGCAAAATCCTCACCTAGTGGCAGCTATTTGCAGTCTTTTTGTTTGCGTTAACATTAACAACACTGTTGGCAAAGGTGTTAGTTTGGGAAAAGAACTACCTGTTTTTCTGAACAATAGAAGATGAAAGGAGCATTTGAAAATTGTTTTGAACACAATTTCTGCAATTCTGTCTAGTGATGGAAATTGAACACTTCAACTTTAACATGAACATTTTTTCTTAGTAAAAAGGATACAAGCTTTTAGAACAGAAAGAAAAAACATTATTCTGGGTTACACTTTATTTTGATGGTCCGCTTTAGACACTCTACTAACTGTAACTTTGCAACTACATGCCAACTAACTCTCATTAGAGTATTAGTAGACTGTAGTAGACTGTTAGGTTAGGGTGAGGTGTTAGGGGTTTGGGTCACTTATAGTAGCAGATATTATGCAGAGAGTCAACTAATACTCTAATGCAGAGCTGGATAGTAACTGATTACATGTTATCTGGATTATGTAATCAGATTACAAAATATAAGTACTTGTAATTAGATTATATTACATTTTAAAATACTCAGAATAAATCAGAATAAAGATTGAATGTTGAAGTTGAATACAGAAGGCGGCCTGCCGGAAGCTAGATATTTTACTTTATAACGTGTTAAATTTGGATATTTCTTTCACACAAACCCATTGATTCGCTTCAGAAGGCCTATGGATAACCCCCCAGATCCATATGGATTACTTTAAAATGGGTGGATGCACTTTTTTGGGCTTCAAATTTTGGGCTGCCATTAAAATGCTTGGAAGAGCCAAGACATTTTTAATATAACTCAGATTGTATTTGTCTGAAAGAAGAAAGTCATATACACCTAGGATGGCTTGAGGGCTTGAGTAAATCATGTGATTATTTTCATTTTTGGGCTGAACTATCCCTTTAAGCAGACAGTCTACTAAAAGTCTAATGACTGCTAGTTGACAAGTAGTCACAAAGTTACTTATAGTTAGAAGAATGTCTAAAGTAGACCATCGAAATAAATGGTTACCTGCTTCCTTAACAAATGGGAATGTGTGACTGTGTTACCGTTTGCGTGAAGGAGAGGACAGCTTCTCGTGCATGTGAATGCCATGGCCCGGTGGGCGGGCTGGCTCCTCCTCCACCATGTCACCCCAGGACGTGCTCTGACGCCAGGGCTCTCGAGCTGTCAGAAAACAAAGTGATGCAATAACACATTTACAAGAAGTGTTAGACAGATACATCATACCTGTCATTTTGAGATTACCAGCATCCAGTGTTGCAAGAAAAGCTTTTTTTATGTAATTTGATTAAATTAAGTAAATTGAGAGACACAACTTCCATGATGTCCAGAGGAAAAATGTAACGACAAAAAGTACCACATTACTTTTAACACTGTTTTTAACTACTTTCAAGTAAATATTGTGGAAAATAAATGTTAATTTCAGCAATTTTGCTTGCTTTAAACAAAGTTACCTTATACACTCACCTAAAGGATTATTAGGAACACCTGTTCAATTTCTCATTAATGCAATTATCTAATCAACCAATCACATGGCAGTTGCTTCAATGCATTTAGGGGTGTGGTCCTGGTCAAGACAATCTCCTGAACTCCAAACTGAATGTAAGAATGGGAAAGAAAGGTGATTTTAAGCAATTTTAAGCGTGGCATGGTTGTTGGTGCCAGACGGGCCGGACTGAGTATTTCACAATCTGCTCAGTTACTGGGATTTTCACGCACAACCATTTCTATTGTTTACAAAGAATGGTGTGAAAAGGGAAAAACATCCAGTATGCAGCAGTCCTGTGGGCGAAAATGCCTTGATTATGCTAGAGGTCAGAGGAGAATGGGCCGACTGATTCAAGCTGATAGAAGAGCAACTTTGACTGAAATAACCACTCGTTACAACCGAGGTATGTAGCAAAGCATTTGTGAAGCCATAACATGCACAACCTTGAGGAGGATGGGCTACAACAGCAGAAGACCCCACCGGTTACCACTCATCTCTACTACAAATAGGAAAAAGAGGCTACAATTTGCACGAGCTCACCAAAATTGGACAGTTGAAAACTGGAAAAATGTTGCCTGGTCTGATGAGTCTCGATTTCTGTTGAGACATTCAGATGGTAGAGTCAGAATTTGGCGTAAACAGAATGAGAACATGGATCCATCATGCCTTGTTACCACTGTGCAGGCTGGTGGTGGTGGTGTAATGGTGTGGGGGGGATGTTTTCTTGGCACACTTTAGGCCCCTTAGTGCCAATTGGGCATCGTTTAAATGCCACGGCCTACCTGAGCATTGTTTCTGACCATGTCCATCCCTTGATGACCACCATGTACCCATCCTCTGATGTCTACTTCCAGCAGGATAATGCACCATGTCACAAAGCTTGAATCATTTCAAATTGGTTTCTTGAACATGACAATGATTTCACTGTACTAAAATGGCCCCCACAGTCACCAGATCTCAACCCAATAGAGCATCTTTGGGATGTGGTGGAACGGGAGCTTCGTGCCCTGGATGTGCATCCCACAAATCTCCATCAACTGCAAGATGCTATCCTATCAATATGGGCCAACATTTCTAAAGAATGCTTTCAGCACCTTGTTGAATCAATGCCACGAAGAATTAAGGCAGTTCAGAAGGTGAAAGGGGGTCAAACACAGTATTAGTATGATGTTCCTAATAATCCTTTAGGTGAGTGTAGATTTACTGTACAACTTAGCAATGCAGATGCTTATTACATAATTACCGTCATAATCAGCTAGCATCTCGCTCCAGTCTAAGTTCAAGCCACAACATCCACTCCCGATACTTGCCTATAAGAGAGCAAAATGACAAAAATGACACTAAATACAGAAAACGCACAAGCTAAGAAAATACGTCATTGTAATTACAGTACCCATATTTTTGACTTACAGAGAAGTCGCTTTCATTGTCCGTCTCCAGCTCGTTGTTCTCCGCTTGGATCTCCCGTGTCAGCTGTTCCTCCTCAGCAATGGCACTTGCGATTGCCTCTTCGTTAGCTTTTTCCAGGCGGTCGGCCAGCTCTTCCTTCTTAGCCAAAACTTCAGCCATGGATTGAGGCTGACAACAGGCACAACAAACTCGAACTGAGCCATTGAAGTCACCACCCCAAACAGAGGCACGAAACGTGCAGTACTGCGCCAAGTTAGCCACATCAGGCTTTTGAGCACATGCCCAGGCAGCGCAACTTCAATTAAGACATGGTGCAATCAATTCAGCACTTTATCTGAAATTAGGCTAGACTTGAATTTCTGTAATTCAAACATTTAATGCAATCCAATTTTAAATGTTTGGTGGAAACCTGCATACCACAAAACTGTACAAAATGCAAAAGATGTTTTAAGAAACTAAACAGAGACTAAATGAAATGATAATACAGGCACACGCCATAAACACAATCAATCACAAAAACCACACATGGGGAAGCATAAGGAAATCATGCAGCATACAGCCACAGTACAGACCAGGAGATGGGATAGTATTCTTATTCCGTATGATTCTACATATTTCAGCTGTAAGGTATGAGGGACATGTTGTAATGTTACTAGAGTCACGGCTAAAAGATGGTTTTAGGTTTTCACTGCGCTCTCTCCACATATCTGTAGTTCACTTCCTTTGACAAAACTTGGAATGACTTGTGTCACACAGATCAAGGGTTTTAAGTAAGATGACATTATATAATAGTGTGCTTGTGTGCGTTTATGTAAAATATATATACAGTACCAGTCAAAAGTTTGGAAACATTACTATTGTTTATGTTTTTGAAAGAAGTATCTTATGCTCATCAAGCCTGTATTTATTTGATCAAAATACAGAAAAGACACAAATACAGATTTATTATTACTATTTGAATATATTTTAAAATGTAATTTATTTCTGTGATCAAAGCTGTATTTTCAGCATCATTACTCCAGGCTTCAGTGTCACATGATCCTTCAGAAATCATTCTGATATGATGATTTATTATCAAACAGTTTAACCTGCGATAGTTTTTTTCAGAATTCTTTGATGAATAAAAGTTAAAAAGAACATAATTTATTTAAAATAGAAATATTTTCTACCAGTATAAATCTTTACTATCACTTTTTATCAATTTAACACATCCTTGCTGAATAAAAGTATTTATTTCATTAAAAATATATATATATATATATATAATAAAATGCCTGACCCCAAAAATTGGTATTTTTATTAAAAAAATAAATAAAAATAAATAAAAAAATATTTAAAAAAAAATATATATATATATATAAAGATTTACATGCAAATATTTCTTAAATATATACATGCATGTGTGTATTAATATATCCATAATAATTATACACAGTACACACACATATATTACGTGAACACAAACTTGTATTTTGGATGCGATTAATCATGATTAATTTTTCCCCAGCACTAATTTTAAAGTATATTCAAATAGAAAACCGTTATCTTAAATTGTTATTCTGTATTAAACTACTTTTCTGTATTTTTGATCACATAGCAGGCTTGATGAAGAGACTTCTTTCAAAAACATAAAAAAGCAATGTTTCCAAACTTTTGATTGGTTTGTGGGTGTATATATAAAATATTTTATTTTAAATAATACGTATATATTTGTTTTGATTTGGTCAATTTAAAGCAACAGTTCTCAACCAGGGTGCTGAAGGATGACTTCTTAATTAATTATTTTTTACTAATATATTAAAATACTCTAAACTAAAATGCTAAAAAGCACATCATTTTTTTTTTTGTCAAAATGCTAATGAGAACCACTAAACAACACTTTTACAATACTGTTGTATTCTTTACTGTCATGTGACCATTGGTCATAATAATGTCATTGCGACGGTCACATGCCTTGCATGTCTTTTGGGTCACAAAAGAAGATATTTTGAAGAACACTGGGGTCTAAACAACATTGGACCCCATTGACTTTCATTGTACAGACAAAAAAATTCTAAATATCCTTTTTGTGTTCTACAAAATACAGTTTAAAATGGTCGTTTTTAGGTGAACTATCCCTGTAAAGCCCCATTAGGTGACTCTAGTGTTTGGGAACAGTTACCTGAAGGCAGAGGGGTTTATGCTGATTTTAGGGTGGTAACAAAAGAGGGGTTTGTTAAGGGGCAATTTTTTCGCTCATACATTCCTTCCATGTGTGCACCTGTGAGTCTTCATGAGTCGTGATGACTGAAAAATTGGCAAAATATTTTGGAAAAAGTATCCTACCCACTGCCATCAGAGGGCACAACACTTGACCCCCACTTTCAGAACCTGACGAGTGAACAGTATGCCGAGTGCCAATTTCAGAAGGGCCGTGGGAGAAGATGGAGGCGCCCGGAGCTGCGCTGAGGCCAGTGTCAGACGTCATGCTAACAAGCATAATAAGAGGTGGATTTCTCTCAACAGTGCGCCTGCTGGTCTTAGATCTGGAGTCTAAACAGAGCAGGGCTTATCTGACCCACCCAGTGAGGTGGTGTCTGGACCTCGGAAGCAATGATTCCGGATTCCGACATGACTGAGATTGTGCTCCTGTCTGAGCGTTTAAACCTCATCCGTCTCCATTGTTTCAGACCGGGTTTTGTACAGAGGCCAACAGCCGCTGAGTAATGGAAGCCGGTAGCTCATAGAAAATGCTGTGGGTCTAGCCTTAATTAACCCCTTGGAGGTTTCTCTTAGAAAGGGTGAGACAGGAGACAAGCGGAACGCCACAACAGGAGTTGCCATATCATTTCTACAGCCATCTCGTGTAAAAGAGGTGCCATTCGGCATACATCTGTAGGTCAAGTAGCTAAACCAATCAATGGTCTCGAACTTGCAGAAAAGTTCAAGAAAAGGTGAAGAGAAACGTGATTACTGTACTTGGATTTTGATCTGGTATCTGTTCAATTTGATACCACTTTTCCACAGACAATCTAGCTGTTGATCCTCTCGAACTAAGAACTAATAATAATCTAAACAGAGATCTGCAGATATGCCACGCACCGGCTCCAGGAACATCACAATTTTGGTGTAAAAGGGACCTGTGTGGTGGTATATTTGAATGTAGCAACATTTTGGGAGGTCAAGGCTCAAAGGGAGGTCAAGGTCAATGACAGCCCATGGGTACAAAATCAGTCAAGTCGCTTGACTGGTGCAGGGGACACTTGATAAGCCTAAAATAAAAACTTGAGCAACTGTCTGAACTCTCTGAAAACACTGGGCCCTCCTGTTCTCTACTCGCAGTGGATACTCGGTCACCCCCGTCATCACGCACACACATATACGCCCTACTTGCTGAGAGAAAGGAGGAGGGAGGGGGTAACCCTGCCTCGACTGGAGGTTTTTGGGATTGACTTTGTTTAGGCGGCAGTCCTGACCCTGGCCTGTGTCTCTCAGCACTCACAGTAGAAAGTTCTGTGGGGTCCAGCATGCTCTCCAATGTCATCACTGCCAGGGGAATGTAGACCGCTGCCTCCGCTTTTGCCGATGGTGCCGCGACCTTCCACACCGACCCCTCCGTCCCCTTCTCTACTTTGGCTTGCCCAGTACTCAGCTCCTCCAGTTGGGAAAGTGAAACAGGAGGATGGTCTTGGTCGGAAGCCAAGTCTGGGCACTGGGCCTGCGAAGGCAGAGAAGTGGGGGGTGGCACGGGGTCGGACGTGGGGGGTGGCGTGTCCTCAGAGGGGGCGCTGACACTCTGCCCTGGCTCTTCAATACTTTCTGCTGGGGGCTGCGCAATGCACACACAGATGAATACACAAATATGAACACATGCATGTCACGACACTCCTTGCCGCATCTGTGTGGCAGAGCATTTGGCAGATAAAACAAACACAACTAAAGAAACACAGCATGCTAAATAATAACACAACATCATGCATTTCACAACAAACGTGTAGCATACCAAGAACTGTACAATCAAAAACCAAAAGCATGCATTTTGAGTAACTACAGTCTCAACTACATGCTGTTTTAAAACCTAGTGAGCTTGCCTACAGAGGAAGCATTTCAAGACAGGGACTTTGTGTGAGGGCAAAAGTTAGGCAACTTCATTTTGCTGCTTCCAAATTCTAAGATGGCATCAAATGTATCCTCTTTGGAGACAAGCTTAGTAAAAAAATCAATAAATAAAAAAAATCAAGATGGTGGATAAAATGGCGCTTTTCTACTGCATGGTACGGCTCACTTTTGGGGGGTTTTCCACTGGGGGTGTACAGTACCTAGTACTTTGTTTAGTACCACCTCAGTTGAGGTTCCAAGTGAGTCGTACTATAACGATCAGTCTAGAATCCCACCCGTTACTAAACTGCAGTGGAAAAGCAAAGTGAGCCGAGCCGAGCCAAGTCATGCTGAGACGAAACTTTATGCCAATTTGAGTATTGTGGCATTAGCATAGCAACATAAGGTCAAACCCCAATGAAATCAAGTCTCTTATGCGCTTTGCATAAAGTAGCACTATTTTTAAGAGTTTAATTCCAAATCAATCACTAATGATGTTCTATTTCGGCTTCGGCATATTCCCCAAATGTAATCTAGGACACTGTATTGCCAATATTTAATAAACCTCATTAAATCTGATAAACATGTACAAAATCGATGCTCGTACACTTGATACGGCTCTGTCTGGACAGTGTATCTATGAACACACCGTGACCAAACAAAAACATTCTGATGTTACAGAGTCTTCATATCTATCCCTGGGCCCTGAATAATTGATGAAGGGAGGCTTGTTGACATCAGTACCTCGATGACGGAGGTCTTTTCCATCTCTTGGGTCTGCTCTTGGGGTATGGGTTGCTCTTGTTCCTTCACCTCCTGAGATTTTTCCTGGGGCGACGGCTGGATGCGCTGGTTCTCCTTGTCGCTGTCGTCTTTGGGGCTTACATGGGCCAGAACGGGGCTTACCTTGGCCCTTGGCCTCATGGAACGCCCACGTTGCACGGTCTCCCAGCCCTCTGCGTCTTTCTTTGCTAAGGATTGATGAACGTACATGTATTCATAACCACACAAATGATACAAATACATTTGGCTTTGAAAATAAATGACTGCACATAGAGAAGATCAGTTCACCTGGTTTTTCAACAGGGATGTTAACACTTTGGCTTGGGACAGGATGGGACTGGGAAGACTTGACCCGATCGGCCCAGCTTGGTCCAGTGTGGGAAAGACGTGCCACAGCCAAAGTGGGAGGTGGACCCCTGTAAACGCACACAAACCATATAAAACCAGGGGTCTCAAATTCAAATGACCTGGTGGACACTAGCCAGGTGGTGTTCTTTATCGCCAGTGGCACAATTACATCAATGAATTTTAACTATAGCATTAAATAGTCCCACTTTCTATCGGCAGCCATCATGCCTTCAGCGTCCCACCCACTCTAGCTATACATCATTGCACAGGGCATCCTCAAACATTGGGAACTAAAATGGAAACTTCAGACTGAGGGCCCTCTGTCTTGATCGATATCCATTTCCTGAGGCATCCAATTACAGTGTAATACAGACATGGATGCCCGTGCTTCAGCAGTCTTTAACCACACTTAGATCTGCACCCCCCACAGTCTCAGGCGCAGGCCTGAGGAGAACCCGGCAAAAATCGCATTAAACAAAACGCTTAGGCCGTTGCGGATCGATTCCTCCCAGCCTCTGCCAGACGGGCGTAGTCTTTCCGGTCTCGTGGTGAGGCCAAGATATGTATCATATCTGCCATTGATTTCTCCATCAGAGCATTCAGTGGCATTTTAATCAGATTATCAATTGTCAGTTAAAAATCCAGTGAGCCTCACTCCGTGATCCTCTGGTAGGAGTTGAGAGTCGACACAGTTTGCCAACAGAGACAATGGTGTTAATTAGTATATTGCCAGCAGGGATAATGGTTTGAGGCCAAATTTAAGCAGATACACCATGTCTGAAATAGCAAGTAAACCTTGGGAATACAGATTTAATCTTTTTTCATTGAAACAAGTCAGAATTATTGAACTCTTTTTCTATTGCGCTCCATTTGATTGAGGCGCCCATGGCGCTCGGTCATTAAAGTCTATAAAGTTTAAAAAGACGCTTGTCTTAATATGCTAAATGGAAATACTTACGGGGCTTTCTAACAGTTACAGATAAGGATATAACCATAAAATGTAAGTTATGCACTGAGGAAAACAGCACATGCATCAAGAAGCGCTTATAAAAATAAAGCATACTCATGTTTCAGACAACTTGGATCATGAACCTTTCCCAGAGCAGCTCACTTCATGTCCTCCACTATTTTCCATATGCGTTTTGTCCATAGAAATGGGTCATTCTCTGCTGTAAAGCGACTGGCTGATGGTTTCCTTGCACAGCGTGCAGGCACGACTAATCAATAATCAAATTCATTATTGATGATAATCAATTTTATCGATTAGTTGTTGCAGCCCTACTTTTAACCATCCATAAAATATAGTACAGCAATTGGATAGCAATAATCATTGACAAAAATAAAATAGTTGTGTGACTTTGTATAACTTCAAAACACCAAATTTCTAATTTTGTGTTACCATGGCATATGGGGCAGAACCATGTGGTCCGATTGGTTAGAGTGACTCTGGTAAGAATTTATAAGAGCTAAAGTTCAGGATTGGTGAAGAAAGTACTTGACAGAAATGTTTTGGAGGGATCCTGGGTGGTGACTGTGAACGGATTGGCCTACCCAAAATTGAGGGCACGGCGAACGCCAGGTGATGGTACAATCCGGTCTGATGAGGGGCTGGACATCACATGTCGTCCTGGCGACATCTTTCGAACTTCCCAAGCCAAAGATGTGGGCCTGGAGGAACAAGGTAAAATATTCAAAGGAAGGAACTGAGTCAGACAGAACCTAAACATCTAGCAGCTGAAAGCACATACAAATTCCCAAAAATAATTAATAAATGAACACGCAAGGAGCAGGGAATAAACACGTGCTTATAAAGGATGCGCATTCAAATGTCCAGAGCGAGAGTTCTGTACATATTGACACACAACTTAAAAGGTTTTTATTCCATAATCAAAGTAATAGTGTTGAAGTCACTTTATTGGAGCTACAATGGTTTCGCTCATATTTAACTGATAGGAGTTATTCTGTCTGCATGGGGCAACAGTCTTCGTCTGAAATGCAATTGGGCTCTGGTGTTCCTCAGGGCTCTATGCTTGGTCCGAGACAGTTTAATCTTTATATGCTCCCTTTGGATTCTATTTTATCGAGATATGGTGTATTTTTTTCATCTGTATGCTGATGACACACAAATGTACCTGTCTTTGAAGCGTGATGATAAGCTTTTTTGGAATAAACTTAAACACTGGCTCGCTAGTAATTTCTCGAGTCTTAATGATGCAAGAGCAAGACCGAACTTATCTTGCTTGGTTAAAATGATCGCAGTACTCATGAATTTAATCTTTATACGCTGTTACCATACAGTGCTCAGAATCTGGGGGTTTTGCTTGAACAGCCTTAAATATGATCAAGTCCTGGTTTTACCATCTTCGTCTTTCAGCCAAGGTTAAGCCCTTCTTTATATATTGGTGCCCCTCAGATATGCATCTCACGCTTGCAATTAGTTGAAAAATCTGCAGCGTGACTCCTCAAAGGGAAGCCTAAAATTTAACATTACACCGGTTTTGATCTCGCTTCATTGGTTAATGGTTAAATACAGAATTGATTTTAAAGTTGTGTTATTTGTTTTTAAATCTTTGCGGACCCAGGTTCATCAGTAGGCTCATCACAGTCAATATCAATCAGATCGGAGGACTCTGATCTACTATTTGTTCCTAGAACTAGACTTAAAAACAGGGGTGATCATGCTTTTGCCTTAATCGATCCTAAGTGTGTGTGTGTGTGTGTGTGTGCATGAGCATGCATGTTATCACCTGTTCTGAGCATCTGTTTTTTCCAGCTTCTCCTGTAGTTGGATCCAGTCAATTAGAGCTTTGAAATCTCGGACATAGTTATCCAACATCATCAGCACTTCCTGGGGGGTGGAGAGAGTGTGTGATGTCAGTTTTAAATGCCTCAATGAGATATTGGAGTTACCACAGAATTACATGCAACTCTGATGTGTGCTTAAGCACAAACCAACCAACAAAAAGGCATAGTCATTCCTAAATGGGTAGGATGTTCTTGCAAAAAACTGCTAAATTGGGTTGATCTATGAGGTAACAAAAAGTCCACGTTGGCATCAAATGTCCTAAATTAGTTAAGGCTAAGAATTTTCATTGGAACAACCCCTCAAACATACAACTGAATGAATACAGAGCATCTCCTAATAAAGCTGTGACCCCAGAGACCCGATCGGACCATGCAAGAGGGGCAGATTGTCCTCCCACCTTGACGTGTCTTTTGTGGCATGTCTGAAAGAACAATGAGCAGGGCCCCAGCCAGGACTCCCGGCAGAATCTAGTGAACTCTCCGGTAAGCGGAATCCTGGACGAGCCCCCAATTCTGGTTCACACTGAAGAGCTGGTGTAAACCTACACCCTGTTGTCTATACTAAAGAGTGGGCATCTGAAGCTACTGGAGCACATCTCACACACCATCCCACCCGCCAGAAACACTCCATTCACAAATGCCAGGAGGGGACAAAAAGAAAAGGAAAAAGAGTGCCGCTGCTCTTTCCCGCCTCAGTGGTCTTCCACAAGAGGTGCAGCTGAAATTACCAATTAGCTTTGCAAAAGGGGGCTGGCAAATCTGATTGGGGCTGTAATCATTTCAAGTTACTGGCAAAGAGTGTGCAGCGAATGACGAAATGTTCATTGTCCATCCGATATTCGATCTGGGAGCGCCGTGGGGACTCTGGGGAATCCCTTGACTCCAACAAAGACGCCAGAGAGTGTCGCAAAGCCTTGCCACAACACAGATTAGAACAGGTCTACAACCCCAGACCTACCACAGGCTCTTAAGATTACAAGAAACCTGCCTGAGATGTTGAAAGCTGTCCAAAATCTTGATGCAAGCCTGGATTTATGTGCTTGTATAATTTACTATACATCTATTAATGTAGCAGCAGGTCATCTAGGTCAAATTTGCATTTCTCACAGGGTTCAATGCTGCTTTTATGAGGCGCCATACTGGATAAAAATGGAGTGCACAGTAGAGTTTGAGGGTGTGTTCACACTTGTAGTTCAGTACGCTTAGCTCGTCTGAAAAGACGATTCTCGGTCCGCTTCCAAATGAACTCTGGTGCGGATCGAATTCTATATGAATGGAACACAGACCAAAGACATGTAAACAAACCAAAAACAGGCCATTATGACCCTAAAATGGACCGAATGCTCAAGCATACCTGTTTTTTCTCATTATAGTCGTGATGCTGCCCATCACAGTTCGGTACAGGATCAGAACCGCGTCTCCTCGCAGCAGATCTGCGTTTGTCTGTGTTACGGAGGGATTCCTATCACTGTTTTGACTCCTTTACACATTTTACAAGCGCTACATGAATTCTCAGCGCATTTATCCCAGCACAAAGCATTGTTTTAGATGTCTCAAAAAAGGCAATACGTCAAAAGCCGACAAATCAGGTTGTGAACGTATCCCTTTGCCTTTAGGCTCTGTATCTTTAGGTTTGGTGATAAAAATCTGAACACTAAGCGGACCAGGACCAAATGAACCAAGCGAACAGGACGAAAAGTGTGAACACACCCTCAGTCCTGGTCCGCTTGGCGTTCACATTGGCACACCGAACCTAAAGGCATAGGCATATGTTCACAACCTGATTTTGGTTGGCTTTAATGATTTATATATTGCAATGGATCTTACTGAACATCTAAAACAATGCTGTGCTCTGGACTAAATGCACTCGTTGTATGTGCGTACCACACATATGATGGTATTTTGACCAGCTCAGAACTCACGTAGAGCTTATAAAATGTGTAAAGGAGTCAAAACAGTGGCAGGAATCCCTCCGTCACACACAAACCAAGATCTGCTGCGAGGAGACGCGGTACCGAACTGTGATGGACAACATCACGACTATGATGAGAAAAAAACAGGTATGCTTGAGCATTCGGTCCTTTTTAGGGTCGCATCTTGTGACATCACGTCGTGTTTTTGGTTTGTTTACATGTCTTTGGTCCGTGTTGCATTCATGTTTCAGTCGAAACGCACCAGAGTTAGCTTGAAAGCGCGCAGAGACCCATATTTTCAGTGGTCTCGGTCCGCTTGATTGGTGCGCACCAGGGTTCAGATGGCAGCGTTCACACTTATTCACTCGAACCGAACATGCCAAGTGTGAACACCCTGAAACTGATCCTGTGGATTCACTCTCTCTTGCAGGGTCACACTAGGTCTTCCTCACGCTTCAATTGGGATACAGTTGCAATGCATCACAATGTGTTGACGTATCGCAATGTGTATCATAACAGGAGGTAGTCGAAAATACTCAAGACCTCCTGTTCATTGAGACATGGTTCAGGTGCAGAGAGATCAGGACCAGGGGCTGCGGTATGACTGATGTTTGGGATTAAGTGGTGGGCGGCAGGCGATGCTGTGAAACAGACGTGTGTGAGATTGATGGGCGGTAATGGGGGAGTGGCGATTGAGGAGAAGTCCACAGTGCTTTTAGTTAATAGAGGAGTCAGGTCCAGCGAAAGATGTGTCCAACAGCAGGCCTGTTGATTAGGGCTAGTTAACAACACCAGGGCATGGCGGAGGACGACGCTGACCCATAATGCAATCGCTGAGGGAGAACAAGTCAACAGGAAACAGCTGAGTGCCATAAAAATATTTAACACATTAAGCATGCAATTCAGCTTATTTTCAAAAGACATATTGAAGACATTTGATAGGAGAATGCTTAAGACTTTTTAAACGATTTGAATTTTATTTAAATTCTGAAATATTACACCTCTCATGCACACATTCACACAAGTGAAAGGAGAGTTGTCTCGTCCATGGGCTGATATGACATAAATCAGGCCTGGGATGAGGGAGAGGCCTGATAAGAACTAATTAGTCCTCTGGGCTGTGGGTTAAAGATGTGGGCGTTACTTGAATATGAAAATAAATCAAGCCACCAGACCAAATCAAGAGAGTCAGACCATTCATCACTGGCAGAGGATAAAGAACAGGAAACGCAGGTGGAACTGAATGCTGGAAAACAAACTTTTTTGTATTGCACTGAATAAGATACTTATAAATAAGCTAATATTATTTATTGCAAATGCTGTACTGAACACAACATGCATTTTACACGTCTTATTAGGAACGATATACCAGTATGTTAAATTGAAAAGCAGCAAGTTGTTCATTTTTATCATTTTATCATCACAATGAAATAAGCTGACATTAATTTTCTTTTCTGCTGATGTCATCAAGGTCATGTGGGCAGGGAAAAACAACATTAACCAAAAATGTCACAGTCTAATGTCACAAATAATAAAACTGCAATGGATAAAATCAATCCCCAATGACTACCATAATAGGAAAAAATACTATGGCAGTCAATGGGGGGCGAGATCTGCATTTCTGGGTTAACTATCCCTTTAAAAGGTGCACTGTGTAAATTTTAGCGGCATCTAGCGGATAGGTTGCGAATTGCAACCACCCACCGCTCACCCCTCCCTTTCGAAGTACCTACGGTGGCCGACACAGGACAAAGATGTCGTTGTCTGAGAGAGCAGAGAGTAGCTAGCGCTCTGTAGAGAACTTTGTCCGTTTAGGGCTACTGTAGAAACATGACAGCGCAAAATGGCGACTTCACTGTAAGGGCGGTGTATGTAGATAGAAATGGCTATTTCTAAAGTAATAAAAACATAACGGTACATTATGTCTTTATACACCACTAAAAACATAGTTATATTATATTGCATTTCTGTCAATAGATCCTTATAAATATTACACACTGCACCTTTAAGAAAATGGTTTTATGTGAGAGCCTAATGATGACCAAAAAATTTGCCATGATTATTTTTTGCATCTATGTACTACAAAGAATGTGCTGGTAAAGTACATGTGCAAGACAATAAAGTGCTGAATCATAGATTTATATACTCATAAAAGAGCGATTATGTGTATGTAAAAGGTCTTGGACTTCAACAGCTCCAAGGGACATTTTCCTACAGTAGGTTTACAGTTTATCATCAGACAATCCCTTACTGTCACATGGCAGCGAGCTAAAGATCCGGAGCAGAGCAATGGACACATACAAACACACTCAGACCAAAGGGCCAGGGAGTGTGAACAGGCCCGCCGGACATAGCAACACAGCGGCCGGAGTGTTTATGCACATTCGCGCAGGCCGGCTGTCAACAAGGTAACCACAAACGGGGCCGGTTAGCTTCAAGCGGTTGGCCGAACCCCGTTCAGCATAATTCTAGATTACACGCCAATCGATAAATCAGAGCCAGCAGTGTAGAGCGTGGACGATGGGCCCAAATACAGCCAGGCGCCATACCTGCCAGGGTAAACAGAGTGAGTACCCTGACGCGGGCTCTGCCAACCAAAGCTAACAGTTCAAAGGCGTGTTTGCCGACACAGGTCCCAAGACCAGACCGGACACAAAAACACTGTTGATCAACTTGAAGTGACGAATCGCTATTGCGATCGTTGCATGCTGAGAGGTTATTGGTCATAGTGGCAGACTGTACATGTCTTGCAATCAGCTTTTTGCTTTTCCTAAAACTAAACAAAGGTGGAAAAAGTGTTTTGGGACGTTACCTAGACCTCTTACCCCGAGCCCCCTTGCACACACACACACACACATGGAAGGAGTGGGGTGGGGGGCCCTTTGTTTACACATGTCATCCATCTCCACTCCCTCCAGAAAGGCCCTGGAGAGGTGCAGTGATAATTCTCTCACCAAACCCCTCTCTGACACAAACCAGAAAACAAAAGGAATGCGAGGAGGAGGAGGCAGAAGAAGAGGTTCAACACAGTGCTCCACTCCCTCTAGTGGTCAGAGAGTGCAGAGGCAGCCACAGCCTCCAGCTCAAAAATGTCTCTCAACTCCAAAAAATAAATAAACATGGGCTGTCAAATGATTAATCGCGATTAATCACATCCAAAATAAAAAGTTGTGTTTACATAATGTGTGTACTTATTATGTATATATAAATACACATTTACACATGTATTTAAGAAATATTTGCATTTTATATTATATATCAATATATAAGAGCCATGGCCGTGTATATATATATATATACACATATAAACATATATACACATACACACTTAAATTATATTTAAATTAATAATACATAATTATACATGTCAGGTATAACGAGTGTTATGCTAATCATACCCTGCACTCCACCACACTCTGGTCGGATTCGCAGGTGACGTAGATCTCGTCCACTGCTCTCCGCAGATTGTCAAACAGGAAGGCCCAGTATCGTGCACGGAGATCCACCTTCCGTGGCTGTCTAGTCTTGGTGGGGCTTTTCTCAGACCCTTTGTCCAGTATCAACCCGGTGCGATTTTACAGTCTAGCGCCAAGTTCTGTTAAGAGCAGAAGACATTTCAAATGGTTTAGAGCCCTTTATTTGACCAAATGAACCCCATTTGTTATTAAAGGGATAGTTCACCCAGAAATGAATTACTCGCCCTCATGTTGTTCCAAACCTGTAAGACGTTTATTCATCGTCAAAACACAAATTAAGATATTTCTACTGAAATTTAGAGATTTCTGTACCACCTTTGACAGCTACGCAACTGCCACTTTGACGCTTCAAAAAGTTCATAAAGAGATCATAAAACGAATCCATAAGAATCGAGCGGTTTACACCAAATTTTCTGAAGAGACATGATCACTTAATTTGATGAAAAGATTTCATTTAAGCTGTTATTCAAATATAAACATTCATCAACTCAAACATCAGATATGGTAAACGGAAGCTCAAGCATTAGAACCAATGAGGTTTGTTCTTGCGGGTCAAGCAGGTTCAGTTGAGCTTAGGGTTATGTTTGCTGATCAATGTTTATGTTCATCATACAAAATGATTGTGTCTCTACAGAAAATTTGCACTAAACCACTCAATTCATATGGATTAGTTTTACGATGTCTTTAGCTGTCAATGGAGGGACGGAAAGCTCTTAGATTTCATCAAAAAGATCTCCACTTGTGTTCTGAAGATGAATGAAAGTCTTACGGGTTTGAAACATGAGAGCGAGTAATTGATGACAGAATTTTTTATTTTTTGGGGTGAACTAACCCTTTGACTTTAAGGGCTAACCACTGTTTTACCATCACTGAGGTCAAATCATGAAAGAATGGAAATTAGAACCACAGAGGTAAGAGGATGAAATGAAAGGTCTCTGGCGCCCCCTAGTTTTTAACATGACTAAAAACTTTTTAATTGAAGCTTTGCAATTCAAAGCTTCCTGGTTCAATTATCACTTTTCTTTAAAGGGAACTAATTTAGACGGCTAAGGTGTATGCATGTTTCAGGTTAATTGTTTTTGTATTAATCCAGGTTTCTTAAATAACAGATTTGTTTTGGATGCAAATAGAGACATTATACAATGAGAAACTGTACTCTATCACATTAGTGTTTTTATTGTCTGTAGGTTTTAATTAAAGGGATTGTTCACCCAAAAATGAAAATTAGCCCATGATTTCCTAGGTGTATATGACATTCTTCTTTCACACAAATACAATCTGAGTTATATTAAGGAATATCCTGGCTCTTCTAAGCTTTATAATGGCAGTGAATGGTTGTGTTGTTTTTGAAGTCCATAAAAGTGCATCTATCCATCATATAACGGCTCCACAGGGCTCCGTGGAGTTAATAAAGGCCTTCTGAAGTGAAGTGATGCGTTTGTGAAAGAAAATATCCATATTTAAAACTAAGTATATGTTGAAAGAAGAATGTCATATACACATAGGATGGCTTGAGGGCGAGTAAATTATGGGCTAATTTTCATTTTTGGGTGAGCTGGCCCTTTAAGAGATTCAGAAGCTAAAAATATTTTTTAACAAATGATGCGCACCTGTTTTTTGTTCCTGTGGAGCCCGGAGTTGATTCGCTGAGCTCTTGCGCTGTTAACGTGAATCTTTGCTTTAGCTGCATGTGAACAGAGGAATACAGTGGAGATAAATGTCACATTACTTTATATGTCCAAAATATTCCACCTATTATATTCAGATGAATGACATCAAAGCAATTGTAAAACTAAAGTCACACAAAGTCTGAAATTTTAAAATGAAAAAAAAATGCAACTCAAGATGAGGTTATATTACTACAATGTAGCATAGTAATAATTTAAATATCTGTTTACTTAATGCATGCTATTAAAAAATATATATATAATTCTGAACATAGCCATTGTGAATAGCACTGGCACAAAAAAAACAATATGCAATATGCCTATTTTTAGGATCACAATGATCCCATTCACCCCATTAACATTTCTGCTAAGCATACATATAATAATTACTAAATAAAAATTAAGTAAAATAAAAGTAATTTATTTGATCACATTTAATTATTTTATTTGTTATTTGATAATTGTATTTTTATTAAATAAAACATTTTTATATTATTTACATTATATTTAATTAATTATATATTTAAATGTTTTATTTTTATGAATAATCAATACTTAGTTGGGGCTCCTTTTGCCTGAATTACTGCAGCAATGCGGCGTGGCATTGAGTCGATCAGTCTGTGGCACTGCTCAGGTGTTATGAGAGCCCAGGTTGCTCTGATAGTGGCCTTCAGCTCTTCTAAAGTTGGTCAGCAGCAGGAAGCATGAAGTGCTCTAAAACTTCCTGGTATACGGCTGCGTTGACCTTTGACCTCAGAAAGCACAGTGGACCAACACCAGCAGATGACATGGTACCCCAAAACATCACTGACTGTGGAAACTTTACACTGGACCTCAAGCAACGTGGATTGTGTGCATCTCCTCTCTTCCTACAGACTCTGGGACCCTGATTTCCAAAGGAAATCCAAAATTCACTTTCATCAGAGAACATAACTTTGGACCACTCAGCAGCAGTCCAGTCCTTTCTGTCTTTAGCCCAGGCGAGACGATTCTGACGCTGTCTGTTGTTCAGTGGCTTGACACAAGGAATGCGACAGCTGAAACCCATGTTCTTGAAGCACTGACTCCTGCTGCAGTCCACTCTTTGTGAATCTCCCCCACATTTTTGAATGGGTTTTGTTTTACAATCCTCTCCAGGGTGCGGTTATCCCTATTGCTTGTACACTTTTTTCTACCACATCTTTCCCTTTCCTTCACCTCTCTATAAATGTGCTTGTACACAGAGCTCTGTGAACAGCCAGCCTCTGACCTTTTGTGTCTTGCCCTGCTTGTGCAAGGTGTCAATGGTCGTCTTTTGGACAACTGTCAAGTCAGCAGTCTTCCCCATGATTGTGTAGCCTACAGAACTAGACTGAGAGACCATTTAAAAGCCTTTGAGTTATTTATCTGATTAGAGTGTGGCACCAGGTGTCTCCAATATTGAACCTTTTCACAATATTCAAATTTTCTGAGATACTGAATTTGGGATTTTATCGTTTGTAAAGTTGGTAAAGTTTATTGACCTTAAAAGTCATTTTTCAGTCAGTGCTTCCACTCATAAAGTGTCCGACTATTAGAACTGATGTGAGAAATTGTGAATTCACTATAAGAACATGATCCGTTTTCTGTAGTCATCTAGGATCAGCCTCCTCTAGTCAATATAATCCTCTATATCTGGATATGAGGGGTCAAAACTGATTCTCATTTAGAACTTCTAACTATTAAGTGTACGCAACCCCTGATCCAGAAACAGTCACAGTGCTGGATGAATGCAGGCACTGGTGAAACACGTTTGCTCCGACCAAGCACATACTGCAGTCCCGAACTAACAAAAGACTCCTGTGGTGACCTGTCAGCGCTGACAGTGAAACAGAGGATCTGGGTCAGCTTATACACACTCAGGAGGATTCCGCAAGCTCTGCGACAAAGAGTGTACTGTAACTACAGGTACAAGAGGGGGATGACAGATTTGGAGCACTTGTTCATCATCGCCTACATTTGCTTTGCAAATGGACACGCTTAACAAAGCTGGATGCATTTTAAGTGGTTGCCTGATGGGTGTTGAGCTGAGTGGGATGTGAGACGGTTTATGACTACAAGTAAAAGCAATGAAACATATACATACACTCATCAGGCATAACATCATGATCGGTGAAGTGAATAAAACTGATTGTCTCTTCATCACGGCACCTGTTAGTGGGTGGAATATATTGGCAACAAGTGATCTTGTCGTCGAAGTTGATGGGTTAGAAGCAGGGAAAATGGGCAGGTGTAAGGATTTGAGTGAGTTTGACAAGGGCCAAATTGTGATGGCTAGACGACTGGGTCAGAGCATCTCCAAAACTGCAGCTCTTGTGGGGTGTTCCCGATCTGGAGTGGTCAGTATCTATCAAAAGTCGTGAAATATCTATCAGGGTCATGGGCGGCCAAGGCTCATTGATGCACGTGGGGAGCGAAGGCTGGCCCATGTGGTCCGATCAAACAGATGATACTGTAGCTCAAATTGCTCAAGAAGTTGCTGGTTCTGATAGAAAGTTGTCAGAATGCACAGTGCGTCGCAATTTGTTGTGTTTGGGGATACTATTTTTACTTATGATCAACTAAATGTATAAGAGATCTATATCAAATCTGCTAATATTATTCCTCATAAACATTCTTAGATATCACAGGCACAAATCTCATCTCAACATAGCATTTATTTGTATTTTTTCCCCCTAGGTTGGGTTGGCTACTTCAGGATCTACACCCTATCTACCATAAAGCATTGTAAATGCCAACATTAATTATTATATGTGTGCATGACTCAGATCTAACCCTCTTCCTCCTTGCTCTCCACTGGGACACTCCATGCGATGAGGTTTCGAGCAGCCCGGCCTTCCTCTGCCACAATCTTCCTCACCTTGTCATGGCTGTTGGACCGCTGGAAAGAGGCCTGAAGCAAGAAGAAAAACATAAGTGTTACGAGGGGGAAATTTAGAAGAAACATGTCGACTTAGGGCTGACAGAATGAAGGAAATTCCCTCAATATTGCGATATTAGAGCCATTTATTTATTTTTTGCTATATAAATAAAATCATTGGTCTATTTTTATATGTCTAACAGTTAGTACTGATCCTCAAATCTGATTGTCCCAAGACACTTCTCAGCACTGGGGCTTGTGCGCGCTAGACAGGCTGTCAGTCAGTACAGCTTACATTGTTACGCCAGTATGTGGCGGTCTTTGATATTCATTCAAAAATGTTTATTTTTAGTTTGAGCACCACTTGGCAGGAGAAAAAAAAAAGTGTGAGCTATACTCTGGCCATTGATGATATCCAAGCGCTTTCCCTTTTAAATCCTCATCCCACATATACACTCACCTAAAGGATTATTAGGAACACCTGTTCAATTTCTCATTAATGCAATTATCTAATCAACCAATCACATGGCAGTTGCTTCAATGCATTCAGGGGTGTGGTCTTGGTCAAGACAATCTCCTGAACTCCAAACTGAATGTCAGAATGGGAAAGAAAGGTGGTTTAAGCAATTTTGAGCGTGGCATGGTTGTTGATGCCAGACAGGCCGGTCTGAGTATTTCACAATCTGCTCAGTTACTGGGATTTTCACGCACAACCATTTCTAGGGTTTA
This sequence comes from Gobiocypris rarus, assembly GCA_023029165.1. Lineage (NCBI taxonomy): Eukaryota > Metazoa > Chordata > Actinopteri > Cypriniformes > Gobionidae > Gobiocypris > Gobiocypris rarus. The sequence continues at coordinate 20,062,316 of CM040913.1, forward strand.
CAAAGAATGGTGTGAAAAGGGAAAAACATCCCGTATGCGGCAGTCCTGTGGGCGAAGCCTTGATTATTCTAGAGGTCAGAGGAGAATGGGCCGACTGATTCAAGCTGATAGAAGAGCAACTTTGACTGAAATAACCACTCGTTACAACCGAGGTATGCAGCAAAGCATTTGTGAAGCCACAACACGCACAACCTTGAGGCGGATGGGCTACAACAGCAGAAGACCCCACCGGGTACCACTCATCTCCACTACAAACAGGAAAAAGAGGCTACAATTTGCACAACCTCACCAAAATTGGAAAGTTGAAGACTGAAAAATTTTGCCTGGTCTGATGAGTCTCAATTTCTTTTGAGACATTCAGATGGTAGAGTCAGAATTTGGCGTAAACAGAATGAGAACATGGATCCATCATGCCTTGTTACCACTGTGCAGGCTGGTGGTGGTGGTGTAATGGTGTGGGGGATGTTTTCTTGGCACACTTTAGGCCCCTTAGTGCCAATTGGGCATCGTTTAAATCCCACGGACTACCTGAGCATTTTTTCTGACCATGTCCATCCATTTATGACCATTAAATTAAGTAGTGCAATACTTATACACTCACCTAAAGGATTATTAGGAACATCATACTAATACTGTGTTTGACCCCCTTTCACCTTCAGAACTGCCTTAATTCTACGTGGCATTGATTCAACAAGGTGCTGAAAGCATTCTTTAGAAATGTTGGCCCATATTGATAGGATAGCATCTTGCAGTTGATGGAGATTTGTGGGATGCACATCCAGGGCACGAAGCTCCCGTTCCACCACATCCCAAAGATGCTCTATTGGGTTGAGATCTGGTGACTGTGGGGGCCATTTTAGTACAGTGAACTCATTGTCATGTTCAAGAAACCAATTTGAAATGATTCGAGCTTTGTGACATGGTGCATTATCCTGCTGGAAGTAGACATCAGAAGATGGGTACATGGTGTCCATCCCTTTATGACCACCATGTACCCATCTTTCAGCACCTTGTTGAATCAATGCCACGTAGAATTAAGGCAGTTCTGAAGGCGAAAGGGAGTCAAACACAGTATTAGTATGGTGTTCCTAATAATCCTTTAGGTGAGTGTATAAGTAGTGCACTACTTAATTTAATAAAGTTATCAAACAGTCTGCACAGTATAAATAATAAATAAAATACAGATTAATCATTGTTAAAGCTAAAATTTTCTCTGTTACCTATGTTCTTTGATGAACATTAATGACAGACATCACAGAAACTGGTTTATTAGGCTGCTGTCACATTAAGATCTGCCACTGCCGAACATAACGCGGCTCTGACCATCATGAACATTAAATTATTAAATTACTTACTTAAAGTGACCATTGCAATGTTCCTTTCGGTAACGGACCTGTGGATTGAGTTGTTCACTTACGTTTGGAACCCCTCTAGAAATGACGTCCCCTTGCCAAAGTGCCCTTCAAGGACGCAAAATGGCCATTTGGAATTTGCCCTAATTCATGTTTATTTTATGCTATAACTAGTAGTAAAGCTGAAGAAATGTTTCGTTCATGTGCTCTTCGTTTAAAGGCCGCAACAGCGATCTGTCATGCCACATTAAAGAGTGCCAGCATTTATAGTTCAAATATTGTAATAAAATGTACAGATTTTGAAAGCGGAGACTTTGTTTCCAATCAAAACACAAAGCTTATTGCAATTTATTGAATAGGAGGCACACTACAAGGTTTTGCTCATTCACCAACTGAAAACAACATTGATCAAAAGATCGAGTCTTGAGGAAATCAATATTTTTAACCCAGAACATTATGGTCACAAATGTTGTTAATTAAGCTTAAATGGATAGTTCACCCAAAAATGAAAATTACCCCATGATTTACTCTCCCTCAAGCCATCCTTGGTGTATATGATATTCTTCTTTCACAAGTAAAATATCTAGCTTCCGGCGGACCACCTTCTATATTCAACTTTTAAAAAAAAGCTTAACTGGCTCGTCAATGACGTCAGATGTTGCGTAAGCATTTTGAACTGAGAGGCGTTACACTTTCTTCATAAGGTCTGGTGGAAGCTAGATATTTTACTTTAAAACGTGTTAAATATAGATATTTTTCTTAAACAAACCCATTGATTCACTTCAGAAGGCCTTCATTAACCCCCCGGAGCCATATGGAGTACGTTTATGATGGATGGATGCACTTTTTTGAACTTCAGATGCCATTCACTGCCATTATAAAGCTGGGATGAGCCAGGATATTTATAGAACTCCGATTGTATTCGTCTGAAAGAAGAATTTCATAAACACTAGGATGGCTAAAATCATGGGGTCATTTTCATTTTTTGGTGAACTATCCCTTTAACTTGCAATGAACCTGGAATTTGTATTAAAACGTAGATCTTCATCCCTGCTCCTGGTCCTGGAGACCCACTGCCTGGCAAAGTTTATTCCCAACGTGCTTCAGCATGCCTGCCTGTGATTTCCAAGCGATCCTGAAGAGCTTAATTAGCTAGTTCAGGTATATTTGATTAAGGTTGGACTTTAAAACCAATGCCTTCAGTATATCAAAATCTTGTCACCCCCAATTTCGCTACTCTGGATAGTGAGCAAAACTGCACTGATGCACTTTTATATGCCAGTCTAAAAAAAAACAAAAAAACATTGCATATAGCTAATTATTTAGTTGTTTGTTGGCCATATGACACTGTTATGCAAACGCAAATCTGTCCCGTCTGTCATATTCCCTCACAGAGAGGAATATTTCATAAGGCTCACTGGTTTTTACACATGCATAAACAGCATACCCCTGCCCACCCCTGTCACTATCTCTATATGTCCTCAGGGTTAAAATACACAACTGACCTACTTAACCAATGACAACAGCCTTCATTACATAGCTTTACTCTCTCTAGAGGTCTGAAAATAAGGATGAAACGGACACAAATATTGCAATTAATAAAAATGCAAGTAAACTAACTTGTTGCCTGTCAGCAGGATGTTTGGATGGATAATATTTACCCAGGTTTACCCAGGTTTCTGGCAGCTGACTGGCAACAGAAGGGCCAAGTCTACATTTGTTGTGCATCTCAGAGGGGGGCAGGGTTGCATCCGATTTGGCATTCGTTGGTACAAAATAAGTTAGTATCTGATCTCAGGTCAGTGCTCCATGCATGCGTGAGATGAATAAAGCTAATCACCAGCAGACCCTTCACACCCAAGGTTATTAGGGTTAGACCTAACCGAGCAACTCAAAACAAGGACGACCAGCTACAAAGAACTGATTTTTTAGGACAAATAACAACACCGAGAGCTGCAAGCCACTGCAAGTATAGAGTTTCAAGCGTCAAAATGCAGAAGCAAACCGAGGAACACCGAAGGAATGATGGGAAAGAGGACAGAAGGTACGTACAGAGTAGAAGCAGAGACTGTAAGCAGGTTCCTCATCCGGCCCTGACATGTTATCGAATTTGCTTATGGCAACCTGTTCACCCCCTTAACCAGCATCTCTGCTGCACGAACGGCCTGACTTCGTCATTTGACAGCTGGACCAAAAATAGCCCCCTGGTTGAGCATGGCTCCTGCGGACTCGAGTAGATGCCTCTGTTAATCAGCAGGACGGACTTCTTCTTCTGGCAAGCGGGACAGTCTTTCTTTGAAACGTCTCGACTGCACAGCGACTCTGCTGCTACTGTACTGCTGTCTTAGTTGTGGTGTAGTCACCCTCCACAGCTTGGCAGAGTATCGCGCAGAGCTCCTCTCTCTCTGTGCAGTCATGTGCACATGGCAGGCCGCCCACTCGTCCAGCATGTGCTGGAGGCGGCAGGGCTGAGTGTGTCAGCGCGTCTGCATTAGACGCCGCAGACTCAACGTCTGATTGGAGCTCCGCGGTGCATAACTCACACCGGGATATATATATGTGAATAGAGATGTATCAACGCGATGTGGAACAGACACAGCCGCGAGGATGACTGCGGTTTGAGGACCACGCTGAAGATTTAGGTCGGTATGTAATATGCAAATGTTTCTATACTAATTAAATAAATGCTTTATATATGTTTTAGACAGAAGTGGGTAAATAGGGTACCATGGGGCTAAAGGCTCCACGGGGTAAAAGGCGGCAAAACATCCACTAATCAAGATGCACGTGGAAATTTGGCTGATCCTTAACGCGATCGCTGGCAGCTGTAGTTGATTCTGTGCTAAATTTATCAAATATTTGATTTTTTTTTTTAAATGTCATAGAAATAAAGGGTCAGTTCACCCAAAAAATTGTATCCTGTCATTAATTACTCACCCTCATGTCGTTCCAAACCCGTAAGACCTTCGATCTTCGGAACACAAATTAAGATATTTTTGATGAAATTTGAAATTTTGGGGTGAACCCTTTAAGATGCAAATGAGAATCGCTAAAATGAATCTTTATAATAAACATGATAATAAACAGCCGGCTGACTTTTCCATTTGTTGACATGACATGGTTAGATTTGGATGGTAAATAACATATTTGAAGTTGGGTGTCCACCTTAGTGATAATATCCATATAATGAAACGATCATATTTAGAAATGTGAGATTATTCATATCACATAATAAAATATAATTTATAGTTACTACTGTAAATCTATATTAAATTATTATGGGATCTCATTCAATGCTGTCAGATTCTTTACTTTTTAAATTAATTTTCAATATTTTTTAAATATGTTTTTATATTAACATATTTAATGACAGTATATTTATTAAACAAAAATGAATTGTTCTTTTGTTCATCGAAATAAACATAAAAGTGAATTGTTTTGAACAAGTATTAATTAAGACAACATTATTTTAACTAATGTATGTGTATCAATAATGTGTGCCTTTTGGTTTCACGCTGGTTGTACCCTCAATACACTCCATACATATATATATGATTTTTAAATAAAAAGAACCACTTTTATTATTTATTTTCACACAAAATCTGTTGCTCCATCAATGTCCAATATAAACATATGTTTATTCTTCAATAATTTTATTCTTATATTCATCATTTATATATTCATCAATCATATCATCATATCATTCAAGTGTGCCTTTAGCCCCATTGTACCCTATGTATGTATATATAATTATGCATGTATGTATGTATATATAATTATGCATGTATGTATGTATGTATGTATATATATATGCATGCATGTATGTATGTATGTATGTATGTATATATAATTATGCATGTATGTATGTATGTATGTATGTATGTATGTATATATATATGCATGTATGTATGTATGTATGTATGTATGTATGTATGTATGTATGTATATATGCATGTATGTATGTATATGTATGTATGTATGTATGTATGTATGTATGTATGTATGTATGTATATATGCATGTATGTATGTATGTAGACATACATACACTGTAGACATATGTACAGTCAAACTAGTCTTGCTGCGATAGTCGGTGTCGCCTTTGGCTTGGCTTGCTCAGTTGGGGACACTCAAATTATGATCCAAGTTACTCAACTAAATATACAAATAGAATTTATTAATTTGGTCATATATAATTCTATAAACTATCCAAATTAAACTAGCCAAATCAAATTTTGTTGCAATGTTGTCCTGTTTAACACTGTAAAGCTGCTTTGAAACAATCGTCATTGTAAAAGCGCTATATAAATAAAGTTGATTGATTGATTGATTGTTACAGGTGTTCAGACACAACACCGGTTACACCGTGGTAGTGCCTCCACCGTCGTTTAGATTTTTATAGTAATAAAATAATTTAGTTCAGTTAGAGAACAGACACTATAATTAAAAACTCAACGTGTCTGCTCAATACAGCATGAGCCGAACGAGACTCACAGCACACACGCAGGAGTCAGGAGTCATTTATCACAAGAGTGAAGAGCTGACAGACAAGATGATCGCGGAAGATTTGGTTTCAAAGCGAAATGTAAAAGTGCTTATTTAAGTGAGTTTTGTACAGTTTTGTTGTGTTTTTCATTAAGAATAATAGGTTAATGAACCCACAATTCAAGCAACCCGCTCCCGAATTGGTACTAATTCTAAATCGAAAGTAAAATGAGCACGACCGTACATGCATTAATTCACGACCGCACAGTGCGCACACATTTACGGCTGCACTGTCATTCATTCACGGCCGCACAGTCATTCACGGTGCGTGTTCAGTCTGCCGCGTTTTCAGTTCATGCCTATGGAAGCTTAACTTTCATAAGAATTCATTGAAAACACTCACTTTGCTCCGCACCGCTCCGTTATGAATGCCCAAGCGGCCGTGCTCATTTTACTTTCGGTTTTAAATTAGCGATTTGAAAAGCTACCGGTTTTATCGGTGTTGTCACACGTCGATTAACCGCCCGGTGGGAAAATTTCCTCACCGTCACATCCCGAATAATTTTTGGTTTGACTGTATGCTTTAGTATACACTTTTACGTCAAGAAAAAGAACATGGTGATGTAATAAAATAGAAAATAGTAATTTAAACATTAACGAAAACCTTGTCCAGTCTTGGAACACTCAATTATGAAATTCCATAGCTTCTTAATTGTGTGAAAGGACAAATTCACGTCTACTAACACTCTGTCCATCTCTATCTAAATAAGCGAAAGCAGACAATCCAGTTCCACAGAAAATATTGACTCTCTACATTTACCCTCTAAACAAAATTATGAATTCATGAATTCAACAAACTGCTGCCTGAGCTCAAGATCGGTCTCAGTCTTATGTTAATGTATTTATTTTTTACTTTATAATAAGCTAAATTAAATACAATCAGATGGTCATAAATCAAAAAATAAACACAGACAGGTAGATCAGGACTAGGGCCCGAAGGCTGTTCCTGGAGCCTCTGCGCTCTCGGTTTTCACACAAGGAAATCTTTTCAACTAAAAAACAAAATTTCATGCCTTTGTGTTTATTTATTACAAAAGTAGCTGTGCAATTCAAATCAGTCAACAAAAAAAAAACCTTCAGGGTTTTGCAGAACTAGTCATCTACACTGTCGCTTACATTGTGTTATGTTAAGTTGTGTGGTGTTACTGTTATGTAAATTGCATTTTTTACTGTTTTGTATTGTTATGTCCTCCCATGTTAATGTTGTACTGTTATGGTAATGTTCTATTACTGTTACGTTGTCATGTTATTGTAATAATGTAATGCACTGCTATGTGGTGTTACTGTTGTGTTGCATTGTATTAGCATTACGTACTGTTGTGTCGTCATGTTATTGTTATTTTACTTTGTGTTATTGTTATGTTGAGTTGTATTACTGTATGTAATTTTAGTGTTGTTATGTTACTGTTAATGTGATGAGTTGTATTACTGTACCGTTATGTTGTCATGTTAATGTTATGTTGCGTTGTACCGGTATTACTGTTATGTACTGCAATGTTGTTATGATATTGTAGTTATGCAGTTATGTTAATGTATTACTGTTCTGTCATGTTAATATTACAGTATGCACCGTTATGCCATGTTGTTACTGACATATGCATGTTGCATTGTATTACTGTTATACAGTTATGTTATTTTAATTTTAATATAATGTTATGTTGTTGTGCTACTGTTATTTCATTTAAATGTTACGTTGAATTGCATTACTGTTAAGTTATGACATTATTTTCATGTTATTAATGCTATGTTGCATTATTACTGTTATGTGGTCATGACATGTTATTGTCATGTTAATATAATATTATGTTGTGCTACTGTTGTCATGTCATATTAATGCTATGCTGCATTATTACTGTTATGTTGTCATGTTTCATTGCATTACTTTTATGCAGTCATGGCATGTTATTGTCATGTTAATGTTATGTTGTTCTGATGTTGTCATGTCATATACATGTTATGTTTCATTATGAAAGTAATACAACATAACATGAATATGACATGACATAAATGGTGTTGCATTGCATAACTGTTATGTAGTCATGCCATGTTATTGTCATGTTAATGTTATGTCGTGTTGTGTTGTGCTACTGTTGTCATGTCATAAATGTTATGCAGTCATGTTATTGTCATGCTAATATAAAGTTATGTTGTTGTGTAAATGTGTTGCATTATCTTACTGAAATGTAGTTATGACATGTTAATGTTACGGTGTGCTGTGCTACTTTTATGTCACGATGTATGTTGTGTTGTGCAACGTGTAAATGTTATGTTGCATTACTGTTATGTAGTCGTGAGTTTGTCATGATCATGTTAGGTACTTTTATGTCAATGTTATGTTGTGTGTTGCTGTTATGGCTGCATTTCTGTTCCATAATGAATGTTTACACAGCCAAGTCAAGAATAACTATACAAATGAAGCTACAGGACACACATGACTACCACCTACCCAGACAGCATTTTCTTACAAAAATACCACAGGTACAGTTTTTTAACAGACTGCTATAAAACAAGATATGATGAGCTTTCAGAATGACAGCAGTCATCAAAACTTTACTACAGTTTTGTATTGTAGCAACAATAATTGTAGCAACTGCGCTATTTTGATGGGACAGTATTGTTACCATAGTAACTTAGTAGGGGCAAGGCTCCAACACCATCACTGACAGCTCCCAACCTATAACAGTTACAGCAGTTTGGTGCTTCAGAGGCGCGTTTACAGCGTCCAGAATGGTTCCCAAAAATGCTGTCTATAGGCAGGTCGGTATGTTTAAAGGCAGCCGTTGTTTGTTACCTTTAGGGCGATGTTGATGGGCGTATTCCTGCCTTTCCCTCCTCCATGAGATGATCCAGAGCTGTTACTGGCCGATCTGTCTCTGCCGTCCCCGCTCTGACCCGATCTCGGGCCGAACCGGTGCTGCTGACCCGCGCCGCGACGGCGCCCATCGTGCCGGCCGTCCTTCGACATGAGCCCGGTGTCAAACGAGCGACTTTCAGCGGACGACAACTTCGCAACCAGAGGGCGAGAAATTAAACAGGCCTCCTCTTCTTTTACACTGAACACTCACGGTTCATGTAGAGCACAAGAGGGAATGTAACGCCGCCAGCTGGACTGGAGGACTGGACCGAGACGACCATGGTTACTAGCTATTGTTGTTGTTTTTTATTGCTTGAACAACAGTTACAGAACACGAACAAATAAAACAAAACAAACAAGAAAAAAAAAGCCAGGTTTAAAAATATACAATACAAGAAAGTTATTAAAGACCTAATAGACCAAACAAATGATAAAAGGCTTTGATATGAATGGTTTTAACAGCTTTTTTGTTTGTACTGTCCTTAAGGGAAACCATATCATTTTCTAATTATTTTAATACCACAGAAAAGGTTTCTCATTACTAAATGTACACAGATGAATGTGAAACTTAAAATCACAAGATTAATAATATATTAATCATTTTCCACACTCTTTTTATATTTGAATATATATATATATATATATATATATATATATATATATATATATATATATATATATATATATATATATATATATATATATATATACACACACAGGTCCTTCTCAAAAAATTAGCATATTGTGATAAAAGTTAATTATTTTCCATAATGTAATGATAAAATTTAAATTTAATATATTTTAGATTCCTTGCACACCAACTGAAATATTTCAGGTCTTTTATTGTTTTAATACTGATGATTTTGGCATACAGCTCATGAAAACCCAAAATTCCTATCTCAAAAAATTAGCATATCATGAAAAGGTTCTCTAAACGAGCTATTAACCTAATCATCTGAATCAACTAATTAACACCTGCAAAAGATTCCTGAGGCTTTTAAAAACTCCCAGCCTGGTTCATTACTCAAAACCGCAATCATGGGTAAGACTGCCGACCTGACTGCTGTCCAGAAGGCCATCATTGACACCCTCAAGCAAGAGGGTAAGACACAGAAAGACATTTCTGAGCAGATAGGCTGTTCCCAGAGTGCCTTATCAAGGCACCTCAGTGGGAAGTCTGCGGGAAGGAAAAAGTGTGGCAAAAACGCTGAACAACGAGAAGAGGTGACCGGACCCTGAGGAAGATTGTGGAGAAGGACCGTTTCCAGACCTTGGGGGACCTGCGGAAGCAGTGGACTGAGTCTGGAGTAGAAACATCCAGAGCCACCGTGCACAGGCGTGTGCAGGAAATGGGCTACAGGTGCCGCATTCCCAGGTCAAGCCACTTTTGAACCAGAAACAGCGGCAGAAGCGCCTGACCTGGGCTACAGAGAAGCACCACTGGACTGTCGCTCAAATTTTGCATGTCATTCGAAATCAAGGTGCCAGAGTCTGGAGGAAGACTGGGGAGAAGGAAATGCCAAAATGCCTGAAGTCCAGTGTCAAGTACCCACAGTCAGTGATGGTCTGGGGTGCCATGTCAGCTGCTGGTGTTGGTCCACTGTGTTTTATCAAGGGCAGGGTCAATGCAGCTAGCTATCAGGAGATTTTGGAGCACTTCATGCTTCCATCTGCTGAAAAGCTTTATGGAGATGAAGATTTCGTTTTTCAGCACGACCTGGCACCTGCTCACAGTGCCAAAACCACTGGTAAATGGTTTACTGACCATGGTATTACTGTGCTCAATTGGCCTGCCAACTCTCCTGACCCGAACCCCATAGAGAATCTGTGGGATATTGTGAAGAGAAAGTTGAGAGACGCAAGACCCAACACTCTGGATGAGCTTAAGGCCGCTATCGAAGCATCCTGGGCCTCCATAACACCTCAGCAGTGCCACAGGCTGATTGCCTCCATGCCACGCCGCATTGAAGCAGTCATTTCTGCAAAAGGATTCCCCACCAAGTATAAAGTGCATAACTGAACATAATTATTTGAAGGTTGACTTTTTTTGTATTAAAAACACTTTTCTTTTATTGGTCGGATGAAATATGCTAAGTTTTAGGAATAGGATAGGAATTTTGGGATTTCATGAGCTGTATGCCAAAATCATCAGTGTTAAAACAATAAAAGACCTGAAATATTTCAGTTGGTGTGCAATGAATCTAAAATATATGAAAGTTTAATTTTTATCATTATATTATGGAAAACAAAAAACTTTTATCACAATATGCTAATTTTTTTAGAAGGACCTGTATGGGAAAATATATGAAACAAATGATTTTAGCACTGTGTGCACATGGGGAAAATGCATTATGATTTAGAATTTAAATTGTGAATTTCAGGCCCAAAGCAGTATGATGTTTAATATAAAATGTATATTTGGTAAGCTATATATAATTTTAATATTAGAAATAAACAAATCTATGAATTAATTATACATTTATTTAATAAATTATTGTACTTATTTAGATTTTGTAACTTTATATATATATAATCATATTAGAATGATGTCTGAAGCATCATGTGACATGAAGTAATGATGCTGAAACCTCAGCTTTACATCACAGCAATAAATTATATTTTTAAGTATATTAAATAAAAACATTATTTTAAATTGTAATATTGTTTTTTTTTCTGTATTTTAGATAAAATAAATGCAGCCTTGATGAGCATATTAAGACTTATTTCTAAAAACATTAAACATAGTAACATGTCCCCAAACTTTTGACTGGTACTGTATATGTACGTGTGTATATACACACACAAAAAGGTTTTAATTTCCCATTAAAAGTATGTATCAAACTGTGTTTTTTATAACAAAAACTATATTTGTTCAACTTTAATTCTAACCATTATATCTAAACTACATCTAATAAAAATTCTCTTCACATTCCACGCTTAAAATAAATGTTAAAATGACAGAAACACTTGACCAGCTAACAGTAAAAATGAAACTTTCTAATGTGCAAAAACAGCAAATTTAATGTTTCAGTCTTGAACTTTTCAGCATGCCGTTTTCAGTGACTAACCGCTGATGTCCTTTTCAATAGTCAGCTTCATTAAACCAAAGTCCAGGACCCAAAACTCCCAGGAAAATCACATACATATCAAATTATACATAATCTGAAAAGATTTAAAGAATGTTGTTTTCTTGTTGCTCCATATGTGCTGAAAAAGCTACACTGAAATACATTCATTGCGTTTACATCTCTCTTTAACAAAGGCCTTGTCATTCACAGACATTTGCAACCAGACACACAACCATCCCATCCAAAGACTCTCATCTCATCCATTGCCATTACAAAAAAAAAAGTTATTTGAGTGATCCATTGACAGCACGTTAATACTCCCAAAACAGAAGCTGCCATTTTGTGAGGAAAATATTCACCTAAATTGACAAGAGCTGCCAGATTGACCAAATTACTATACATTGCTATTAAACTCCAAATTTGATAAAAAGCACAAGCTGTAACTATGATGAAGAGCTTAACTGTCAAAAAAAAAAAGGCCACATATGATGCGTTCATCCAAACGACAAAGAAAAACCAATTCCAATTGTGCTGGTACATAAAAATCATGTATTAATGTCCATGGAAATAAAAACCATTGGGGTAACACTGAATGAAACGGAAGGTCTACCCTTCAGAGGTAGGTAGAGCTGTACATGATCATTCCTAAAACAGTTTGCAAAGCGGGATCGCAGGAGAAAAACAGGGAATATTGCAGTGATTTAAGCTAGGTCATGTGCTGGTGCTACAATTACCGGACATTTCTGAAAGAGACAGCATTATTTTTTTTTTCCACAGAAAAGCAATTTAAAGCACATACAGTATTTTACATTTCATCTATACTGGTATATAAAAACAAACTAAGAATAAAAGTTAAACTCCTGAAATTAGGACTGACGTGGATAAATGGTAGTAAGCGGTCAAACCACAAGACGAGATTTACAAATGAGCAAAGATGCTTTTCCATGTGACCGGATTACACTTCACCAGAAAGCTAGAGCGAAACGGAGAGGCCATTAAATATACATCAAATCTAGAGTAAAAAAATTAATAAAAAGCCAGCTTGTCTATGAAAAAACACCTTGAACTAAAAAGGAATGCATAAAGAATTAAAACCAAAGGGCAAGTTGTGTTTTACAAACTTGACAGGAAAAAATATATATGTACAAATGTTATATATACATATACACACATAGTTGAATGTATATATTCATGTTCTATATATTTATATTCAACCGCTCATTCTCGTTGAAGTTAGCCAGTGGCCTGGAAGGGCAGAGGGTCCCTTTGAGCACCAAAAGGAGTGACGCGAGTCCACTTCTGCACAGCGCTTTGCGTTAAAGTCAAAATCAGGCATAGACTCCACTCCAGAGCGGAGCCGGACGACCAATCAGAAAGAGTCTCCTCGGCCTCACCTTCGGCTCCATAAATGTGTGTGTGTATAGAAAACATATGCATACATCAAGTCATTTGTTTTAAAACATTAGTCCAGAGCCCCACAAACCCCATCCCATCCCTCCCTCACTCCCGCCCGCCCCACATAAAAGAACACCCATGTAGGCAAGTCTGTAGTTGAAATCCTTATGGCAAAGAGTTTGTGGCAAATTCTCCTTTCCCCGCTGCTTAAAAACAGTCCGGTTGGCAAGAAATGTTCGTTTTCGTTGACATTCAGTCTGGGGGTAGAAGGTCATGCAGCCGAAATCTCTCTCTTATGTGTGGCCGAACATCCTCGTTCTGAATAAAAACACACACGTCAACAAAAACACAGGCATGCACAACACCTTAGATATGAGTGTACAATTATTCCCAACTTAAAGTGTGTGGCACCTGAACCCAAAAGATACAGGAACTGATCTGACACAGATAATGGATAGAGTATTACAGACGACAGACAGTTTCTCAATATTTTCAGCTGATGTTTTAAAAAGAAAGAATTAAAATCAATGTAATTTTTTTTATAATGCATCATACAAGTTTTGTTTTTTTAAAACAACCACATAATAAAGGTACATTCATATTTGTGATATCAATTACTCTGTAAACTGGTTTAGAAAAAAAAAAAAAATGGTTAAGAAGTCAAATAAAAAAGTTTGTCAGAAAAATTATGAAAAGAGCATAGTTTTAAAATATTATACATTATTATTATTTCCTCAGAATTAAAATTGCAAAGACATTTTTTAAATACATTTATATTAATATTAAAAACAACTAATTAAAACCCATCACTTCATGATGGTATAGAGTTATTTACAGATATTCTAATATATGATATTAAATATGGATAGCAATTAGTGCTGGGGAAAAAATTAATCGTGATTAATCACAAAATAAAAGTTTGTGTTTACATGATATATGCGTGTGTCCTGAGTATAATTATTATGTAAATGTACACACACAAAAAAATTATATTTTTATTTAAAAAAAATTCTATTCATATATAAGAAATTATATATACACACACGCAAATATTTCTTAAATATATACATGAATGCGTGTATTTATATATACAGTACACACACACATATTATGTAAACACAAACTTTTATTTTGGATGCGATTAATCACGATTAATTTTTCCCCGGCACTAATAGCAATACTTTTGTAAATTGGCATAGACATTTTTTAAAAAGCAAAATAAAAAGCACTGATATTATCTAAAAACAACAACAACAACAACAACATATTAAAGTGTGTCATGAGAGTAAAATAAATAACTAATAATAATTTATTATCAATGTTATCATTTAACCATTCTTATTTAAATTGCAAATAAGTCTTATTTAAAATTAAAATGCATGTAATATCTATACAAAACAACAATAGAAAAACCTAATTTTGTTTTTTTACATTTATGATACAAGTAAGTATTTTAATATCTTAAAAAAAACACCCCCCCACACACAAACGGCATCATTAAAAGCAGCACACAAAAGACAAGACGCACATACCAGTTCCACCAGCTTCTCCAAAAACGGCACCAGCTTCAGGAGCTCATTGTCATTCTTGTCCACAAACCAACTCTCAATGGGGATCCCATTGGAAAGCTGCAATGAGAGAAGCACATCCTGAGCTTTACATACTAATAACTCCGACACAGACCACATCAATGAAGCTGAAACCCAAGGCGGCTTCACCAACCTGATAGGCAAAAGCCTGAGGAGAGTTGTCTATGATCACCGTCTTGGAGAGATCCCTCCCGAGGATGTTAAGGTCTTTGATGTAGTTGCCTTGGACGCAAACGCAGTGCTCGCGGAACAATCTGTGCCTGAGATACCAGAGGAAAGACATTTTCAGCTTAATAGTCACTTTAAACACCTTACAGCTGGAGAGTTCAGACATTTGTTCCCACCACACCTTCATACTATTAATGCAGCTGCAATTTAATGCAATTAAACTGCTTGAGGGAAGACCCAATAATTTAAAGCAACTGACCTAACCAACTGTTTTTTAGGATCCAGGATGTTCAGCAGCTTGTCAGCATATACCTTCTTGGAAGCAGTGAAGAGAATAATCTGCAGATAAATTCAAGTTTGCCATTAATGCCAGTCATGGGTGAAAACGGTAGAGCACATCATTGACAGGACATTCATTATGGCTCGAGAACAAAACGTGACAGGACTGAACGCGCAAGTGAATGACCAAAGACTAGGAATGCACCGAATGTTCAGCTACCGAAAATGTTTGGCCAAAGCGGCAATTTTCAGTTTAGGGCCGAAATGGTTTCGAAGGGCTGAAATCATTGACCAAAACAGTGAAAGTTTAATTTGCGGTGGTATGAGTCTATTTCATGCTCACAACATGGATAAACATGTCAGTTTAATATTAATCAGGTTATTAAATAAACCATTTTCGTTTCCTGAACATTTTGGTTTTGGTATTTAGGAAACAAAATAAAAATAAAAAACATCAATCAAATGGCAATAATGTTTGATAAAGGTTTGCAAGTCTTGCACCCAGCCGCAGCAGAATTGTTCATAAGCTTCTGAACTCTTGCATTGTGTAGGCACTGATGCCATTAACCAGGTAACTGATGTGAGAGGTGCTCTATTCTGTAGTTGCAGGTCGTATGGTTCGATGTTGTTGATGTCAAGCAATTTGATGGTGTTATTTAGTCTCTCCCAATAGAGCACCGTTCTTGCCGCTTCCTCTATTTCTTCCAAAGAAACTGCGCCATATCGCAAAAATGCAAGCAAATCTCAAGCTGCTTTCTCAGTCTCACTGTCGAAGTAACCACGGCAACGGATAGCGCATCCTGCCAATATGGCGGCGCCTTCCCAAAATGCGACGTGATGTGAACATTGTGCGGTCACCTTCTCATTCTCTGAGTGTAAATGCTCATCCAAAAATTTTAATTCTGCATTTACTCACTCATGTTTTCACGCGTCACGCAAGGATTTGAACGTCCGTGTTTACTACAGTATGTGCGTCGTTGTAAATCTGTTCATCATATAAAGCGTCCTCATATGAGGACATTACATTTTTGCCTCTTGACACAATGATAGTCAATTTTGTAAATCGTAGACCTGTTGGCCACATTTAGGGACACTGCCCAAACCATCTTGTGGTGATATCACAACATTACACCACTGTCAGTGAGAACAAAATGGCTGGAATATCAGCAAAAAACTTCTACCCCAGTTCCCGAAAGAAAAATGACCCAGGTAAAAAATAAATTCAGATTAAATGAATGAAACATGTATTTATGTACAATCCTGTCTCGATCATCATATGGGGATTAAAATTTGACATATTTTAGTAATTGAAGCAATCTAGGACATCAATAAATGTGAAGTATTCGTTTGAGGACATTCTACCACGTGGTTAGCTAAACATGGGAATATTTAGATGGATTGCATTAGCATTGAAAAAACAACAACATTTGTCTCTGTGTGTATGTGTGCACGTGTGTGTGTGTGAGCAGAGTAAATCATGGTAAATCATAGTAAATAATACTACAATATGGTTTTATCAAGGTGAATCGTACTAGAATCCTGGTAAATCATTCTAGTAAATAATACTTATTGTTTTAAGCTGAAATTTTAATTTTGACTAATTAGGACCTCCTGGCCTCAACAGCAAATAATATTTATTTTAGTTATGATAGACATGAGGACATCTTTTTCTGCAAAAACTACTTTCTGTACAAAAACAAATTTTAGGTATTGTACTTATTAGGTCCTACATATCCCAAATAGCAAGAACAATTATAAAATGCACACCAGGCAAACTCTCGGGTCTCAGGAGGATAAAGCCACGGTGTCTCATCAGAAGACTTTGGTTAGACCACTCGATTAGTTATTTTTAGGATGCCTTTTAGAGGAATGGACTTTAAATGGAGGGACAGAAATCTCTCTGGTTTCATGAAAATATCTTAATTTGTGTTTGGAAGTGAAACGAAACGTCATGAGGGTACATGATAACAATATACATTTTTGGGTGAACTTTACCTTAGAAATACAGTAACCTGAGCCTTGCATAAAACAACTCAAAGATACATAGTCACGTTTTATATTGCAATATCTCGATTAATGATGTATCGTTACACCCCAACTGTTTAATGAGATTTTGCACATGTGCTTCACAACAACCTCAAATTTTTACATTTTATTTCAAAGATTTAATAACTGAACCATATCAACTGCATTATGGTACTGGAAAAACAACGACTCACCTCATAAATCTGAGACATGCGTTCCAGGAATTCTCTAAAGAATGGTCGTAACCGGACGTACACCTTTAGGAATTAGAAAGAAAATCACAAACAGAGATGAAAGGTTGAAAAGGTTGTCTAAGAAGTGAAATCTTCATTGTTTGAAATGCTTGTTCCGTACCTGGTAAATGACGTCTTGGAAAAGCACAGGAAAGGTCAAAGCTGCATCTTCCAATTCATTGAGACTGCAATGGACCAACGTCTCATCCTGGAATAAAACCACAGCGACGGCTTAATCCTTGCATCAAAAAGAGCTTGCATCAAACAACTAAGATCAGAGACGAATGCCAACTTACCAGATCCAGGACGAGGGAGAACTCGGGCGTGCTCCTGGTTTTCAGAGGGAGCGCAGGCTTACGGGTGAGCTGCTCTTCAGTCAAGGGTGGCACGTGTTTAATAAAGAAATACCTGCAAGACAGATACAAGTTAGCACACAAGCTTGTCTATATTGAGGTTAGTCCGATTTCAAGCATGTCGAAATTTGACTCACGGGTCAAAAACTTCCCAGTCCTCTTCATAAGTCCCCTCTGGAGGAGGTGATGGCGGGACATCCGGGTAATTGCTGTTGGATCCTACAACTAACCAAGAGAGAAAGTGTGAGAATGGACACCTTCAGGCAGCGGTACAGCTGGAAAACATGCCAGACACTCACCAGTTAGCGGAGGCATATCAGCCTCTGTGACGATCTCGCCTTCCTCTACCGTTGTGTCTACGTGAGGCAGCGGTCTAGGGTTTAGTGCAGGGTCAAAGGTCAGGTCTTGGCCGTCTGTGGTAGTGCTGGTCGGGGTTTCCTCAAGCTGCTCCATTTCGAGCTGCTTCACGATCTCCTCAGCTTCCACCGCCTGGCCCGGGGAATCAGAGCCGGTCGTAGCTGGAGGATGAGGAAGTGTCGGTTTAACAGGAATGAAAATGCTGCAATTTCAGTGGTAAATGTTTGTTTGCAGCAGGTCTTAGACAGCAGTGAAGAGTCTCAATTCTGCCCAACTGCTTTACTTCAGAAAAGCTGCACTTTGAATTTCAGTTCTACATTTTGACAAAAAAAGGTCTACATGCTTCTTTGGACATTTCAGTTTGACTTCTCTGATGGTTTGCATCTGGTTTGTGGACATCTTCATGATCCTAAAAACAATAGCTGCTTTTCCACTGTCGAGCCAAACTGTTCATGTTGCTTAACCGATCTGTGCCAATCCAGCTCAGCCGGTACAGATATGGTTTCATTTTCCACTGTGGGCCTGATAATAGAGCTCTCAAAGTTTGCAGACCGTATGAGATGCAAATAGTGAATGCGTTATGGAGGATGATCAGATATTTCTATTTTTTAACTTGTGTTTACTTCGCTCAAATAGCCAGCTACAGATAAATGACCAATCCCAAGTGGCGACGTCACTACACACATTCTACCAGCACGGTTCGGCGTGGTTAGCAACCATGCTGAGAACTCTGGGCCAAGTAATCGTGCCGTGCCAAACGCAAGTGGAAATCAAACTATAACCGTCCCTTACTGTTCTTCAGACCATCCGGCCCAATAGCGGAAAAGGGGTTAATGTCTAAATCTCTATTTGGCTATTGGTTACACTGAGGTGACGTAGTTACATTGTACTCAAATAAGTACTGAGTAATATTAAGTAACTGCATGAACTCAATACCAAAACACGTCTGGGAAATAATTGAAATATTTTCTCTCACTCACTTGAAATGAACATGAAGCTTCCGCAAAGAAAAGTTCACAGCAAGTGGTTTGATCCAAAGATGAACAAACTAGTTCAGACAAAACTATTAAGGGTGTTAATTAAGGGATAATGTATATTCGTTGTACACTTATTACTTTTTTTTTTTTTACCACGTAAATAATTACAGGGACATATTGAACCGAGATTAATGTTTTAAATCGTATCTCTTTATAAATACATTTTGTACAGCGTACAAAACAATCGTCCAGACAAGATTAATTTTCAATACAATCAAAAACGGAGAAGCAAGACGCAAGTTGCTTTTAAATGAAACGAGAGAGCACGTCCGTTGTGATGCGCTGTTATAATGCGTTGCTATTGACGACGGTCATTATAAGGAAGGAAATGCCACAGAATAGAATCTTACTTAGAGTGCATAGCGCTGCTTATTTTATTTGTTGTTTGCTGATTTTCAAATATAAAACTTTAAATATTCTGTCCCGTCCCTAGTAGTAACGCATAACTACATCTGTGCAATAAGTGGAATGACTGTTTCCCTTAAATGTCCATCTAGTTTGAACTAGATAACTGCTTTCTTCATGGAAGCTTTGATTTAAAGAGCTAGTATAATATTTCAACTCAAGTCAAGATTTCATGTCTAATTATTTACTTATGTGGCACGTAGCCATGTAATAAGCAGAATAAACTCTTTCAGTGTGATGCAGGACCCCTCCACTTCCTGATCACTCTGTCAGGGTTTATTCTGCGATGATAACCGGCTGGATGTACATTAGGGCTGTCGCTTTTTATTCGATATTCGAATATGATGTGAAATATCCGTAATCAAACTATAAATACACTATGCGGTTTTTAAAGTGCCATGTAGCGCATTTTTTACAGTCTATGATTAGACCATTTGTTTTTTATTTTATTGTTTGCCCTCACATCCAATAGAGGGCGCTCTAAACATACTGTAGGGCAGGTCCATCACCAAATCAAGCGAATAATAGCCCGTCTGTTTTGAAAATGGAAGATAACTCTCAGAACGGCCAGCCTGAGCGGACAATTCACCCTTCACAGCAAGTTTGATTGAAAGCCGAATTTGCCATTTTTTCCAAAAAAGCAGTCAGTAGATTAACGTTGGTGGACTTGAACTTGAAGACGTTGTGTACTGACGTCTTTCCGCGGTTGAAACAACATTTCTTTTAGTGTTCATGCATGTTTATTTGATGCTTATCAATGAACAAGAAGGAAGAGATGATCGGTTAACCGTTACAGCGATCACGACACATTAAAGAGACACAAAACGGTATTTATTGTTTACATTTCTTAAAAAAAAAAAAAAAAAGACAAAATTTGAAAGTTGAGACTATTTCAAATCTGTCCTGTCTGTCGGCATGTTGTCAGTGTCCTCTTTGCTCCATGATGTATTTTCTCAAACATGAGAACGTGTGTGGTGTGAGAGCGCCACGGCTTGTCGGACATAGCAACAGTAACTAAAGGGGGCGGGTCTTTGTGAACGGTAGATATTCGAATACATTGCTTGATATCCGTTCAAATTAGATTTTTCTCAAAAATGACAGCCCTAATGTACATTATCCACAGCAATGCACAATAATGTTGTTTATGATAACGCTATGTATTGCAATTGTTGTCTGCTGCTTTAAAAGCTTGAGGTTTTGCTAAAAACTGGATTCTTTTTAATATGTGTATTTAAAAATAAGAGACAGTCTCAAGATGTTAAAATCGAAAGTTATCCCAACTTACACATTTTAAGACAAAAATATCAGTTAAAAAGAAATGTATTCTTAAGGTATCATCAACCTAGCCCAGGAATATGTAATTAAATATAGTCAATATTTATTTAATGTTTCATGCTACACATTTCTGTATATCAAAAGGACTGAGAAGGTGACTAACTGTGTGTCATTTTGGCATATACATTTATCAGCTGACAAGTGCGATCACAGGCTCTTACCGGTTTTGTTGGCAGGCGAGAAGAAGCTAAAAACGGGAGAGAAGATGGTTCCCAGGAGGGTGGTGCGGGGCGGACTGCTCGGGGTTTCTGTCTGCACCTCCAGCTTCCCGTTGGGCTTCACTGGTATACTCTGACCTGTCATGGTATCTGATCAGAAGAAAATGAGAAACATTTAACACTGGCACTGACAGCCTGCATAACCGTTCACAACAAAGGTCATTTACAAACAGAACTCTTAAAAGAAGAGTAGCCTGTTTATCTGTGAGTGTCAGCACTCCTACCTCCATTGACAGGGCCTTTCCTGCGGGCTCTGGGGTTTGCTCTGCTGGGCAGGTTCCCACCGGTCGGAGTGGATGTGATCAGATTACTGTCCGAATCACAGTCTACACGGCTTCTCTTAGCAGGAGTGCACTGCTCCACCTGACATTAAGAAACACAGCTGAAATCAAAGCGCACTTGTGTCACAGACTCAAACAAAATTATCTCAAGTCACAAGTTCATACCCTAACCTTGACAGCATTGCCTCTGATGAACCGTTTGATGGTGGAGAAAATGCCTGTGTCTCGCTTCTGCATCTTGCCGTCTTCGGAGGGCAAAGTGTGTTCCACCTCGGAGTGCTTCCTCTTGGTCTTGGCAGTCCGGGCGGACGGGGTGGCGCTCCGCTGCTGAGATGCCTTACGCACTCTCAGCCTCATTGTCCCAAAAGTCACATGTAAGACTGGAAAAGACAAAACCAGTTCATCTACCATGAAAAAGATGCAGGGCAGAACCATGCATATTTGCATACATTTCAATACGGCTACATTAATAACACTGAATGCGAGATATTCAGCTGTTGGGAAATTCCATTCCGGAGATCAGTCATGGCAACTCAAGGAAAACAATCAGTTCTCTTCCCTGCTGCCGTTGACAAGAAATGTCTCCACAGCACCCTACTGCCTGTCTTTAAGAGTGCCACAAAATGAGGGGGAAAATCACCCAATCAATGGCGCAAACTATTGAAGACTATGATGGGTTAAATGTCTGGTTGCAAACCTTCACACTAGGCTTGCTGCGGTAGTCGGTGTTGCCAGTGTTCAGACGCAACACCGGTGCCACGGTGGGCAAGTGATTTTTTTTTAATAGTAAAAAAATGATATAGTTTAGTTAGACAACTGACCCTAACAATTAAAAAAACTGAACGTGTCTACTTAACACATTGTGAGCGAAAGCAGCAGCGGCTCAAACCAGCAGCAGGAGTCAGATTTCATTCATCACGAGAGCGAGGAGCTGACTAAAGATGATGTAAGACTTGGTTTCTAGGCGAAATGTAAAAGTGCCTATTTAAGTGAGTTTGTCATTGTACTGTTTTGTGGTTGTGTTTTTCATTAAGAATAGGCAAATTAACCCACCATTCAAGCAACCCACCCCCGAATTGGCACTAATTCTAAACCGAAAGTAAAATGCACACTGCCGCACAGGCATTCACTGAAAACACTCTATTTGCGCCGCACCGTTATGAATGCCAGAGCGGCCATGCATGTTCAGAAAGACATGTAAAGTTTGAAGATCAACTTTTAAAAAACATGTCGAGAATTATTTCCATTCCACTGCAACTCATGTTTTTATATGCACAAATAACTCTGTGACTGGCACTTTGGCTCTTTGTATTAAACTATGCATGAATACATGATGCTGTTTCATACATAATTGTTTATGCAATTTACAAAATTAAATTCGTTTTTTATGTTATGCACTTATGCATTAATATTTAGCTTATTACATTTTTCCCCTTACTGAAATTATGCCTTTTAAAATTAATACAATTCAAATATTAATATTTAAGTAAAACATTTGAATTTAGTTTTTCAGCCATTTTGATAGCCCTATGAAAACTTCACCCAATACCAATAACCGATAAAGCTTTATATTTGGAAGCCGATAACCGATATATAGGCTGATAAATGTAAATCCAAATGTTGATATAATTTTTGAAAAGCCTGATTAAAAAAATAAAAAGTCCCAAGCACTTCATCATAAATCACACATATACAGTACATTAGCCTAGTTTGAACCAGTGTGACTTACATTTTTTTTAAAACTTCTATGCCCAACTTTCTTTTTTTATCCATTACAAAAAAATGTATCCATTACAAAAAAATGTTACATAAAATGGAATAACCACTGCAGAGACAATAATGAAACGATTCTTGTTCAACCATATTGTTGATGAAAATATGAGAAAAATAAAAGTGCTAGTTATTAATAATGCATCATTGTTTTTTGAAAAAGATATTAACTGCTGAATGAACTAAACTGAAGCGCTGTGTTTGTGGGTTAATTAACTCGACCAAAAACATCCTATACGAGAATCATCTGCAAACAATGTTAAAACTTATATCTGCACAAAATTAGGCAAACACTCAAGTGAACTTTAATGTAGATTAAATTTACACAACAAAGAATATATTATACATCTGATTATTTCTGTACCTGAAAGCTACAGTTAGACCTGCATTTCATCATTCATCTTTGTTCTGTTGTATTTACGTTGGCATGTTGAATGTTAAACGGATCCAATCCATGTTCAATAGAAATCAGGTTATGATTAGGGATGTCAACGATTAAACGATTAATTGATTGTTAATTTAAACGATGATTGATCATGGGAATTTGTGGAAATTGAAATCCCTAGTTATGATGTAGCAATAAACTAGCTACTATACTGTGTTTTTGAACTTGGAAATTGTTATTAAATTGAATTAAATTTGTAAATAAAAGAGAAAGTGACAAATGTCAGTATCGGCCAATTGTTGTTCGTTAAAATCTGTATAGTATATAAAAAAAAAATCCTATCAGTGCATCCCTGCTAAAGATGATCACCAGTAAACTTGAGCACTTTACTACAGCGATAACTAAATAATCCATTATTTATCGCTTTAATATATAGGCTTATTATACGCGAGCCTCTGGGAGTTTGTGAGGGATATTTATTTTATTTTTAAGTATAATTGTGATTTACAACAGTAGGCTAATATATGAGTGTCCATTTTTAAATTAAGTTAAAACATAATATAATTAATAAAAAACACAAGTTGAGTCCACTTTAAAGTCCAGCTACAAAGTCAAAATAAAATACTACAGTAAAAAAAGATTCATTATTTTATCTATTTACAATGTCATGTGACCAATAACTGACATCAGAAAAAGAAAAAAAAAATTATATTAACTTAATCTCAGAGGGTAAATATTTGACATCTAAGAAGTTTGGCTGACAAAAAAAATTGGGGACCCTTGGTTTAGATGCATTTGTCACAACAGTCCAGTTTATGGTAAAAAACCCAAACCTAAAACCTTAGTTATGTCAACACAGGATTGGTCACTTTGTCTCTTCCCTGGCTGATTAGACAAGACAGAGACAGATATTATATTATATTATATTATATTATATTATATTATATTATATTATATTATATATATATATATATACATACATACATACATACATATATATATATATATATACACATACATATACATATATATATATACACATACATATACATATATATATACACATACATATACATATATATATACACATACATATATATTAGTGCTGCAACGACGCGTCGACGTCATCGACGACGTCGACTACGGAAATACGTCGACGTGCGTGAAATGCGTCGCGCCGTGATCATACATTCATCTCGCGTAATGGCGGCTTCTGCTCCTGGGAATGGAGAAAGTTCCATTCTATCACAAAACCTAGACCACGATTATCAAAAGTATGGGGATACTTTAAACAGAGGCCAACCAAAATGGTCCTTTTTCCTTTTGCAAAGCCGAAATGGCGTTACGTTACCACGGCAGCACTGCGATGCACGAGCTCCTCACACCGGCTTCACCGCACACGCAAACAGTGTGTTGGCAGGGCAAAAGCGGTGCGTATGGAGAGGGGAGCCGCGGCCAGTTGTACATTCACACTGGCTGCGTTTGTCTCGCGCAGCTGAACCGCGGCTCGTATATTGCAAATACAGACGAATATCGTCAATTCTGTCACTTTCGGTGTTCTCCTCCGACCCCTGTCTGTCTCGTGCTTTGATTAATGATGGGCAGCGATATCTTCTGCAAATGCGACTGTGTTCTCCTCTTTCCCAAACACACATAACATGCTGTATAAAGGTAGTTTACGTGATAAAAGTACTCTTAATGTTAATATAAGCCTCTAGTTTTAATCATTTAAACAGGCATTTGAAGTTTGAGCAAAACTGGCAGTGTGCTTTCCAGTATTTTATTTTTTTAAATCACAGCGCGGATGTCATATGGTGTTTGTGAAACACACAGAACACTCCACTACATGATTTCAAGGTGAAATTAGTTATTTTGCATGTTAATCAGGTCAGTTTTGATCAGAACAATGCACTGTGGCTTTAATTCAGCGTGAGCAGCGCGTCAAAAATAGACCCGGCGCGAAACGATCGCGGCACTGACGCTTCTGCTCTGCTCCTGCTACGCGCCGCTGCGCTGCCTCTGCTGCCGGTGTGAATGCACTCATCTGTTAACATGAGCGTTGGTAAAAATATGCGCTGCTTACGCGCGGTGTGACATCCAGTGAACATGCTTAAGCTTCCATTTTCCACAACTGATGTGTGCGTTGATGAATGTTTATATGTGAATAAAAGCCTAAATTAAATCTGTTCATCATATAAAGTGATTGTGTCTCTTCAGAAAATGTGGACTAAACCACTCAATTAATTTGTATTAGCTTTACAATTTACGATAAACTATTTGAAGTGTCAAAGTGGTAGTTGCATTAGTGCTGCAATTATTGTGTTTGTTTTTCTCAGGAAGAGGCAAAGCTTAGAAGAAGAATTCTTTCAAAATGTGCGCGTCGCGTCATACATTCATCTTGCATAATGGCCCCAGCTCGTTACACTTACCGATAGCATACTCAACTTGATTGTAAAAGATACTTTATGGCACTT
Organism: Gobiocypris rarus; assembly: GCA_023029165.1. NCBI lineage: Eukaryota > Metazoa > Chordata > Actinopteri > Cypriniformes > Gobionidae > Gobiocypris > Gobiocypris rarus. The sequence continues at coordinate 20,088,437 of CM040913.1, forward strand.
TATTTTTGTATACTGTAAAAACTAACTTGCAGTACTTTTTGGTAAAAATTTAATAAAAGTTGAAATATTATATTAGAAGTAGTACTTATCATTTTTGTATAGTTATCCAAAGGATTCATTAGCTAATCAAAAAAGAACACTAGATTGAAAATAATAATAATAATAATCGTTAGATTAGTCGACTAATCAAAAAATAATCGTTAGATTAGTCGACAGAAAAATAATCGTTAGTTGCAGCTCTAATATATATATACACATACATATACACATACATATATATATATACATATATACATATATATATACATATATACATATATATATATATATATATATATATATATATATATATATATATATATATATATATATATATATATATATACATACATATACACATATACATATATACATATATATATATATATATATATATATATATATATATATATATATATATAAATATATATAGTGCTCTAATTCATCCAGGATTCATAAAATATTTTCTATATTTTAAATATTTATAACAAGTATTAAATATTTAATCAGATTGAAAAACAGCAGAGTGTGCTGGTGAGAACTGACACTGTTATAATGGTGTGTAAGAGCATGTTGGAGAAGAATAGAAAGCAATAGTACAGGAAGCGACTATATTCTACGGTCATAATGATGTGAATTAAATGTAGAAATAGAAGTCTCGTTTTTTTTAATGATGTTGTGTGTTCTTAAAACCATTGGTATGCGCCTTGGAAGCAAACTAGTGAAAGTCTTCAGCTGTGCTGTGTGCTCCTCCAGTGTGTGTGAAGTGGGCGGGGACGAATCATGTCTTCTCCTTTGCTTGTTGAATCTAAACAAATGTAGCTTGCCATTAGCCCGCCGATTATTTCAAGCACATTTCCGTGATTTAAAACGTGGTACATTTAAGAGCCAACACTACACACCAATAAAAATATGATCTACTTGATTGTTTTTTTGTCAGTTCGCACAGCTCGCGCTTTCAAGCTGCATTATTAAGCAAAAAATGGTCGCGCGCAAGTTAGCAAGCCAATCGGTTACCGTTAGTTGTTCTGACATCAAAACAAAATAAATCGTCAACAACAATAGCCCGTAAAATAGGACCAGGGACTTCGAGCTACACGCGTCATTTTTCCTGTCTTAATTACACGTTTTATTTTGATGGGGATATTTGAGCACGAGGGTGTTTTAACGTCAGCGGCTAACGCTAACAGATGACTTGTTGGCTGTCTCGCGACACCCGCGCTCTGCGTCTCGTAGCTCGCGCTCCAGCGCACGAGCCTTTTTGCACTGTAAACACGCACGGAAAAAGAGACGTTTTATTTATCCTATGACGTTTCATTTTTTAATAACTATATGTATAAATGCCGTATAAAACATTAGCGCTGCGCCGTCTTCATCTGCATGAAGAACATATTCTCACATAAGGAGGGGGCGAGTCGTGAAGACGCGAGATTTCAAAGCACTGCGACCGTGGCGTAGGGTTAAATATTTATTTTTGCCTGTATGTGATCAAAATATGTTCGGTTTAAACACTTACATGCCAGGGGTCGCGACGACACGATCCGAAGATGGTTGTGGATCTGGCCACGGCGGCTGAAGCGGCCCGCGCGAGTGTCTGTCGGTCACTTCTCTGGCGGAGTGCGAGTCACAGAACGACAGATAGATCTGATACAGCTGCTCGGGACGCCATTTCCCGCCTCCTCTCAGAGGGATTCTTGCGAAGAACCCGGATGATGCTGTGCATTGCCGCGCATGCGCATATATACTGGAGGATGGCGGCGGTAAGGAGGATTGTCAAATTTACATGATAGGGGAATGAATATTGAGTCTCTTTTTGTCATGATCACTTTTGGGATTAACTGAAAACATGGCTAAAATTACAAATGGCATCTATCTATCCGTCTGTCTGACTAGCTATCTATCTGACTGACTATCTATCCATCTGTCTATCTGTGTAACAGTTATTTGTGACTATCTATCATCTGTCTATCTTTCTATCATCTAACTGTCTGTCTGACAAGCTCTCTATCTATCTACCTGTATCTGTCTGTCTGTCTCGCTATCAATCCATCTGTCTGTCTGACTATCTGTGTATATTTGTGACCATCTATCTATCATCTGTCTATCTTTCTATCATCTATCTATCTGTCTATATATCATCTATCAGTCTCTATCTGTCTGTCTATCATCTGTCTGTCTGTCTGTCTATCTATCATCTATCTGTCTGTCTATCTATCATCTGTTTGTCTATATGTCTGTCTGTCTATCTATCATCTATATGTCTATCATCTATATATCTGTCTGTCTGTCTATCTCTCTATATATCTGTCTGTCTGTCTATCTATCATCTATATATCTGTCTGTCTATCTCTATCTATTATCTATATATATATATATATATATATATATATATATATATATATATATATATATATATGTCTGTCTGTCTATCTATCATCTATATATTTGTCTATCATCTATATATCTGTCTATCTATCATTTATATATCTGTCTGTCTATCTATCTATCATCTATCTGTCTATCTATCTATATATCTGTCTGTCTGTCTGTCTGTCTATCTATCATCTATATATCTATACATAATCTATATATCTGTCTGTCTATATATCTGTCTGTCTATCTATATATCATCTATATATCTGTCTATCATCTATATATCTGTCTATCTATCTATCATCTATATAACTGTCTATCTATCTATACATCATCTATATATCTGTCTGTCTATCTATACATCATCTATATATCTGTCTGTCTATCTATAAACATTTAAAGAGTCAATACAGACTTCTTAAAGAACCTGTTCTTTATTTTCATATTTTAAAAATGTATTGCCTTCTGAATGATAAGCAAAGGTTATTCATGGAAAATTCACAAGTATAATGTTTTTTTGTTTTGTTTTGTTTTAAATCACAGGGATATAGATTATGCCATAGACAAAACATTTTAGCACTGTAATTAGACAATTTTAAAAGCTAGCAACCTATATTTTAAAGCAGACATCTCTGGATATTCATTTGTGCAAGTTAAGCACCAACAAAGAGAAATGTGTTAACAATGGGAAACATTACATTTTTACTCTGTCCCCTTTAAAGGTTTATTCTATTTCATTCCCATATGCATGATGGTCCGGTATGGTCCTGGGCCTCCCCAAATTCCCCTTAATTTTAGGAAGAAAAACAAAAATAGGAAGAGAAAAAAATGTCAGGCTTGTAATCAAAAGGTTAAGTTGAGATCAGAGATCAGTGCATGATCAGTACTTACTTGAGAAGTCCATGCCAATACAAATGTGGCATGACATCAGCTTTCATGTGGTACATGATCCTGCTCTCTTTACTTTGGTCCACTGGGAACGTCTCCAGTGGCTGCCCGTCATAATCAAATTCTGCCAAGATGACTGTGTTGTAGCTTGTAACCAGAGGGCATGAGGTGTAGCCATCATACTGCAACATCCACACAACAATTAGCATTTCATATGAATAATTAGTATGCAATAATATGTAGCTATTTTGAATGTTGAATGTAATCCGTAATTTAATTCATTTATCAATGTATGCACTGTTTATGTATATGTACTTGCTACTTTTGTGTGTAGTTGTATAAGAAAAAAATATATTTTTGAAACAGCATACCACCATACTACTTGTACTATTTCTGTAATAGGCATGCATAACGTGCATGGTATGCATATTTTCAGTATGCAGACAATGCAACTAGATGACTACCACATTAGCCAAACTGTTCAGAATACAACACACTCTCTGCGTGCAAAGTCGTCCACTGTCTTGAGTAGGATCTACATTTGAATTTACTTTACTTAAACAAGTACAGTCTATATAGTATGAATATGGGTAGTATGAATGTAATCTGGACGTACTACATCTGCCATGTTATGGTCAAGTGACCTACCAGCATCAGTTGCATCACGTCACTTTCATTCATAAATTCCCTCCCGTGGCCTCATGGGATAGTAAAGTGTTGATTGGATGCAGTATCTTGGTGGAAGTAAGGTACTTTTCGCCTTCTGTTTTTCGAATACTATTCGGATATACTACTCTTTTGTCGTACTGTTTTTCGCATTCTATATAGTAGGAAAGTATTCGATTTCGGATGCAGCAACTGAGTACCGTGTGGAATAACTCTATCCCACAATGCAATGCACTGGACTTAATTTTTTCATTGAATGTCAAAAGTGTGACAAATAAACCAGAAGTAATACATGTTACACGTTCCATCCACCAGCTGGAGTGCCCTTGATTTCCACCAGAGGGCACTCCTTCCGTCTTGGTTATCTCACCATGAACTACATTACCCTCCCTATAGAGTGGTGCAGGTATGACATCGCTTTGTACGCCAACCGACATTTTGCATCACACTGGTTCCTTCAAGAAAAACCCAATAGGATTTTCCCATAGGCTTTTGGATTATCAAAAAAAAAAAAACGCTCTGTGATCAACAAAGGTTTATGAAACGTACACGGTTTGTCCATCAAGATGATTATCACAAATTAACACATCTTTTAATAATTTTAAAGTCTAAATGCAGTCGCCAGAAGTAAAAAGCTAAAGGTAGGCTATAAATGGACTACACAACTGAGCAAGGGTGCTGGAGCGATTGTTAATGAGATGAACGCAACACACGCCTTGCGAGCAGCGGGACTTTTATTATGCCACGGTCGCCGGCACCATTTCCGCTTTTCCGGTCATGAGTATGAGGTAATGCAGCTCTGTTTATCATATTAGATGCATCTGAGTGTGTTGAAAATGATGTTATGACGTTACTCTGTGTGTTCGCTCGGCGGCTGCTGTGACACTTGTTCACACTGCAGTGAGAGTAAAGCGCTTGCAAATATCTGCAAAATAAAACCGGAAACCGAGGGTAACGCAGATATGACGCAATTGACAGGCGACTCCCTCACACGTCCCGGCTTATTGGTTAAAATAGCAATTTTCTCACGATTTACAAATAGTTGGAAAAATCTGTGATATTGTAAGTACTCAACTGAACAAAATATATAACACTGGCCTAGTGGTTTTTGGATATTTTACTGAATAATATTTACATAGTGCACCTTTAACAAACACATTGCAAAAGTTTTATTGAAAGTAAAATCTATCAAATGCAATTAACTAATAAAATAAGATATCTAATAAATATATTTAATCTAATAAGATTAAATATCAAGTGTCTGTGTAATATGTGTTCTTATTATCAATTTTATCAGGGCTTGTTTTGTTTGTTCCATGAATGGCTAAACAGGCCATCAAAAGCCACAATATGTAATGTTTCGCCCGCTAGAGGTCGCTTATTTAAAACAAAGGTGTAGCTTGATGGCACCTTGATTTCGCAGAGCTTTTATTATGCCACAGACGCTTCTTTCACTCATGTTTTATATTAGATATATTTGAGTGTTTTGAAAGTTATGTTATAATGCTATTCTGTGCGTTCGCTCGGCGGCTACTATGAGACACTTGTTGCACACTGTAGTGAGCTAGATCGATATTAAACATGGTACTCGCGGTAAACAAGAAAACCAGATTTAAACAATAAGACTAAACGTGTTGAGCTCTATAACAATGATTGGTTTTCTGTCGCTGAATGTATCCAAACAGTTGCTCACCTGTCACATGTCTAAAACTGATCAGAGATCAAGTAAAAACCATAGAGACTTGTTCAATTGGTTCGCATCTTAATCTCAGTAACTCCGCATGATTCATTGGTTCACACAGGTCACCCACTCAGTGAACCACTAAAATTTCAAAACATTTCGAAACAAGTTATGACGTAGCGAAACCCCGTTTACTGAAAACAAGTGTCTAAATGTGACTATAGAGGTTGTCTGGGACATTAAACGTCATCAGCCAAACAGGTTAACTCATCTACTCACTAGTCCGCTTTCACAGCCTAGTGTTTATAATCTCACTTTAGCAAACTCTTATAACTCGAGCTTTCAGGAGAAAAGACTGAAAGAGCTGAAAGCTTAGTGATGGCGACATTGAAGTCATGCGACAAAAATACATCATCACCGCACCAGCACCACTCTATATTAGGACTGGATCCATGTCAGACTCAGAGCCAGTATGCAGCATGATTATGTTATTGTTTATTTTACCACTGCGCCCCCTGGTGGTGTACGTTTGTGGAACACAGGAAATGCTGTTGGGGGAGCAAAGGTATAGCGCTTCTACAGTGGCAAACCACATTAATGTTTATCCTTAAACATACTTACTATCTTATCCGGCGTCTGTTTCTTCAGAATTCTGCTGACAGTTCGGTCGAGTACTGCAGACTGTGCAGCTGCAGAAGATTATAGTCACATTTCAGTGAAACAAGCGTTAACAACTCTCATTACATAGGCTCAAAACGAATGGGAAATCACCTCACAAGTAACTACTAATTAATAGTGGAAAATGAGACAAAACAAGTTCTAGAATCTATCTGATGAGTACTGATAATTAACAAGAAAAGCAAGGACATATCTCCTACTTTTCCCTGAGAACACCACAATAAGATCAAGAAGTACCAGAAATTTATTTAAAGTGTTTTACCAACTGCTGCCGCCGTTTTGGACGTGGGTAGATTGGTGCAGTCTCCGATACCAAATACATTGGCATATGTCTTATGCTGAAGGTTGTGCTTATTTACATCCAGCCAGCCACTCACATCGTCCAGTGAGGAGCCTTTCAGCGCTGCAGGTGGTCCCATCGGAGGGGTAACGTGGATCATCTCGTACTATGACCAAGATGAAGGGTACATGACACACTCAGTCTACATCTACCAGAACTGAAGATGTTTCTTTCTTGTCAAATTTAACAATGGCTACCTTGAAAACCTCTGTCTCCCCAGGGTTGTCCAGATTCTCAAAAACAGCTTCCTGTTTGTCTGCCCTGACCTCGATGAGGTTTTTCCTGAGGTTTACATTAATGTCCCGTTTCTTCACAATCTCCCACAACGCATCTGCATATTTCTTGACCCCAAACAGCACTGGTAAGGAGGTGTTGAAAATAATGTTGGCCTTGGACCTTTTTCCTGTCTAAACAAACACAGTCTTTAAAAACATTATCAATTCTTTGAGTATTGTTGGTCATTTGGACAGTGATAGTATTAATGTATGGCACTGAATGATATTCATTTACCATGGTATTTACATGACTCTCCAAGCTACTTCAAATAATTAAAAAACATGGTATTGCCATAATACATGGCCAAAATACATGGCATTACCATGATATATGCACAAAACATGATATTATCCTTGTTTGTGCCCACAAAACATGGTATTACCATGGTACATATCCAAAATACATGGTGTTACCATGATATATGCCCAAAAGCATGGTATTATCCTTGTTTGTGTCCACAAAACATGGTATTACCATGGTACATATCCAAAATACATGGTGTTACCATGATATATTCCTAAAAACATGGTATTATCCTTGTTTGTGTCCACAAAACATGGTATTACCATGGTACATGTCCAAAATACTAGAGTTTTACTTGGCCCAAAAACATGTTATTACCCTTATTCATGTCCACAGAACATGGCATTGCCATGATACAATTAAAAAAAACATGGTATTACCTTTGTTCATGTCCACAAAACTTGGTATTGCCATAATACATGTACTAAAATACATGGTTTTACCTTTATATGCCCAGAGATATGTGTATTACCCGTGTTTGTGTCCACTAAACGTATTACAATGGTACATGCCCAAAATACTTTTGTAACTATGCACAAAACATGTCATTGTCCTTACTTGTGTGGTATTGCCATAATACATGTTGGCATGATATATGGCCCAAAAACATGGTATTGTCATGATACATGTACGAAAATACATGGTGTTGGCATGATATATGCCCCAAAAACATGGTATTGCCATGATATATGTATGAAAATACATGGTGTTGGCATGATATATGCCCCAAAAACATGGTATTGCCATGATATATGTATGAAAATACATGGTGTGGGCATGATATATGGCCCAAAAACATGGTATTGCCATGATACATGTACGAAAATACATGGTGTTGGCATGATATATGCCCCAAAAACATGGTATTGCCATGATATATGTATGAAAATACATGGTGTGGGCATGATATATGGCCCAAAAACATGGTATTGCCATGATACATGTACGAAAATATATGGTGTTGGCATGATATATGGCCCAAAAACATGGTTTTGCCATGATACATGTACGAAAATACATGGTGTTGGCATGATATATGCCCCAAAAACATGGTATTGCCATGATATATGTATGAAAATACATGGTGTTGGCATGATATATGCCCCAAAACATGGTATTGCCATGATATATGTATGAAAATACATGGTGTTGGCATGATATATGGCCCAAAAACATGGTATTGCCATGATACATGTACGAAAATACATGGTGTTGGCATGATATATGGCCCAAAAACATGGTATTGCCATGATATATGTATGAAAATACATGGTGTTGGCATGATATATGCCCCAAAAACATGGTATTGCCATGATATATGTATGAAAATACATGGTGTTGGCATGATATATGCCCCAAAAACATGGTATTGCCATGATATATGTATGAAATACATGGTGTTGGCATGATATATGCCCCAAAAACATGGTATTGCCATGATATATGTATGAAAATACATGGTGTTGGCATGATATATGCCCCAAAAACATGGTATTGCCATGATATATGTATGAAAATACATGGTGTTGGCATGATATATGGCCCAAAAACATGGTATTGCCATGATACATGTACGAAAATACATGGTGTTGGCATGATATATGGCCCAAAAACATGGTATTGCCATGATATATGTATGAAAATACATGGTGTTGGCATGATATATGCCCCAAAACATGGTATTGCCATGATATATGTATGAAAATACATGGTGTTGGCATGATATATGCCCCAAAAACATGGTATTGCCATGATATATGTATGAAAATACATGGTGTTGGCATGATATATGCCCCAAAAACATGGTTTTGCCATGATACATGTAGAAAATACATGGTGTTGGCATGATATATGCCCCAAAAACATGGTATTGCCATGATATATGTATGAGAATACATGGTGTTGGCATGATATATGCCCCAAAACATGGTATTGCCATGATATATGTATGAAAATACATGGTGTTGGCATGATATATGGCCCAAAAACATGGTATTGTCATGATACATGTACGAAAATACATGGTGTTGGCATGATATATGCCCCAAAAACATGGTATTGCCATGATATATGTATGAAAATACATGGTGTTGGCATGATATATGCCCCAAAAACATGGTATTGCCATGATATATGTATGAAAATACATGGTGTGGGCATGATATATGGCCCAAAAACATGGTATTGCCATGATACATGTACGAAAATACATGGTGTTGCCATGATATATGCCCCAAAAACATAGTATTGCCATGATATGTATGAAAATACATGGTGTGGGCATGATATATGGCCCAAAAACATGGTATTGCCATGATACATGTACGAAAATATATGGTGTTGGCATGATATATGGCCCAAAAACATGGTTTTGCCATGATACATGTAGAAAATACATGGTGTTGGCATGATATATGCCCCAAAAACATGGTATTGCCATGATATATGTATGAAAATACATGGTGTTGGCATGATATATGCCCCAAAACATGGTATTGCCATGATATATGTATGAAAATACATGGTGTTGGCATGATATATGGCCCAAAAACATGGTATTGCCATGATATATGTATGAAAATACATGGTGTTGGCATGATATATGGCCCAAAAACATGGTATTGCCATGATACATGTAAAAATACATGGTGTTGGCATGATATATGGCCCAAAAACATGGTATTGCCATGATATATGTATGAAAATACATGGTGTTGGCATGATATATGCCCCAAAAACATGGTATTGCCATGATATATGTATGAAAATACATGGTGTTGGCATGATATATGCCCCAAAAACATGGTATTGCCATGATATATGTATGAAAATACATGGTGTTGGCATGATATATGCCCCAAAAACATGGTTTTGCCATGATACATGTAAAAAATACATGGTGTTGGCATGATATATGCCCCAAAAACATGGTATTGCCATGATATATGTATGAGAATACATGGTGTTGGCATGATATATGCCCCAAAACATGGTATTGCCATGATATATGTATGAAAATACATGGTGTTGGCATGATATATGGCCCAAAAACATGGTATTGCCATGATACATGTACGAAAATACATGGTGTTGGCATGATATATGGCCCAAAAACATGGTATTGCCATGATATATGTATGAAAATACATGGTGTTGGCATGATATATGCCCCAAAAACATGGTATTGCCATGATATATGTATGAAAATACATGGTGTTGGCATGATATATGCCCCAAAAACATGGTATTGCCATGATATATGTATGAAAATACATGGTGTTGGCATGATATATGCCCCAAAAACATGGTATTGCCATGATATATGTATGAAAATACATGGTGTTGGCATGATATATGGCCCAAAAACATGGTATTGCCATGATACATGTAAGAAAATACATGGTGTTGGCATGATATATGGCCCAAAAACATGGTATTGCCATGATACATGTACGAAAAATACATGGTGTTGGCATGATATATGGCCCAAAACATGGTATTGCCATGATATATGTACGAAAATACATGGTGTTGGCATGATATATGGCCCAAAAACATGGTATTGCCATGATACATGTATGAAAATACATGGTGTTGGCATGATATATGGCCCAAAAACATGGTATTGCCATGATACATGTACGAAAATACATGGTGTTGGCATGATATATGGCCCAAAAACATGGTATTGCCATGATACATGTACAAAAATATATGGTGTTGGCATGATATATGGCCCAAAACATGGTTTTGCCATGATACATGTACGAAAATACATGGTGTTGGCATGATATATGCCCCAAAAACATGGTATTGCCATGATATATGTATGAAAATACATGGTGTTGGCATGATATATGCCCCAAAACATGGTATTGCCATGATACATGTACGAAAATACATGGTGTTGGCATGATATATGGCCCAAAAACATGGTATTGCCATGATACATGTACGAAAATACATGATGTTGGCATGATATATGCCCCAAAAACATGGTATTGCCATGATACATGTATGAAAATACATGGTGTTGGCATGATATATGGCCCAAAAACATGGTATTGCCTTGATACATGTATGAAAATACATGGTGTTGGCATGATATATGGCCCAAAAACATGGTATTGCCATGATACATGTACGAAAAATACATGGTGTTGGCATGATAATTGCCCCAAAAACATGGTATTGCCATGATACATGTATGAAAATACATGGTGTTGGCATGATATATGGCCCAAAAACATGGTATTGCCATGATACATGTACTAAAATACATGGTGTTGGCATGATAATTGCCCCAAAAACATGGTATTGCCATGATACATGTACGAAAATACATGGTGTTGGCATGATATATGGCCCAAAACATGGTATTGCCATGATACATGTACGAAATACATGGTGTTGGCATGATATATGGCCCAAAAACATGGTATTGCCATGATACATGTATGAAAATACATGGTGTTGGCATGATATATGGCCCAAAAACATGGTATTGCCATGATACATGTACGAAAATACATGGTGTTGGCATGATATATGGCCCAAAAACATGGTATTGCCATGATACATGTATGAAAATACATGGTGTTGGCATGATATATGGCCCAAAAACATGGTATTGCCATGATACATGTACGAAAATACATGATGTTGGCATGATATATGCCCCAAAAACATGGTATTCCCATGATACATGTACGAAAATACATGATGTTGGCATGATATATGGCCCAAAAACATGGTATTACCATGATACATGTACGAAAATACATGATGTTGGCAAGATATATGCCCCAAAAACATGGTATTGCCATGATACATGTACGAAAATACATGGTGTTGGCATGATATATGGCCCAAAAACATGGTATTGCCATGATACATGTACGAAAATACATGGTGTTGGCATGATATATGCCCCAAAAACATGGTATTGCCACATGTACGAAAATATATGGTGTTGGCATGATATATGGCCCAAAAACATGGTATTGCCATGATACATGTACGAAAATACATGGTGTTGGCATGATAATTGCCCCAAAAACATGGTATTGCCATGATACATGTACGAAAATACATGGTGTTGGCATGATATATGGCCCAAAAACATGGTATTGCCATGATACATGTACGAAATACATGGTGTTGGCATGATATATGGCCCAAAAACATGGTATTGCCATGATACATGTATGAAAATACATGGTGTTGGCATGATATATGCCCCAAAAACATGGTATTGCCATGATACATGTACGAAAATACATGGTGTTGGCATGATATATGCCCCAAAAACATGGTATTGCCATGATACATGTATGAAAATACATGGTGTTGGCATGATATATGGCCCAAAAACATGGTATTGCCATGATACATGTCCAACAATACTGTAATAGCATGATATTTCTGTAGGTGTATTAATAAAAGGTGATGATTAATGTACAATGGGATTTACAACACAATGCGTAGATGAAGAAATTAAACCTTTCTCAGGAAGGAATCCGAGAGATACATGATTTTCTGAGGAGCTCCTGCACATTTGATGGGAGTGTTTGGGAAGGTGAACAAAGCATTGCCCTCCTTAAAGTTTCTCAAGGCATTCCACGTCTTTTCAACAGTTTCCACAGAGTAGTTTGAGCCGATTTTGGGATGTTCAAACCCTTCTGGCAGGCCTTTGATCTGTAATAAGCAGAAGGAATTCAATTGGATTGATGCTTAGAGAAAAAAACTCAAACGTACCACTTTAAAATTGTTAACCAGGATCGTTTTTAACCCTGAGTTTATTAACCAGGAGTTATTTATTCCATGTGAAAACAGGTACAGTTTCATATGTCTTTACATATATCAGGTAAAAAATAGAGCAAAGGATGAAATTGTACTTTGATATCAAGCCTGACAGACAAATATAATTAAAATGACATTAAGATTAGAAACTTCCTCTGGACTGATGTGGCAGTGACACCACACCCAGACTATGTTAATAATAAAACTACTCTCAATCAAAACAAGCACTACAGTAAAGGTTTCACATCAACAAAACTAGCAATTTAGTCTATATGAACGACATTCATAGCATACCTTTTCATAGTGCAGCTCAAGCCCAAGAGCTACAATCAAATAATCATAGGAAATCTGAGAGAAAAAAAAGAGTTACATATAATAAACATACTAAAGCTAGGTTTAGTAGAGAGCAATCGAAATTCTTGCAATTTAACAATGGCAATATGACATTCGTTTTGGTTTTGCAACATGTTCATGTTCTACTCTGATTATTTTATAATGACACACCTTCATGGTTCAATAAAATGTGCAATGTAATCTTATGCAAGATCACAATGACGCCACAAAAATCCCCTAGACCTTGTCAAAAAGACACTTTTCTATCATAATCATATGCAGAAAAGCACTGCTCATTCACAACACTGTGAGACACGTTCATAGCATAGCTATCAACTCAAATACTATTCCATACCTTTTTCCCAGAGTCTGTGCGGACAGTGTTGTTCTCAGGGTCAAATTCGGCCACTTTGGACTTGACCCACGTCACCCCTGACGGTATCACACTCGCTGTTGATCGTCCGGAGGAAGCAACCGTTTTAGCCCCTGCTCCAACTAACGTCCATATAGGCTGATAGTAATGCGTCTGGAGTCAAAAATGCATTAAATGTCATGCTGAGTATTGAGGAAACAGCGCAAAGTTTATAATGTTTTTTAAATAACAAGCCTCTGAAGTTTAAAAGTTTGGTAGGTTCAAAAGGTACGATTTTTTAAATGTTTTTAAAAGTCTCTTATGCATATATTTGATTAAACGTACAGTAACAATATTAATATTGTGAAATATAATTACAATTAAAAAATTCTGTGATCAAAGCTGAATTTTCCGCATCATTCCTCCAGTCTTCAGTGTCATTCTAATATGATGATTTGGTGATCAAGACACATGTATTAGGGGTTCAAGTGCATATTTCTGAAACCCTATTAATTGTTAGAATTCCCAAAGACCAACATTCACCCCTAAAAGTGATCTGGCAGGCCAAACCGTAAACTTTGAGGGATGGTAGTACTCCCCCCAGTCTACAACATCACCAAGACCCATCCCAATTGGCCTGATGGTGGCGCTACAGTGATCAATAACTCCTAAACCATTTGTCGCAGACTCAAGTGTTTTATATCGTTGACATGTCTGTGATTTGATCGTCACATTTTCGGGTATTTTGGATTTTGCTAGTTTAGTAGGTTAACTAGTCCTAGGTTTCGCCTGATCTGAACAAAACCAGTGCAGAAAGCTTATCTGTAGAATATATATGAATAATAAAAATAAAAATAAATAAATATTCAATTCATGGTCGCTAAGGGGCGAAAAATGTTTAAGGTGAGCAGGGCCACTTTTACTAAAATGGCTGTAACTCTTGAATAAAAATCAGATATTTTCACTAAACTCAGTGCTCATGTACTGTATATAGGCTAAATTTTTGGTCACATGAAAAAAAAAATTGACCACTTGGTGGCACTATAAAATTAAAGAACAAAAAGGGCAATAGCTACAATCGTCGGTCAGATGTGGGCAAAACAGGCATGTGGGGTCTTTATCTAAAGTGGTGCGATTCTCTACCAGGCCATTCGCATATCTCGAACAACACGGCCACCATCGACCAATGAAGTTCGAGCAGCTGTCAGACAAGGTTAACGGAGGCCGATCGGAACGAAACTAGCTGGGCCTGTTTGACTCACGGCCCTAGAGAGATGGTCCTCACTGCAGAACACTTTACTTACTTTGCTATATTACTGTAACAACGGAGCCACAAACTTCACATAAGCTAATTTTGAAAATCCATCTGTGATTTTTTGCTCAGCCACGACATTCACACCATATGTTAGAACTCCTCATTCTGAGCATTTTGCCTCCAGGATCAACGCTGTAAATCGAACTGTTCATTAAATATTGGAGATTATTTCAAAAACCTACTTTTCGCGAACTGGTCCTAGGTTTCTGGCTCAACCTCGATAAATGTTAAAACTACTGTATTTTCTTAGTAAATTGAATGTATTGGCTGTAAATTGACTTTTCCATCTATGATCTAATCTAAGTGGCTACATGTTTGCTAAATAAAACCAAATATCTTTTTACGAATGTGCTTAAAAGCCTTAAAGAGCTTAAACCCTGATAATTGCTGCTCGCAGCTATATTTATTATTATTTTCAATGTTATATTTTGTGGAAATTTCAGGATTCTTTGAATAGAAAGCTCAAAAGAACAGCATTTATTTGATATAGACATCTATATTGTAATATTATAAATATCATTACTGTCACTTTTGTTCAATTAAATATGTCCTTGCTGAATAAAAGTATTCATTTCTTTAAAAACAACAAAAAAGTTCTGTAGACCCCAAAGCTTTTGAACGGTAGTGTGCATGTTCATACAATGAACATGCACTAAATAGGAACTTGTTAAACCTGAATCCCAGTATGTGGTGTACGTGACGCCTCAAGAACAACCAGACACACGGTGGTCTCTTAAAGTGACAGTACAACTAAAAATGCTCTGCTGCATTATACCTCACTAGGCTCCACGATGGCCACGTTTTCTGCGCCAACCTTTCTTTTCAGGCGTGCGGCCATCGCTATTCCACCGCTCCCTCCACCGAGCACGAGAACTTTGTAGTGGTCTTTAGTGGCCAGCACTGAGCTGGTGTGAATCTGTGAGTTAATGACAGAGATGACTTTGCAGTATTGCCTGGACAACAGCAGCATCTGTGGGTGTAGAACGCCTGCCATGCTGAGCACTTCTGTAAGAAAGCCAGAGGAGGGAAAGGTGCAAACAAGTTACAGCTAAAAACAATCTTTGCAATGACCACAGCACATAATAAAGAATGCACATATGGATACATATATAGTATGCAGAAATACAGAAAAAATCAGTAATATTGTGAAATATTATTACAATTTAAAATAATATTTTTCTATTTGAATATACTTTAAAATATAATTTATTTCTGTGATATAAAAAAAAAGTTTGGAAACATTACTATTTTTAATGTTTTTGAAATAAGTATCTTATGCTTATCAAGCCTGCATTTATTTGATCAAAAGTAAATTTAAAATATAATTTATTTCTGTGATGTAAAGCTGAATTTTTCGCATCATTACTCCAGTCTTCAGTGTCACATGATCCTTCAGAAATCATTTTAATATGATGATTTATTATCAATGTTGGACACAGTTTCTGCTTAATATTTTTTGCAAGCTGTGATAATTTTTCAGAATTCTTGGATGAATAAAAAGTTTAAAAGAACAGAATTTATTCAAAATAGAAATCTTTTCTAACAATATAAATCATTATATCATTTTTTTAATCAATTTAACACATCCTTGCTGAAAAAGTATTAATTTCTTTAGAAAAAAGAAAGTAAAAAAATACTGACCTCAACCTTTTGAACGGTAGTTATTCTAAAATATATTCAAATAGAAACCCATTATTTTTAATTGTAATAATATTTCACAATATTACTTGTTTTCTGTATTTTTGATCAAATAAATGCAGATTTGATAAGCATAAGAGACTTCTTTCAAAAACTTATTTTCATATATATATTAAAAAAGCTGATTAAGCTGAATATTCATTAGAGCCAACACATAAATCCAGAGCCCCATACAAAAATGTGTTGACTTGATGTATTAATTCATAGCCTTGTTTTAGTCATTTGTTCCCTTGTTTGAATTTGGTTCAATCGTAGCCATGTTATCGAGGCACTATACATATAACACTTTAAAAGATCTAAAACTAAGGTTGTGCTAACAGGTTCTCAAAACTTCCCAGACTATTGTGTTACTTCTAGTCTTCTTGTAATAACGTAAAATTGCTACTGTAATTCAATCTTTAAAAATGTAAAGAATGAAAATAGGCTATTTAGAGATTTGTGCATGCATGTACTCGCCTGTTTATTGTCAAAGCTGTCCTTAGTGTGAAGTCACATAATCAAAAACATTCGCTATCATTCCTGCCCAACACATCTGACAGTTAAACTAAAGCTGAGTCATGATACCTGGCATTTTATGTGGATGTGGCTCAAAAACTATTAAGATGCCTACCTAGACAGCATTTTGGGCATCTTGCAGTCTACCTAAACAGCATTTTTTTATGTCTCAACCTGGTGAGCAACCTTCCTAGGCACTTTGGACATCGTTGTTTCTAAATATTTAGCGGGCAGCCAATATTAACAGTATATTTTGCAGCCATACAGTACAGTATATATACAACATTACATTATCACTGAAAATACAGCACCTTTTTGTTTTAAATTCGCCTCAATAACATTTAAGCATGAAAATGCAAGATATATATGCTGACTACATAAGTTAGATGTAGCCTGCAATTACTATTTTAACACTTCAAGTCAGCTGTGAAGCCTACGTGCGTCGTACAATTGCTAACAGAGAGCTGTTTGTGCACAGGACACAACAATGCAAATTATTCCTATACACTGTGTCCTAGTAAATCCTTACTTACACATATCATACATTGAACTCGGGTGAAATAAGGTCTTACCAGAGTCAAAGCGAGGTGTCTGTGGCAGACCTGTAGCTCTTGTTACTGTCAATGATACAGTATAGCTGCGGTTTGTTTTCCTGGTTCTGCTCAGCTCGACGCGTGGACTTTATTATTCGACAGTCAGTGACGTTGCGTGCTGATGTAATATGTGCCTGCCACAAATCTTTTATATTATAGCGCTCAATCTATAGCGCTCAATCTATGTCCGTTTTAAGGTAGTACATGCTGTGTGAACTTTCCACCCACGTACACTAGCAAACGAAAGTTAATTTTCGTCCAGAAGGGGACGCCACTGCATTTCCATCAAAACTGCTGCATTATTATCATCAAACGTTACCTTATTGTTACTGACTGAATTACAGCAATATCTCAGTCAGTGCCATTGTTTTGTCTCAAGATGCAGTAATGTTTTTTTTCTTTTTTCTAAGGCATGTTTATAAAAGCTACTTAAATGTCCTTGAACTGAGGCCTATAAATCTTAATCCCTGTCTGTGAAACCAGGCCAATTTGTCTATGCAAGTTCTATTTTTACACAGATAACCCAAAAAGTTTAGAAAAGACCCTAATGCATCGCACCTATTGTCTATTGTAGGTTGGTATTATGTATTAAAGAGACAGTTCACCCCAAAATCCCATGATTTACTCGCCCTCAAGTCCTAGGTGTACATGGCATTCTTCTTTCAGACGAATACAATCTGAGTTATATTAAAAAATGCCCTGGCTCTTCCAAGCTTTATAATGGGAGTGAATGGGAGCCCAAAATTTGAAACTCAAAAGCATAAACGTCATAAAAGTGCTCCACACAGCTCTGGGGGGTTAATAAAGGACATCTGAAGTGAAATCGATGGTAAAGAAAAATATGCATATTAAGAACTTTATAAAGTAAATTATCTAGCTTCTGCTAGACCGCCTTCCGTATTCGACTTGCACAGAAAGTGTAACGCCTCTCACAGTTCAAACCGCTTACACTACGCCTGAAGTCATACCCCACGCCAGTTGTGCTTTTTTCGGAAGGTGAAAACAGAAGTCGGTCTGCCAGAAGTTAGATATTTTACTTTATAACATGTTAAATATGGAAATTTTTCTTACACAAACACATCAATTTGCTTCAGAAGGCCTTTATTAACCCAACCCCACCCCGGAGCCATCTGGATTACTTTTAATAGAAGGATGGACTTTTTTGGGCTTAAAATTTTGGGCTGCCATTCACTGCCATTATAAAGCTTGGAAGAGCTTAATATAAATGTATTCGTCTGAAAGAAGAATGTCAAATACACCTAAGATGGTTGAGTAAATCATGGGATAATTTTCATTTTTGGGTGAACTATCCCTTTAAAATAGCTTGAATCATTGGTTCATTTAGTAAACATGTATTCATGAATATACAAATTACCCACGCCCCCACTCACTCGCACAGCTCAGAGATCCATTCGCTCAACTTTTACTCAAGTTTCTGCACAATGAAGTAACTTGTAAGATCTACACATACTGGTAATTAATATGAATATCCTTTTGCTTGATGTTATTAGATAATGTGTTGCTATGTGTTACACAAACCATGTTTCCTATGCCATCTCAGGCCCAATCAGACAGAAAGCTTTGTATCAGTCAGCGTCCTTAGAAACGCTTGGAACAACTTAAAATGTCTGTGGAGAAAGGCATATAGTTCATCGTAACAATGTAATATACATCATATAATTCACCCGCTGTATTGTTAAATATACCCGATGTTTCATAACAACAGAAAAATATAACCTGGCTTCTCTTGAGGCTGCAGACTCGGAGAATAGGTAATGATATGCTAAAGCTTGCCCGTACTTTGATGTGATTGTGTGATATTCTGTAGTGCAACAGAATAGGGAGCCGGAGAAATACTGTACCATTTACGTGTCTTTATTAACAGAGGTATACACGGAGCACACGAGCTGGACCTGAACAACCAGCATTGGCTTATTCTGTGGTATATATCCTCCTGTTGTACTAGCGTGCCCTCTAGTGATCAGAGGCCCAATTAACATTATCCTTCACTACACCCCCTCCCCAGATAACACTAGCCACCCAACAATTAAGTCAGATACATGAACAGCAGTATATGAACATTCCAATTTTTTTTTTTTTAAAACAACTTTATCAAGTATCCTAAGCTAGGGACTTCGGGTAGACTGCCTCCATCCCAATGAGTTCCAGGACGCATTCTTGCCCTGTGGCTGGGGAACTCACCACTACTCTAAGCAAAATCTTTCAAGTAACTAGGCAGCCTCCTCGTCCTATTTGACCTTCTGAGTTCAGGCTGCTCCTCCACACGTGAAGTCTCAGATACCATGACCTCTGGTGTAGTTTCTCTTATCTGCTGTCCCACAGTGTCATTTGAAGATACAGAACTAGCCGGTTCAGGTGATGGTAACACATCCACATCTTGCAGGGAAGTGTCCAACAACACACCTTCCCCAGGACGTCCCACATGTCGGTTTCTCACCTGATCAATGTGCCGACGCACTACCTGACCATTTCCAAGAGTGACTGTATAAGACAGAGGCCCAGTCCTTTCCTGAACAGTTCCTGGAATCCAGTTAGGACCTGAACTGAAGTTCCTCGTAAACACGAGATCACCTGCACCCAAATGTCTCTCTTTAGCATGCTGGTCATGGTACCATTTTTGCTTCATTTGCTTGTCTTCCACTTGACTTTTGAAGTCTGGATGAACGAGATCTAGAGTAGACCTCAGTTTCCTTCCACACAACAACTCTGCGGGTGATTTTCCTGTAGTTGACTGCGGTGTAATCCGATAGCTGAACAACGCTCTTGCTAGCCTGGCTTCAATAGAATTTCCCGTGCTCTTTTTCATCAGACCTTTGAACCTTTGCACCGCTCTTTCAGCCAATCCATTCGAAGCTGCATGGTAAGGTGCTGTGGTTATGTGCTTGATGCCGTTTCGCTTCATGAATACATGAAACTCCTTACTTGTGAAACAACTACCGTTGTCTTGACACCACTATTTCTGGTAACCCATGCTGGCTGAAACTTTGTCTCATGCACTGGATGGTAACCGCAGATGTAGAGCTATTCAGCGGGTAAGCCTCTATCCATTTAGAGTACGCATCCACCAGGATCAGGAACATTTTACCTAACCATGGTCCCGCATAATCAATATGAATCCTTCTCCAGGGCAGCTTTGGGATTTCCCAGGGATGTAAAGGTGCACACGGAGGGGCATTCCTGTTCTCTTGACATCTGACACAAGCTTTTACCAGTCCTTCCACAGCAGCATCCATCTGAGGCCACCACATGTAGCTCCGTGCCAAACCCTTCATCCTGGTTATGCCTGGATGGCCACTGTGTAACTGTCTGAGTAGGGCTGTGCGGCCCTGAGGGGGAATCACTACACGCGCACCCCACAGTACACAACCTCCCTGGACACTGAGTTCATCCTGTTTTTTTTTATATGTTCCAAACTCTGGATCTTCCAGCCTCTGGGGCCATCCTCTCAACACATATTCTCTCACTGCTAAAACAGGATCTTTATCAGTCCATTTCCTCACCTGCTCTGCTTTTACCAGTGAGACGTCATTTTCATCCAGCATCAGTACTCTCTCTTCCTCGGCGGGAGTCTCCACTCCTTTTTCAGACAAAGGCAACCTACTCAGTCCATCAGCATTTTGATGCTCCCGGCCTGCTCGATACACAATGGTGTAATCGTACCCGCACAAGGTTACTGCCTATCTTTGGATACGTGGCGAGGCCATCTGTGGCACCTCTCTGAGTTCATTGAACAAAGAAATCAGAGGCTTGTGATCTGTCACGATGGTAAACGGTCTGCCATACACATATGTGTGGAATTTCTTTACTCCGAAAATGACAGCAAGGCCCTCCTTATCCAGTTGAGAGTAATTCTTCTCTGCTGCATTTAACGTACGTGACACAAACCCTATCGGTCTGTCTGTTCCATCTTCCATCTTATGAGACAGCACGGCCCCCACCCCATACGGGGATGCCTCACAGGCCAAGATAAGTGGTTTGGTAGAGTCGTAGTGCACTAATATCGCAGAGGACTGAAGAAGCTTTTTTGACTTTTCAAAAGCTTCTTTCCTGTTCAATGCCCCATGTCCATTTTGTCTCCTTTCTCAACAGAGTGTGCAATGGCGCCAACACGGTGGACAGGCTAGGCAGGAACTTGTGATAATAATTCAGCAGGCCTAGATAAGCCTTCAGTTCACTCACTGTCTGAGGAGCGGGCGCTTCTTGAATCGCCTGCACTTTTTCTGCCACTGGCTGCACCCCTGCCTCACTGATTCTGTGACCCAGGAAAACCACTTCCTTCCCCAGGAACTCACACTTGGTCCTCTTCAGCCTCAATCCACTTTTCTTTAGTCTACTCAGAACCTCCTCCAGATTTCTTAGATGTTCCTCTTCACTGACCCCTGTGACTAAGATGTCATCCAGATAAACTGTGACATGTTTCAGGTTTTGCAAAATTCCCTCCATGGTGCGTTGGAAAATGGCTGGACTCGAAGCCACTCCAAAAGGAAGCCTACAGTAAGTATATAGTCCCTTGTGTGTGTTAATAGTCACATATTTCCTTGCACTCTCATCCAGCATAATTTGCTGATACGCATGGCTCATATCCAGTTTGGAGAATTTCTGGCCTCCAGCTAGCTGAGCAAACAAATCTTCAACTTTCGGAATAGGATATTGTTCGACACTGGATGCTCTGTTTACCGTGAGTTTGTAATCTCCACAAATTCGGATCGAACCATCTGGTTTCTTCACAGGCACTATGGGAGCTGCCCACTCTGCAAATTGCACTGGTTCAATGATCTTCTCCTCCACCAGTCTCTGAAGCTCAGCCTCCACCAAGGGCTTGACAGCAAATGGAATCCTTCTGGGCTTATAGAATCGTGGTTGGGCCTCGGGGTTGACATGAATCTTAGCTGTGGTGCCTCTAAGCTGCCCCAGCTCTTCTTTAAACACCTCCGCGTGTTTGTCTAGCACGCCTGCTAACTTCAGTGCTGGCACTGCCGTTACTTGATTCACCAGCTCCGGCAGCAATCCTAAGTCTTTTAGCCAGCTTCTCCCAGCAAATTAGGCCCGCTTTCCTTCCACCACAATCATTGTAAGTCCGCTTTTCTTACATTTTTGATTTCCACAGTTCCTGTAGTCTGGCCCAGCACCTCCATCTTTCCACCTGTATATGTCTTTAGTTTCAAACTGCAGGGTTTCACTTCTGCCATGTCTGTTTGTTTCCACAGCTTAGAATATTGCTCTTTACTGATGATTGTCACTCCACAACCGGTGTCGACTTCAAACTCCACTTCCATGCCATTCACATTCACCTTCTGTGTGATAGGAGCCACTTTGGGTTGGACTTGGGATACACTGTATATTGTGTTAATATCACTGATGTCCCATCTCTCGTCACTTTCTTCCTCTCTAACGAGATGAGTCCTTTTCCCCTTCTCTTTTTTTTTCTTTTTGTCCTTTGAACGCAGTTTTTTGGCACCCACCAAAAGCTTGCTTGACACTGCATGCACGTTTTATGTGTCCACGCTTCCCACATTTATGGCAGAGTTCATTCAGAAACCTACATTCCTCTGGCGAATGTTGCCCTTTACATCTGTAACACACAACATCTTTTTGTCGCCCTTTTCTCTCTGCTGAGTACACTCTATGCACTGCTGCCTGTCCTCTGAATGTTTTTAAATTTTGTCCTGACTCCTCAGTTATCAATCCTTGTAGATCTCTCACGTTTTTGTTTGCAGACTCCATTGCCTGGCAAATGTTAAGTGCCTTCTCAAACGTTAACTTCACTTCCGCCAGCAATCTTCTCTGCATACGGTCGTCATTTACTCCACAGACAAGTCTATCACGTAGCATTTGTGGAAGTGTGGCCCCGACTCACAGTGCTGTGCTAACTTCTTCAATTCACACATAATCAGCAACATTTTCTCCTTCTTTCCATGTACGCGAGTTAAACTTATATCTTTGCACGATTTCACTTGGTTTAGGATTGAAATGACTTTTGAGGACATTTACCAACTCTTCATAAGTTTTCTCTGCTGGCTTTGAGGGACACAGCAAACTTCTCAACAAGCTATACGTGTTAGCCCCCACTCCACTTAACAGCACAGCTTTCTTTTTCTCAGCGGCCTCAATATCATTTGCTCGAAAGAAATACTCCATCATTTCTATGTATTCCTCCCACAGCTGTGACTCACTGTCAAATGGGCTCACCTTTCCCACCAGTGTCGTCATCTTGACTCTTTAGCCCTTGCCTTTATCTCACGCTGTCTGTTTCAATGTAGTGAAGATTTTTATACAGCCATTAAACACTCCCAGCAGCATTTCCTCCAGCACGCGAACTCCATAAATCCTCGTCGCCAATTATGTGATATTCTGTAGTGCAACAGAATAGGGAGCCGGAGAAATACTGTACCATTTACGTGTCTTTATTAACAGAGGTATACACGGAGCACACGAGCTGGACCTGAACAACCAGCATCGGCTTATTCTGTGGTATATATCCTCCTGTTGTACTAGCGTGCCCTCTAGTGATCAGAGGCCCAATTAACATTATCCTTCACTACAGATTGGTTAACTTACAAGATCATTTGTGACGTCAGAAACCCCAGTGAATTTAAACCATGTCAGGCTATTTTTTTTCGTTTATTTTTTCCCACTATAAATTGAATATAGGATGCATAACTTGAGAAAGTACGTTAACTAATAAATTAATTTATAAATGATGTACTGTCTACACACTGGTGTTTGGGGTTTGGTGTACTGTCATGAAGTAAAAATTGTGCAAACATTGTGATAATACACGAACAATATGTCATCCTTATTCATAATAACTGTCAACTATGAGCATATATATATATATATATATATATATATATATATATATATATATATATATATATATATATATATATATATATATATATATATATATATACTTATATATATACATGTACATATATATATATATATATATATATATACATATATATATATATATATATATATATATATATATATATATATATATATATATATATATATATATATATATATATATATATATATATATATATATATATATAAAGTAGTAGAATTATTAAACAATTTCTGCCTTCTATAAATTGACGGCTTGTTTACGATTTGATCAAAAGCTGTACTACGTTAGCCTTCCGCAAAACGATCCATGCGTGCGCGCGCGCGCGCTTGAGAGAGCGAGAGCGCGAGAGAGCAGGAGGGGGATTTTAAGGATCTGTCTTGTGTTTTCTGTGCCTAATTTCTTACAGCCCTGTCTCCGTAGCAGAGCCATAAATGAATGGATGGAGCATGTTTTCGGTAAGCGCTGCATGTTGTACAATGTGTGTTGTGAATAATAGATCATGATAGAGCGCTGTTGAATGAGGTGTACTTATACGCAACCGCAGTTATGCGCGTTACAGCATATACGACTGTTTGACGGGCACGCGTGTCATTCAGTGAGATAGTATTGGCTTATTATTTCATCCTGTAGCAGATTTTATACTTGAAATGTCCATTTATTGTAATAATCGGTCTGATTTGACATCATTGTGCCACTTAAGGTTGACTAATTGACTATGGGCTTCATTATTGAGCTGTGAGGTACAACTGAGGTTACAGATGAGATCTTTACCTTGAGTCGGGCTAATTCATCTAGCGTTATTTGGACAGGGAATAATGATAATAGATAGTCTATTCTCACAGTTTATTGTAATTAAATATACTATAAAATAACTACTATAAATTAAACCGTAAATTTTTTTTAAAATATGTTTGATAAAATTATAACATTTTATTTAAAATATATAATCTGTAATATGTGGGTGATGCAATAATTAAAATAATTACTATGATTAGCTATTAATTAAAATCGATTATATATATATATATATATATATATATATATATATATATATATATATATATACATACAGTTATAACAATACATTTAGATAATTTATTTTATTCAAAATAGATCTAGTGTATTGTTTGTGATGTGTAAATAATAATATATTATTATTATTATTATTATTATTATTATTATTATTTAAAATATATTTATTATAGATACTCATTGCATAATACATTTAAGGAACATTTTTATATGATGTCTTGTAATATGCTAATAATGTGTAATTATATAATAATTAATAATTGTTATTAATTAATATATAATTATTGCATATATACTCATAACATTTAATTTAGGTAAAATAAAATTTTGATTATTTGTTGCATTCAAAATATATCTAGTTTAATATGTTTGTGATGTGTAACTATAATAATATATTATTGTTATTTAAAACATATGTATTATATATATACTCATATAGCATAATAGGTTTAAGGAAAACTTTTCAATATATCTTGTAATATGCTAATAATGTGTAAAATTATATAATAATACATTAATAATTGTTATTATTAATTAAAATATAATTATTGCATATACTCAATTAATTAACAATTAATTTAAGTAAAATTGTTTTATGGATTTGGATCCATATTTGTTAACCTATATCATTTTAATACCCTAATTTCTAATTCTACACTCTATACTTTCATTCCCTTGTAGATTAATTGATAGGTATAAGGATATGATTGTGAGTTTATGAGAGTCTACAGTCACTTTTATATCGGACCGCAGTAAGTGTCTCCTGCTTACAAACTTTCAGTGTTGATTTCAATGGAAAAAGCGGATCCTGGAGTACCAAACATGGCATATTTTGGAAGTCTTTCTTATTACAATTCAGGTCTTGGAGCTTGTATTACTGCGGTGATGGTACAGTATCAGGTGTGTTAAATAAGGGAGACATGCAGTGCTGGGGTTTTCCATTATTTTCACACCGAAACAGGGAAGCCTTTCACAGCTACGTTCGGTATAATGCCCCACCTATAGAAGCCTTTTCTATAAATCGTTGTCATGCAAAGCCACCATATGGCAGGACACCGCAGCCTTGCATCTCTCCTCGGGATCACCTGTGTTTACTGCATCCGAGCTTCAGCATCCCTGCAGTGTTCCCGGTGGACAGCGTGTGTTCCCAGAGACCTGACGGGTTTCCTGGCTGCAGCTCCTTTGGGTTCTCATTAGGACGATGTGCGGGAAGACGCGTGTGTGCTTCAGACATTAAAAAAAGCTAGACAGTTACACTCTGGCGTGTGTGTGTGTGACTCTAGCTGATCAAATTTAATCTGAGTAAACAAGCCTTTATGAATTACAATATGGCTTTACAAGAAAATGTTTTGTTTGGGGATGTCATTGTTTATCTGCCGCTCTGTATAAAATCACTATTAATGTGATCTTTCAAACCAGCAAATTGAAATGGGATTGTTTCTATGAGGAAAATGACATGGTTGAATGGAAATGTACAGTTTGACTCACACTGGCTTCATGTTTTTCAGTGAAACCCTTAGGACCCGTGGGAGATGGACTGATGTTATGGCAGTTTGGACGAAGGACGTTCGCATTGGTTAGTACAGTTGGACATGAACCAATCTTGCATATTTAAAAGCACAACGTTTTTGATCGGTAAGATTTTTAATGCTTTTAGAAGAAGTTTCTAATGCTCACCAAGGCTGCATTTATTTGATTAAAAATACAAAAAAACTGTAATATTGTGAATTTTGTGTTTTCTATTTGAATATATTTTAAAATATAATTTTCAGCATCATTCCTCCTGTCTTTAGCGTCACATGATCCTTCAGAAATCATTCTAATATGATGCTCAAGAAACATTTATGATTATTATCAATGTTGAAAGCAGTTTATGAAAATAGAAAACAATTATTTTACATTTGAATAATATTTCAAATTAGTACTGTTGTACTTTTTTGTATTTTTAATCAAATAAATGCAACCTTGGTGAAGAGACTTTGAAAATCTTACTGGTCAAAAAACGTTTGAATGGCAGTGTATACTCATACTGGCATTCATGTTTAGAAATGTTCAATGTATTCAAGTCATCCCAAAGGTCTTAAAGGGATACTTCACCATAATTCACCCATCGCAAAAAAATAGTCATATTAATAAATATGTGACCCTGGACCACAAAACCATAAGGGTTAGTTTTTTTAAATGGAGATTTATACATAAATAAGGTTTTCATTGATGTATGGTTTGTTATGATCTATGAAAATCTGGAATCCGAGGGTGCAAAAAACTCTAAATATTGAGAAAATCGCCTTTAAAGTTGTCCTAATGAAGTCCTTAGCCATCCATATTACTACTAATAAGAAATTTTGATATTTTTACGGTAGGTAATTTACAAAATATCTTCATGGAACATGATCTTTACTTAATATCCTAATGATTTTTGGCATAAAAGAAAAATTGATCATTTTGACCCATACAATGTATTGTTGGCTATTGCCACAAATATACCAGTGCGACTTATGACTGGTTTTGTGGTCCAAGGTCACATATATTAATAGTCTTAACACCTTTTCCCTGTGTGTGTGTATATTGTCTTTTTTTGTCATTCAAAAAGGGAAACCGAAACTAGCACTTCAGATAAATAGAGTTCTTTATCACACCGACAGCCTGACGGCGATTCAACATGCTGAATCGGCCCATAAAACCTCAACGGCATCAGACTAGAGCCAACAGTGCAGAATACTGAAAATACGAGGCCGACCGATGTAAAAAAAACTGCTAGACGTTGTCCGACGGTCAGCTTGGTGTGTCCCGGCCTTAGAGTGCATCCATCCATCATAAAAGTAATCCAGTGGTTTAATAAATGCATTCTGAAGCGATGGGGTTTTGTAAGAAAAATATCCATATTTAAAACTTTATAAAGTATAATCACTGACAACAGCCATTTGTTCATGAGAGAGGTAACCTCTGACTCCATGTATGATGTAGGCGAAAGCTCAGGTGAGAACTGACAAACGCTGAAGCGCAGAGGAAAGAGCAAAACAAAACGCTGGTCACGAATAATGAGAATTTTTAAAGAACAATATCAGATGATTCACGCATACAGCCATTGGCGGAAACCAGCGATTATAGTTTATAAAGTTTTAAACATTTTTTCTTACAAAAACCCATCGCTTCGCTTTAGAAAGCCTTTATTAACCCCCTGGAGCCATATGGAGCACTTTTATGATGGAGGGATGTGCTTTTTAGAGCTTCAAAAACTCCAAAAAGTGGAAGAGCCAGAATACTATTTAATTGTGTTTGGCTGAAAGAAGAAAGTCATATACACCTAGGATGGCTTATAGGATCATTTTCATTTTTGGGTGAACTATTTCTTTAAAACCAAAAGTGTCCAGTGAATATGAATTTATTTTCATGTGTTGTTCCTGTAAAGAAATGTTTAATGATGATACAGTAGCTTATCAGTTGTATCTATTATATACATATATATTTTATATTTCTTTTTAAAGTAATTGTTGAGAAATTATTAAAACAAGCAATAAAAAATTGTGACATTATTTTCAAGACAATTAAGTAAATGACCATAATACAGAAAATCTCATGATCTCGTTATCACTGTAATTAGAAAAAAACAACAAAAAACATATTATTGTATGCCCTTTAAATTTTGAAGATTAAATAAATAATTATATTTAATTTGATTGAGTTTTTTTAAAATGACAGTAATACAGTAATGGGAATCTGATAAGAATCATTATTGAGAACAATGGAAACTGAAATGTAAAATGTATTAGACTAAAGAGATTTTGCGCTTAATTGTCACAAAAAATATAGTCATATTAATATATATGTGACCATGGACCACAAAACCAGTCATAAGGGTCAGTTTGAAATTTAGATTTATACATAAATAAGCTTTCATTGATGTTTGTTAAGATACAACTATTTGAAAATCGAAATATTGAGAAAATCGCCTTTAAAGTTGTCCAAATGAAGTCCTTAGCAATGCATATTACTAATAATAATACATTTTGATATATTTACTTTAGGAAATTTACTAAATATCTTCATGAAACATGATCTTGATATCCTAATGATTTTTAGCCTAAAAGAAAAGAATATAATTTTGACCCATACAATGTATTGTTGACAGTTGCCAGAAATATACCTGTGCGACTTATGACTGGTTTTGTGCTCCAGGGTCACATATACAGGTCCTTTACAAAAAATTAGCATATTGTGATAAAAGTTCATTATTTTCCATAATGTAATGATAAAAATTAAACTTTCATATATTTTAGATTCATTGCACACCAACTGAAATATTTCAGGTCTTTTATTGTTTTAATACTGATGATTTTGGCATACAGCTAAAAAACATCTAAAAAAATTAGCATATTTCATCCGACCAATAAAAGAAAAGTGTTTTTTATACAAAAAAAAGTCAACCTTCAAATAATTATGTTCAGTTATGCACTCAATACTTGGTGGGGAATCCTTTTGCAGAAATGACTGCTTCAATGCGGCGTGGCATGGAGGCAATCAGCCTGTGGCACTGCTGAGGTGTTATGGAGGCCCAGGATGCTTCGATAGCGGCCTTAAGCTCATCCAGAGTGTTGGGTCTTGCGTCTCACAACTTTCTCTTCACAATATCCCACAGATTCTCTATGGGGTTCAGGTCAGGAGAGTTGACAGGGCAATTGAGCACAGTAATACCATGGTCAGTAAACCATTTACCAGTGGTTTTGGCACTGTGAGCGGGTGCCAGGTCGTGCTGAAAAACGAAATCGTCATCTCCATAAAGCTTTTCAGCAGATGGAAGCATAAAGTGCTCCAAAATCTCCTGATAGCTAGCTGCATTGACCCTGCCCTTGATAAAACACAGTGGACCAACACCAGCCGCTGACATGGCACCCCAGACCATCACTGACTGTGGGTACTTGACACTGGACTTCAGGCATTTTGGCATTTCCTTCTCCCAGTCTTCTTCCAGACTCTGGCACCTTGATTTCGAATGACATGCAAAATTTGAGCGACAGTCCAGTGCTGCTTCTCTGTGGCCCAGGTCAGGCGCTTCTGCCGCTGTTTCTGGTTCAAAAGTGGCTTGATCTGGGGAATGCGGCACCTGTAGCCCATTTCCTGCACACGCCTGTGCACGGTGGCTCTGGATGTTTCTACCCAGACTCAGTCCACTGCTTCCGCAGGTCCCCAAGGTCTGGAATCGGTCCTTCTCCACAATCTTCCTCAGGGTCCGGTCACCTCTTCTCGCAGCGTTTTTGCCACACTTTTCCTTCCCACAGACTTCCCACTGAGGTGCCTTGATACAGCACTCTGGGAACAGCCTATTCGTTCAGAAATGTCTTTCTGTGTCTTACCCTCTCGCTTGAGGGTGTCAATGATGGCCTTCTGGACAGCAGTCAAGTCGGCAGTCTTACCCATGATTGCGGTTTTGAGTAATGAACCAGGCTGGGAGTTTTTAAAAGCCTCAGGAATCTTTTGCAGGTGTTTAGAGTTAATTAGTTGATTCAGATGATTAGGTTAATAGCTCGTTTAGAGAACATTTTCATGATATGCACATTTTTTGAGATAGGAATTTGGGGTTTTCATGAGCTGTATGCCAAAATCATCAGTATTAAAACAATAAAAGACCTGAAATATTTCAGTTGGTGTGCAATGAATCTAAAATATATAAAATTTTAATTTTATCATTACATTATGGAAAATAATGAACTTTTATCACAATATGCTAATTTTTTTAGAAGGACCTGTATTAATAATCTTAACACCTTTTCCCTGTGAGTGTATACCAAAACCAGTCATAAGTCACACAGGTATATTTGTGGCAATTGCCTTGTGTGTGTGTATATATATATATATATATATATATATATATATATATATATATATATATATATATATATATATATATATATATATATATATATATATATATTTATTTATTTATTTATTTTTTTTTTTGATGCTTTCTCTTGGGCAGTTACTTCTCGTTATCAGTACTTATTTAACAGTTACTTCTCTTTAGGTTAACTCTTTAGGTTACCACTAACCTAAATTGAGACCTAGTCACATGATCAACAGTAGACGCCACAAACAACCAGATAATTACAGTGTTTTGCAGATCAGATTCTGTGGAACAAAAGAACTGTTCTCTTAGTCCATTCTCAATTTCTGTTTTTAATATGTTTATTGTTAGCCACAGAATTCAACTACGCCATGTTTTCGCTGAGGTCTTCTGCTCTTCTTAGGTCTTGTTGCCTAGAAACCTTGATGACACCCCCCTTGTGTGATTGTTGCTGCTGCTCTTGGTTTCACTTGCACACAAACAAATCAAACTCGTTTTAGTCGTCAGAAATAGTTAATTAGTGCTTTAAAAAGAAGGGACAAAGCGTCCTCTTCCTGTGACATCACTCATTGCTCCTTTATTCTCTCATGTGCTGGTCCACAGAGATAAAGCAGACGCTTTGCTGCTATAGGGATGCTGACGCGAAGTGCACTACGTGTTTATGTGCGACTGTGTGTGTGATTATGGGTAGGAAAAGGTAAACGGATCTGCCAGTGACGCAAGGTTTTGCCTTGACCTTCTAAAAAAACCACAGATCGTTTCTTGCCCTTGGGCGGCAGAGGCAGTTCAGTTTTTTATCTTTTTAAAAACATGATCTGGCTGTCTGGATGGAGAACACTTACACGCTAGAGCTCATAACTGCGGGGACATGAGCGTCAGACCTGCAGGTATTTTCATTATGATTTTGACTTTTGCGTCGAGCTTAGCTGTTGTAATACGCCAGTGTTGAAAGTGGAAAGTTGGGAAGCCAGTGTTGTAAGAATGTTGCATGGGTTTTCATCAGTGTGTGAGTGATCAAGTACACAAACAGGAAGAATACACACGCCTCCATGTATTAGTCACTGAGGTCAGTTAAACATTTTCTGCATGCTTGGTGTAGTGCAACACACTCGTACTGTAATTTCCATAATTGTTGAATGTTTGTCAAGGAGCCCTTATGCAAATTCAAGAGGGCGAAACTTTATCCTCAACTCTTACAAATAAATTACAACCAACATTTTTTTGTGACTTTAAGCCCATGTCTGTTAGTGTCAGAAAAAGACATTTTTAGCAGATGTAAATGTTTAAGGAAATGCTATTCTGACTTCATAAGTCAGAATGCTATTTCATGCATTCTGACTTATTTACACTGTTAAAGAGTTGATTCTCATGCTAAACATGGCCAAAATCAAACAAACTTGGACTTGGACTTATTTCTGTGCCAAATATACTGAGTTTATTATTTTTTTCAAGTATAGAGACAGAGCGCATTTAGGCCACACCAAAACAATCCAACACTCTCCATTGACTTTGTATTGCGTGAAGCGGTCGCCTCGTCTTTCTTACTTATAACAAAAAACAGAACAATGTCTAAAAGCTGATATGTGACAAGGTGTACAGCAAACAAGCTAATAAACACAGAGCTTAGTTTTTATAAGCTGTTGACCCAAAAAAATGAGCATCAGTTTTTTGTAATAAGTCAGAAATGACAATGAGGCGGCTTCATGCCGTAGAAAGTCAATGGGGGTTTGTTTTCCCCCGGTGGGTGTGGTTTTCAGATTATGATGCGCGTCGCTCTGTCTCTATGGCCCTGTATGACATCATAAAGGGCAGAATTCCTTGTATGGGCACTTCTCCCGGATGAGCGCGTGCACACATCAACCAGAGCAAGAGCAAGAGCACCCCCATCAACGACCTTCGTTCGGGTTACAGAAGCCGTCGGCAGCGCTGTCATATAGTTTTTAGACCACAAAATCAACAATGTCACCTAAAGAAGTGTCTTTCTGGTTGCGAGGGAAAGATAACCTTGTTCAGCTTCCCAAATAACCCAGCGTTAAGGAAACAGTGGATTCAGTTTGTTTTTCTGGAGCAGCAACGGAGTTCTGCAAGTGTGTTTGTTTGTTCCCGAAACCGCAGGTGGCGAGTGAAACTGCATCAAATGTGTGTGTTTTGTTGGCAATCGACGTATAAGTGCATATAATGTCAACAACACGAACGTATCGTATAGTGAATCGAAAGTTATCCAGGGATAATGCCATGATG
This sequence comes from Gobiocypris rarus, assembly GCA_023029165.1. NCBI lineage: Eukaryota > Metazoa > Chordata > Actinopteri > Cypriniformes > Gobionidae > Gobiocypris > Gobiocypris rarus. The sequence goes on from CM040913.1 coordinate 20,122,261, forward strand.
TTGTGTGTGTGTGTCAAATATGTCTGATATGTTATCTGCGCTGCGTCGACTCGTGCATATGATCCGCTCTGTGCTATCGTGTCTCTGAACCAGAGCAGACGTGAAATCAGACTTCATTTGCCCCAATGGAAAGCATATTTACACTGTCTGAATCGTTCCTAGCCCCTATAAAGTGCACTGTGTGCCATTCACTATGTAAATTGTGCCATTTTAGCCACAGCTTTATAATGTAGGGGGCGGGGCGCTTCCGATTCTAGAGCGCATTTGATTGGACAGAAAATCTGAGGAGGAGCTGAAGTGCAGAGTAATGTCATCAAACTCATTGATTCACATTGGAGAGACTGTGAGTTTTGAATGCTTATGTGGATTTTGTCATTGTTTTGGAGCACACACTAGCTTATAGATAACAGTAAGACTAACATATTCATACTAAAAGGCAATTTCATTGGAACTTTAACTCAAGAACCTGAACTGTTGAAGAACTTTTAGCTTTTAGAGAAGTTGTATGTGACTTTTTGCCATATGTCTCATTTGTGTGCAGGGGGCAAATTTGTACAAAGAGTGTAAGCTCATATGGTGCATCTCTGGGTGTGGAAACTGTTCAATTATTAATGATGATGATGATGGTTGTAGCACCTGAGCTAAATGAGGAAACTATTCTCATGTTTCACAAAGCTCTAGCAGGCAATGATCCAGTTCATAATACAGAAATGATTTACCAGGCTATTCTGGTAAATGGTTGAGTGTTGAGTGAACAAAAAATGCAGAAGTGGTTTTCTTGAAGTTGCGTAAAATTAGTCTGGTGTTTATGCTAAAACCTGTGGTCTGGTAAAATTAGGCTAAACTAGGTTTTTCCCACGTAAAACGTTTTGCTACTTTTTATGTTTCCAAGGTGTTTTGAGTTGTTTATAGCTTGTTGCTATGCAGTTTCTGTGGTGTTCTTGCTGGTTGCTTAATTTTCCACCCAAAGATTCTAAGATATTTAGGTTTCTAGTGGTTCGGGTCCCTTCTTCAATGTAATAGGAATAGTCCACCAGGCAAGTAAGTCTTGGGAACAGTTCCTGTTCAGGACGTCTGGCTGTGAACATGACATTCAGTGGTACTTGAGGAAGTCTGGAGTGACCGCAGTGCACTTCAACTCGGGCCATGATGTAATGTGACCCTTAGCAAAATATAAACTGGACTCCAGCCCAGATCCCCAAATTCCAATCGATTGAGATTATGTTTCACGTCACCATGATGTTACAGTAAAACAAAGAACATGGTACAGTAAATCTGCCTGCGGTAGAACAGTAGGTCCAACATCTTCATCCAGACTATAAACATAAGAGATATAATATTTTTCTTTCATTTATGGTAAAAAAAGGTTATATAAGCCTATATGTGACAGTTTAGGTTAACACATTTTTTTACATATTCTGGTGTCTTTTTTGGGAATATTTTACTTGTCTAGTATTGTTTATTGCTAGAAAATTCTGGAAATCTCACAATTAGGGTTTAAATTGTATTCAAGACAGTGTAAAGAAGGAACAAAAACACTAACAGGGTGGAAAAAAGGCAATAGATATGCGATAGATGCTATTTACATCAAGTGTGTGTGGGCTTGACATAACGTGCCCCCCTAATCGCCCCCCTAAACTTACTATTGAGAGCAGAAAAACTTACTTTGCGTATTCCATAACAAAACGTCTTCCTCAGCATAAGCTCACTGGAAAGTACTAAGAATGCTCACCCAATGCTGCAAAAAGCTTGTTCCCGCCACTGAATAAAAAAATATAATAGGTAATTGCTACTTTTTATCTCACAATTCACACTTTTTCCCCTCAGATTTGTGTGATATAAGCTCACAATTGCAAGTTATGAAGACAGAATTGTGAGATAAACTTGCAATTCTGAGAAAAAAGAATTGGATCTATCGTTTTTGCTTGGTTGAATGCTAGGTTGTGCGCTGACAAGTAAACTGAAGCTATTTCAAACAAATCTATTTAAAAGTTTTAAACGGGATGTGCATATCCTCATGTTGGTTCACCCGCCTATAGAAAATTCACATTTTGTGTTTTGGTCTTGTTTTGATATAGAACTTGGTCTATTTCAGTTATATTAGGCTAATATGGGATGTTATTGTTTTGGTGAATGTCTGTTTCTAAGATCATAAAAAAGTGTGCCCCCCTATGAAAACGAAATGACCCCCTATTGTATATGTTCTGGCGACGGCCCTACGTTAGCGTCTGGTTTAAGACATGCTTTTTTGGGCGGTAAATAATGCCGCAAACACCATTAAATTGACGTGCAAACCTTAGTAAATCACCTCGCTTGAGTCATTTAAATACTCTCCTCCCATAAATGTTGCGTCTTAAAGGGAAACTCCCACACATTTTTATAAACACTCAATTTATACACAAAAAATAACATTATGAATCTAAAACTAGTTTCAGTTACATTATTTTATATTTTGTTCTCAATGTAGTAATGTATTGTTATATGTATTATTTATGTCTTGCTTCTTTATTTAATTTTAGTCAATTTTTTATTTATTTATATTAATTATTTTTTTATTCAATTTATTTATCTAATTTAATTTATTTTTTTATTTTTTTCTAACTAATATTTTTTAATCACATTTATTTATTTAGATTTAATGTATTGCTTTACTCGTTTATTTTAATCTAACAGAAATATGGAAACGGTTTGGATATACCATATATTTCCATGTCATGCGGTGGGCAGGACTTCTTTTAACTTATTTATATTTGAGGGAGATGATGAAATATGGAGTAATGTAAAAGTACAGATCAAGACAAGACCCAAACAAGTCAAGAGGAGGACAAACTTTTTAGTTGTTTAGTTCACAGTTGCTGCAATGTCAAGTTGCTGGTGTTTGTGCACAGTCACAGGTGGACATATCAGCTGTTTAAAACATAGAATTAAGAATCTGAATAGTAATTTTTATGAGTTTCATTATATTATTTACTGTTTACTCAATCAAGTTCCAAATAAAAATAGATTTTTTAAAAATTCTATAATGATATGTATTAAATTCATATTTTTATAAGGATATTGTGTAATTATTAATAATACTGTTTCATAATATGAAAAATTATAATACCTTTCAAAAAAATGTGGTTGGTAAAATGTTTTATGTTTTTAAAAGAAGTTTTCTCATTCATTTTATTTAACAAAAATACAGTAAAACCATTAATGTTGTGAAATTATTTGTTTAAAATAACTGTTTGTTTTCTGTTAATATATTTTAAAATGTAACTTATCATCATTCCTCCAGTCTTCAGTGTCACATGATCCTACAGAAATCATTCTAATATGAAGATCTGATGCTCAAGAAACATTATAATCAATGATGATAACAGTTGTGATCATTTCCAATAAATTTGTTTAAACTAAAAATATTTATTTAAAAATATCTCATATAGCCTTATATTTTACTGTCACGTTTGATTAGATTAATGCGTTTTTGCTTAAAAGCCTTAATTCCAGACCACAAATGTTTGAGCGGTAGTCAGTGTATATTTTGTTTATCAGCATATATTACAATTTATATAATTTAAATATAATATTATTAATAACTACATTTGAATAATTATTGCGTTTAATATGTTTAATATGTTGAATCAATTTAGAAAACAACTGATTTTTCAAGAAGACTCAATTGAAATGTTGTCCTTATCTCATCATTTTAAAGTCACCGTGAAATCAAAGTATTTTTAATTGAATATTGCAGTATTTATTATAAATGATTTATCCATGCATATCATTATTTGTTTAGTTTTTTATTCATATGCCCTCATAATCTTTAATCTAAATAACTTCCCCTCACTCTTGCAGTGACATTACATCTCTTCTGATGATGCGTTTACTGGTGCAAGGGCGAGATCAACCTGTCACTCACATGAGATTGACCAATAGCAATCCTCAACCATCTAACCAGCCAATCAGCCGTTTCACTCAGATATACACCGATCAGGCATAACATTATGACCTAATCTCCTAATATTGTGTTGGTCCCCCTTTTGCTGCCAAAACAGCCCTGACCCGTCGAAGCATGGACTCCACTAGACCCCTGAAGTTGTGCTGTGGTATCTGGCACCAAGATGTTAGCAGCAAATCCTTTAAGTCCTGTAAATTGTGAGGTGGGTCTTCCATGGATCTATGATGCACTGTGTATTCTGACACCTTTCTATCAGAACCAGCCTTAACTTCTTTAGAATTTGAGCTGCAGTAGCTTGTCTGTTTGATCGAACCACACGGGCCAGCCTTCGCTCCCCACGTGCATCAATGAGCCTTTGCCGCCCATAACCCTTTCGCCGGTTAACCACGGTTCTTTCCTGGACCACTTTTAATAGATACTGACCACTGCAGACCGGGAACACCCCACAAGAGCTGCAGTTTTGGAGATGCTTCTTCAATTTGGCCCTTGATCAGTGTTATTCACTTCACCTCATAAGGTCATTAGTGTTATCATGTTATACCTGATCTGTGAACGTCACAATAGGGAAGAAAAGACTATTGCAAATTTGCAACTTCCATTTTAATGCTGACTTTAATGATATTTCTCAACAATGTTGTTCATTCCTTTATGTCTAAAACGTTTTTATTTAGCAACTTCAGAGCAATAAAATATTCTTCTGGGCCTTCCAAAGGCAAGAACTGTGTATATGATAACTAGGCGCCTCCCTAACTCCTTAGTGGAGAGCTAGTAAATGATTAGGAGTAGTTTTATGCTAATAAGCAGGCGATGAAATTCCACTTGCGGGACTGAGGACAACACATCTCAATCTCGCGCACTCATGGACAAGTGTAGGCAACGTCTGCCGCATTCCATGAACTAGCTGCCCAACAGAAAGCAGACACCTCAGTCTTGTTAAGGACTCTGTAATTTGATTTGCACTGAAGTTAGGGTTTAATCTAATGCTTGAACGTTTGTTTGTGCTGCTCGAAGAATGACACTGCAAGCAGGCAATGGCGCTGCGATGGCTATGGATGTTAGTACCATGGAGAGGAGGTTGGAACCCACGCTCGAAATCACCTGGACAAGGTAGAGCTTCAAGGACTTGTGGGATTGGGAGGGCGATATGATCACTGGAAGAGCTGGATCACTTCTATGGAAACTTCTTGAATCAATGATTGGTTCTCACTTACAGTCTTTCTATTTTTACTGAGTGATATTCACTGATGATGTCATAGCCCTCGCTATTGAGACATCGCTGTTAGTGGCTTTCAAAAATATCGAGCCCATTTATGGCTCCTCACTCACTTCCAGTAAGTAAGTATGTAAGAGGAGATGATGAGGAGTATCTTTTTATTGGACAAACTGGACACTGATCCAGACTGACATTGAGATACACCTTGGATCTTGGTTTTGGGTGTTAGTGCATGTTGTTTTGAAAGTTCAAGTCTGTTGCGGCTTTCTATGGAAATGTACTTGATGGTGCCTCAGGTGTTTCTTTCCAATAATTGACTAAACTAAACTTCTGTTCAACTCTAGAGGAGGAACGACATGTTCGAGCCAACGATCGGGAGTACAATGAGAGGTTCAATTATGCTGTAAGTCTATACATGACTTTTATTGGTAACACTTTACAATAAGGTCCCATTAGTTAACGCATTAATGTGCAATACATTTGTCACGGTGTTTATTAATCTTTCTTAATGTTAGTTAATAAAAATACAACTATTCATTTTTAGTATGGATGCAACGGAAAATGCTTTTTAAAAAAATATTTATTTCTTATTTTAAATGAGCTTTCTTTAGTATAATTTTATTAATGTATATAGATTTTTAAATTAAATTCAATAATTTTAATGATACTGAATTTAAAATGATATAAATGGTCGGGTCGAACTGTAGTGTATTCAGGTACTGACATGTAATAATTAGGCCTAAATGTAAAATATCACTGTTTAGATTAAATGTAGATTCATATTTTTTTATCTGTGTTTAGTTGTTTGATTAGCATTCATAATTTACTCATAACTTATTCATAAATTCATAACTTACTCACTACTCAGCAGGTATTTATAGGCTGCTGTGACTTGAAGACCAAATGCACGGATCCAATATAATGATACACATCCAATATCTTTCTAAACCCTTTATATTCACTTAAGACATAACATGATTGTGCTTGCCGAGACTTGCAGTTGTAAAACTTTTTTTTTCCGGATTCTTTGATGAATAGAAAGTTCAAAAGACTGCATTTATTTGAAATAGAATATTTTGTAACATTATGGACGTCACTTTTGATCAAATTAATGCGTCCTTGCTGAATAAATTTATTAATTTCTTTAAGTTCTTTCCCAAAAAAAGGGAAAACAATCTTTCTGACCCAAAACTTTTAAACTCTTGTAAAATGTTGCAAAAGCTTTTTATTTCAGATAAATACTGTTCTTTTAAACTTCCTGTTTATCAAAGAATCCTAAAAAAAACTGTTTTACACAACTGTTTTCAACATTGATTATCATAAATGTGTCTTGAGCTGCCAATCCTCATATTAGAATGAATTCTGAAGGATCACGTGACACTAAAGACTGGAGGAATGATGCTGAAAATTCAGCTTTGATCACAGAAATAATTTATATTTTAAAATATATTCTAGTATATTATATAATAGTACAGTTTTTTTGTATTTTTAATCAAATTAATGCAGCCTTGATGAGCATTAGAGACTTCTTCTAAAAACATAAAAAAAAACTTTTGAACAGCAGTGTAAGTGGTTTACTACTTCTATTCACTAGACAATATTAAAAAAAATGGTTTCCACAAAAATATTAAGCAGTGTCAAAAACAATCAATGTTGTGATCAAACAGTTGTGATCATTAAATCAGCACATGATTTCTGAAGGATCATGTGACACTGGAGACTGGAGTAACAGTTATTTTAAATTGTAATAATATTTCACAATTTGACTGTTTTACTGTATTTTTGATTAATTAAATGCAGCTTTGGCGAGCAGAAGGGACTTCTAATGTTCAAAATGTTTAAAAACATTACAAAATCTTACTAACCCTAAAGCACTTAGGTCAACTTATGTTTTTTTTTCTTTCTTGTTTTGTAATTGTGAGTTAGAATTATAAAATTTAAGGTTAGAATAATTGTTTTCTACGATTCTTTCCCAGGACAATCGCATCAAGACAGCAAAATACAACGTTTTCACCTTCCTGCCCATTAACTTGTTCGAGCAGTTTCAACGTTTTGCGAACGCCTACTTCCTTGTCCTGCTGATACTGCAGGTTTGCCAGCCTTTTACTTCACTGATGGAATTACTGAAGATAAATATGGGGATTTGATTTTGAATGTCATGGATTGGGTTCTACATGACACTAAAAAATGGGGACTGAAAAAGTTGTTCCAAACCTGTATGACTTTCTTTCTTCTGTAGAACACAAAAGAAAATATTTAGAAAAAAATATATCTTTTTTGCCATAAAATGAAAGTCAGTTTGGCCCATTGTTGGTTTGGACATTCACTGTATGTATGGACAAAAACCAAAATATCTTCTGTGCACTCTAAAAAATTCTGGGTAAAAAACAACCCAATGTTGGGTCAAATATGGACTAACCCAGTGATTGGCTGTCCATATTTGACCCAACATTTGGTTAAAACAACCCAGCATTTTGTTCTGCAGAAGAAAGCAAGCCATGCAGGTTTGGAACCACCTGAGAGTGAACAAATAATGACCGATTTTTCATTTTGGGTGATCTATCCCTTCAATGTTACACAACACTAATACTCCGCTGTGTGTTCTAGTTAATTCCAGAAATATCCTCTCTTTCGTGGTTCACCACCATTGTGCCTTTGGTGTTGGTGCTTACCATCACAGCTGTCAAAGATGCTACTGATGACTATGTGAGAATCTATTCTTGTCCTTTTATACTGCATTCATGAACGACGGCAGGGCCTTTTTGTGGTCTGCCTGAAATAAGCTAAACAAATAAGCTAAAAAAATAAGCTGTTTATTGTTATTGATCTGTTGTGGATGTTTAGTTCCGCCATAAAAGTGATCAACAAGTCAACACCCGGCAGTCTCAGGTACTCATCAAAGGAAAGTAAGTGCATTTATGCCACATATCAGCATTTTCTGCTGCATATCATGCTGTTGAGATGCAGTTATTGAACTGTAAATGCTTTAAGAGATGCTTAGGAAAAGAATAACGATTTGTTGCAGAACAAACACATGGAAATATCTCTCTTTCAGGCTGCAGAATGAAAAATGGATGAATGTAAGAGTGGGGGATATCATCAAACTTGAGAACAATCAGTTTGTTGCTGTAAGTTTGAATCTTTTGCTAATATTCTACAGCCAAACAGGCTAATTGTAATATGGTACATATAATAAATATAGCAGATGTGGCTATCACATCAAGTCAAACAGCATCAGACATTTTATTTTATGCCAATTGTTTTTAAGGCTTATGAGCTGGGTTAACCCTAATTTATAAACTAATTGGCAAAAACCGTTCTGATACTGATTCATTTCATTAAGTGAAACTACAGTATAGTCAAGATCCAGGTCAAATTCATTATTATTATTATTTTTTCAATGGTGTGAAATCATTAATTATAATTATAAAAACTGGTCTGAAGGTCATCTGTCAGTTTCACTGTTAAAAAAAAGAAAAGAAAAAAAGGTTGGATATAGAAATGACCTATAACTGCCAATATTAAAATGTTTATTATATTAAATGTATATAAATATTATTTTGTCTTTTATAAATTAAATTAAACAATATATAAAAATAAAACACTATATACTATTTATTTATACAGGTCCTTCTAAAAAAATTAGCATATTGTGATAAAAGTTCATGATTTTCCATAATGTAATGATAAAAATTAAACTTTCATATATTTTAGATTCATTGCACACCAACTGAAATATTTCAGGTCTTTTATTGTTTTAATACTGATGATTTTGGCATACAGCTCATGAAAACCCCAAATTCTCAAAAAATTAGCATATTTCATCCGACCAATAAAAGAAAAGTGTTTTTAATACAAAAAAATTCAACCTTCAAATAATTATGTTCAGTTATGCACTCAATACTTGGTGGGGAATCCTTTTGCAGAAATGACTGCTTCAATGCGGCGTGGCATGGAGGCAATCAGCCTGTGGCACTGCTGAGGTGTTATGGAGGCCCAGGATGCTTCGATAGCGGCCTTAAGCTCATCCAGAGTGTTGGGTCTTGCGTCTCTCAACTTTCTCTTCACAATATCCCACAGATTCTCTATGGGGTTCAGGTCAGGAGAGTTGGCAGGCCAATTGAGCACAGTAATACCATGGTCAGTAAACCATTTACCAGTGGTTTTGGCACTGTGAGCAGGTGCCAGGTCGTTCTGAAAAACAAAATCTTCATCTCCATAAAGCTTTTCAGCAGATGGAAGCATGAAGTGCTCCAAAATCTCCTGATAGCTAGCTGCATTGACCCTGCCCTTGATAAAACACAGTGGACCAACACCAGCAGCTGACATGGCACCCCAGACCATCACTGACTGTGGGTACTTGACACTGGACTTCAGGCATTTTGGCATTTCCTTCTCCCTAGTCTTCCTCCAGACTCTGGCACCTTGGTTTCCGAATGAAATTCAAAATTTGAGCGACAGTCCAGTGCTGCTTCTCTGTGGCCCAGGTCAGGTGGCTTGACCTGGGGAATGCGGCACCTGTAGCCCATTTCCTGCACACGCCTGTGTACGGTGGCTCTGGATGTTTCTACTCCAGACTCAGTCCACTGCTTCCGCAGGTCCCCCAAGGTCTGGAATCGGTCCTTCTCCACAATCTTCCTCAGGGTCCGGTCACCTCTTCTCGTTGTGCAGCGTTTTTTGCCACACTTTTTCCTTCCCACAGACTTCCCACTGAGGTGCCTTGATACAGCACTCTGGGAACAGCCTATTCGTTCAGAAATTTCTTTCTGTGTCTTACCCTCTCGCTTGAGGGTGTCAATGATGGCTTTCTGGACAGCAGTCAGGTCGGCAGTCTTACCCATGATTGCGGTTTTGAGTAATGAACCAGGCTGGGAGTTTTTAAAAGCCTCAGGAATCTTTTGCAGGTGTTTAGAGTTAATTAGTTGATTCAGATGTTTAGGTTAATAGCTCGTTTAGAGAACCTTTTTATGATATGCTAATTTTTTTGAGATTAGAATTTTCATGAGCTGTATGCCAAAATCATAAAACAATAAAAGACCTGAAATATTTCAGTTGGTGTGCAATGAATCTAAAATATTTGAAATTTTAATTTTATCATTACATTATGGAAAATAATGAACTTTTATCACAATATGCTAATTTTTTTAGAAGGACCTTTATATATATGCATATATATGTGTATGTATACATACATACACATGCATATTGCAGCAGAGATGAGGAGATCCAGGACTTCCAAACAAAACAGGCTTTATTGAAATCAGACTCAGAACAGAACATCAAACACCATTAACTTAATTTCAGACTGGACAAAGAGGGAATGAACATGGGGGAACTAAATACACACACTGATGACTGACTAAACGAGGGGACACAGATGAAACTTGACTAAACACAGCTGAAAGGAACTTCACTGATGAAGGAAACTATGACAACGGAAAAGCGGCGGGAAACAGCACAAAGGAACATGTGACAAGGAGAATCAGGAAGCACAGGGGCAAAAACACAACAAACACAGACTGAACATGTAACACATGTATATTTAATTATTTAAGTTTTTAGTGTTGTTAGGCAGAAATTGTGTTTTTGTGAGTATGTTAATTTTTTTTCAATTTACAGAAATTAGTAGTGTCCATAGATTGTAATAACGTTTTAATATTTCAATTGTAGAATTCCGAAAATTTCCATCAATGGCGGGGAAGGGTTGTCTCATAAATGACGGAAATTTCCGTCAATGGCAGGAAAGGGTTGTCTCATAAATTACAGAAATTTCCGTCAATGGCAGGAAAGGGTTGTCTCATAAATTACGGAAATTTCCATCAATGGCAGGGAAGGGTTGTCTCCTAAATGGCGAAAATTTCTGTCAATGGCGGGAAAGGGTTGTCTCATAAATTACGGAAATTTCAGTCAATGGCGGGAAAGAGTTAAGGACCCCTTAGAAGTTTATTTAATCCCCCAGTTAAAAGTTCAAAAGTTATTTGCAGAAATGTAATTGGAAGTTTGTACCGTTGATGGTACCATAGACAGCCAGCCAGAAGAGGAATAAAAAAACCTAAGTATTGGCACCTAAATACAACAACTAAACCGTCAAATTGACAGAAAAAGATTTTGATGATCCCAATATGGCTGGCATTATCTGCAGACTTTAGTAGATGATAGCACCATAGTGTAAAAAGTGGAGGAGATTCACCCAGCACATGATTTATGAGTTTTGCACGTCTTCTGTCTGCAGGCTGACCTTCTCCTCCTGTCCAGCAGTGAGCCCTATGGACTGTGCTATATCGAGACTGCAGAGCTAGATGGGTGAGAAATGGGAAATGTGTGCTAATATTGCATACTTCACTTCCCTTTGGACGTGTTCAACGTCCAACACAAGCGTCTCAAATTCCATTTTGTGACTGTACATAGCAGCGAGAGCATGACATGAACATGAGCTTCTTTCATTCTGTCAACTCTTCCCAACAGAGAAACCAACCTGAAGGTGCGCCAAGCCTTGACTGTAACCTCAGACCTCGGGGACGATGCTGTGAATCTTGCAGACTTTAATGGTAAAGCTTTTATTCAAACACACCATCAACAGAAACAAGCTCGAGTCAACACGAGTAAACATAAACACTTACTGCATCCTTCACATTGATTAGATCGATCTCTCACGGGAACTTTGGTATGCCTGTGCATTTCTTTCGAAGCAGTCAAGGAGCGCATGTAATGAGATTTGTAGTGTTTTCACTTGGATTTCATTAAAGTTAATCTACAGTGTAGCTACTGCATTGGTGAAATTGGAAAAATATTTTTTTCAGTGATTGCTTTAGCACTATTGCCAATGCTTCTAACTAGGATTAGGGATTTGAACACACTCATTCCATATTGTTTGTAATATAAACATGAATGATAGATCAAATGATATGACCAACAGCTTCAGTGATAATAAAAGGACTTTACTTGTTTTCTATGTATTTCACAATTCGAAGAAAAGGTTTTGTTTTGAGACTTTGACTTCCTACCTTTTTCCATATATTAGGAAAGGGGAGTGGAAATTGCTCCTCAAATTAGTGCTCCTCTGCCGCCAACTACTGGTTATAGTGGTCATTTCATGTCTTTTTTTAAATAAAAGTGCTTGTTTGCCACAAAGCCACAAAGCTTGATTTATTATCATATAGAAATAGAAATCTTGGTAACACTTTAGAATAATGGTCATTAGTTAACATTAGTTCATGTATTAACTAATATGAATAACCCATGAGCAGTACATGTGTTACTGTATTTGTTCATCTTTGTTAACGTTAGTTAATATAAATCCAGCTGTTCATGGGTTGTTCATGTTAGTTCACAGTGTATTAACTAATGTTAAAAAGATTTTAATAATGTATTAGTAAAAATTAACATTAACAAAGATTAATAAATGCTTTATAAGTGTAGTTCATTATTAGTTTGTGCTAACTAATGTAGTTAACTAATGTTAGCTAATGACCATTATTCTAAAGTGTTACCGAAATCCTTTGTAACAATATACACTACTGTTAAAAGGTTTGGGGTAAAAAAAAAATACTTTTATTCAGCAAGGATGTGTTCAGTAAAAAAGTGATAGTTAAAGAACTTTACTTTTCATGTAGTCTGTAACATAGATCTAAGTGAACAAAAACATCCTGCAAAGTTTGAAATATGACAGTGCACCGTATATAAAGTTATTGTCTTTCAAAAGTAAGAGTTGACTCTGAGTCATTTTTATGAATAGTTAGAAGACCGAAGCTTTTTCTCTGACTAGATGACGTCAACTTGACAAGTTATTTGAATACGATACGCCCACTTATTGCACTCCAAGATGCCAGTGAAAACTAGAAAACATCATGGCGACGAGACGCTGTGTTCTGAAGTGCGACTCAAAAGCAAACTTTTTTCATCTTAGCATTTGAAGGCTAAGTGGCTACAATTCATATATACAACTGTACCACAGGAGTATAGTCCGAGCCTTGTGCTTTGTTCACGCCATTTTGAAGACGATTGCTTTACCAACTTAAATGCAATTTAATGATATTGAAGGAAGGTTCAGTTCCAAGTGTATTTGCATCAGCTTCCTCCTCCGTATCACCAACTGTAAGTGTTATTAATAATTGTTGCTTTTATATTTTATGTAGCATGCTTAATAATTGTTTGGTTTGTTGTGTAAGCACTGTTTAGCTTCTAGGTCTTCAATGACAATTGTATCGAGATATGTGAATTGTTTGTTGTTGTTTTCTGAGTTTTCTTTAAGAATAGAGTCATACCTCGTATGAACGTAACGTTACTGCATTTTTATTTATTTTTTGGTAAAAAGTTTATGTTTATGCATCAAGTTAACGCTCCATTGGCCTGAAGTGACAACTAACGTTACATGGATGCTTACCATTGAGAAATATCCTGCTCCAGTCGTGGTGTTTGCGATTGAGTTTGTTGATCATTCGCATCTCCAGACGTTTCCCCTTCATATTCAGGCTCGAATTGATAGGGTTAAATTGATGCCATGTTTGTTCATGCACTTTATACGCGTTTAAACTTGTTAAACCGAAAACCATTTATGGTGATGGGTGTTCCGTTTCCGAAAATATCTGCACAGACTATACCAATCACAACTGACTGGGTCATCGGACCAATCACCGCAGATTAGCGTCACGTAAAGGCGGGGTTTTGAAAAGTGAATCACTAAACGAATCATTTGAGAATCGCTGTCAAAACAGGTAAAAATAAATGCATATTATAAGAAAACTAAAGTCTTTTTTGTCATTGCATGCATGCAAAACTGTTGTTGGGGACTTCTAAAACAATATTTGGAACATTTTAAATGCCATAATAGGTGCTCTTTAACATTTATACTGTTTGAAAAGATTTCTATTTTGAATAAATTCAGTTTTTTTTAAAAACTTTTTATTCAGCCAAGAATCCTGAAAAATTATCACAGCTTGCAAAAATATTAAGCAGCACAACTGTTTCCAACATTGATAATAAATCCTCTTATTAGAATGATTTCTGAAGGATCATGTGGATATATTTTAAAGTAAATTCAAATAGTAAACTGTTATTTTAAATTGTAATAATATTTCACAATATGATTTTTTTTTCTCTATTTTTGATCGAATAAATGCAGGCTTGATCAGCATAAGAGACTTCTTTCAAAAACATTAAAAATAATAATGTTTCCAAACTTTTGACCGATATATATAAGATTCGATTAATCACGATTAATCGATTTGACAGCACTAATATAGAAGACTTGTTTTCTTTTTGGTGAAACAACGATGTTGGATAATCTGCAGTGTCATTATCCGAAACAGGTGAAAGTGTCAAATGATAAATGCAAAAAGTCGAAGCTATTGATAAACCAAAAATAACCAAACAGTACTTGCTTCTGAATTAACCCCTGGTTCATCTTCCTGTTACATGTTGTCTTTGAACGTGTCTCCCAGGGGAAGTCATCTGCGAGCCTCCCAACAACAAACTGGACAAGTTCACAGGGACTCTATACTGGAAAGATAATAAGTATCCACTGGACAATGAGAAAATGCTCTTGAGAGGCTGTGTGCTCCGGAACACAGAGTGGTGCTTCGGCTTGGTTATCTTCGCCGGTACGTTTCTCTTCAATAGTCCTCCAGTAATTGTCCTTGCTGAATGGCATTTTCACAGACGATTGATTACCTATCTTGAGTAGATGTTCCTCAGAGACATATTGACTGCCTAGTTCTTCTGCCTCATTTGTAATTAATGTTATGATCAATGCTTAGCTCCTAACGCACACCATGATCTGTCCTGAGTCTTCTGGGTTTTCTCCTTCTCCGTCAGGACTCCAAACCAAGCTCATGCAAAACTGTGGGGGGACGAAGTTCAAAAGGACAAGCATCGACAAACTGATGAACACCTTAGTGCTGTGGGTGAGTGTGTTCAGCATGCTGGGACTGATCGACATGTGGCATCTCACTTACTCACGCCGCCAGCCTTTCAAAAGGGCAGTTCATTTTGTTATTGTAAAACGCTTTGCATGTGTTAAAGTGATAGTTTCTTAGAAAATTCTGTCAATTACTCACTCTCATGTCATTCCAAACCCATTAGATTTTCGTTCCAAACCCTTAAGACATATTTTCTGGTTTTCCAGATCTTTGGGTTTCTCATCTGTATGGGGATCATCCTGGCCATCGGAAACACCATTTGGGAGCAGAGTGTAGGCAGCAACTTTTGGGAGTACCTTCAGTGGAAGCAACTCACGGTCAATGCAATCTTATCTGGCTTTCTGACCTTCTGGTCCTACGTTATCATCCTTAACACCGTTGTACCCATCTCACTTTATGTTAGGTAGGTCAGATCATGCAGTGTGGTGGCAAACTGGTTTTGCTTCAGGACCTGGATTTTACATTGAACTTAAAGTGGCAACCCAACACAGTACGACCATTGTTTAATGTTTACTATAAAAAACATTGGCATGGAAGCCATTTCCACCACTTAAGAAAACTATAATTATGACATATGGTTAATTCAGGATAACTGGGACATTTCATCTCAATGGCAAAAAGGGTCCTGAAGTCAAAAGTTGCATGACTTTTTATGTCCTAATTAAGAATATTTATCTCTTAAATTCAGCTTTTTAATTTCACACTTATTCCCTAATTTTGACTTTTTATCTCAGAATTATGACTTTGTATGTAATGTTTATGATTTTTTATTTTATAATTAAGACTGTACACCGATCAGACATAACATTATGACCACTGACAGGTGAAGTGAATAACAATGATTATCTCTTCATAACGGACTAGGAAACGCGGGGATCCACTAACAACAGCCGCATCAGAGCTCGCGCATTATGGATGAATCAGTACAACAACAGCATATCACGAAAAAGCAAAAACCAATGTTACTCATGTATAGAGCGGAAACAACGCAAACTTTGCTTCTGTTTTCAGACCTCTTTTACATCTCTCCTGCACTGGAAAGCTTTTCTCGTCCTAGATCTTACCTGATCATAACCATACTTCCAGTTATATTCCTCTGACCTTTACCTCTTTGTCATCCATCATCCATCTCTCTTTCCACAGTCCACAAATCTCCCTCTTGCACAAATCGCCCCCTACTGCTGATTGGCTACAAAAGTGTTTTGGTGCTCTGTGGCTCATTCAGAGTAACTTTTATTCTATTTACATAGCCAGGACTATGTACAAAACAATCGTTTAGGCACACACATAAAACACATCTAGCAAATATTCACAAAATTGTTTGTTAAGGTGTTTATCACATTTTTCAACAGCGTTTCTCAGAAATCACTTACTGCACCTTTAAGGACAAAAAAGCAGAATTAGTCATTACCATGAAACTTACTGTATTGCAGCGTAGAAGTTTTGCGGCTGAGTCACAGTTACTTTATAAACTGGGACAGGCGAATGTACTACAGCCGTAAGGACACTCCCGCCGAGGCGCGGACCACCACCCTCAACGAGGAGCTGGGCCAGGTGGAGTTTATCTTTTCTGACAAAACAGGCACCCTGACCCAGAACATCATGGTGTTTAATAAGTGTTCCATCAATGGGAAGACCTACGGTATGCTTAAACGCTTCCTGTCATACATCCACACTTATACACACATGTGGTTATGTCTATTAATAGCTGTGATTTTGTTTGTCTAGGTGACGTTTATGATGAGTTTGGGCATAAAGTGGATATTACAGAGGTAATGGAACCAGCTGTTTATTTAAATTATTTCTAAATTAATTATTATTAAAATGAAAACATAAAATATTACTTTAAAAATAATTTAGTATTCAAGCTACAACCACCAAATCGGCTCAGACTTTCAGACTCTTCTGACTCAGTGTGCTATATCTTCTCTAACTGATCCGACTTATAATTTTCATTAAACGGACAATCAAATTTATGAAAAGTCGCATTGACTTTAATTGTGGGGGTCAAAACTTTTGCACAATAAGACTGTAGCAAAGAACTTTGTTATGGGAAGAAGAAGGCGGGAACTGGCGAACATTTAAGCACTTTAATAAATAAATAAAGAAAGAAACTGAATGTAAAAACGCCCACACATAATAAAACATAAACAAAACACAACATAGAATCCAGGCTTGTCCTTCACTGTCGTAGCTCCTCCTTTTATGGGTCCGAGCTCCTCCATGAGACACGGGACCGGTGCGGCGTGCAGCTGGCGCTCATTATCACTCATGCCATCGGCCTCGCCCCGTTCTCAAGGTCGGCCTTGGCCTTGACTGCTTGCCACAAAGACTTGTAGAGTATTTAAGCTATCATTTGCAAAGCTTTAAAAGACAATATATTAAAACATGCTAATTCATGTAATAAATGTGATAAAACAAATAGATTTTTGTTAGCAATATGCTAAAATACGCTAGCAAAATGCTAATTCATGATACCAACTTGCTAAAATGTGGGCAATGTGTTAAATCGTGTAAGCAACGTGTTATTTCATACTAGCAACGGGTTAAAACATGCTAGCAACATGCGAATTCATGCTAGTAACATGCTAATCATTCTAACAACCTACTAATTCATGCTAGCAACATGCTAAACTACCGGTATGTAAAACCTTCAAATTCAAGCTATTTAAAGTTATTTTAAACTTTCAGACCTGGCTTTGTCAAGCCAACATCAAAGTTTGTCATCAAGCTTTTACTCATATAGTTTTATTTAAATGTTTGGTAATACTTTAGGTTAGGGAACACATATTCACTGCTAACTAGTTGCTTATTAGTCAAGTCACCTTTATTTATAAAGTGCTTTATACAATATAGATAGTTTCAAAGCAGTTTAAAAACAATTATTTGGCAGTCACGCTTGTCTCTGACTCTTGTAGAAAACACCATGCGTAGATTTCTCCTTCAACCCACTGATGGACCGGAAATTCCGTTTCCATGACAGCAGTTTGGTCGAGGCCATCAAGCTGGAAGAGCCTCTGGTGCAGGAATTCTTCCGTCTGTTAGCACTCTGCCACACCGTCATGCCAGAAGAGAGAAATGAGGGTAAACTGGACCACAAACACTTTAAATATATCTTCATATCCCAGTAGCACTTTTGTTGTACACTATATTGCCAAAAGTATTGGGACAACCATCCAAATCATTGAAATCAGGTTTTCCAATCACTTCCATGGCCAAAGGTGTACAAGATCAAGCACCTAGGAATGCAGACGCTTCTACAAACATTTTTGAAAGAATGGGTCGCTCTCAGGAGCTCAGTGAATTTTGGACAATTTCATGCTCCCAACTTTGTGGGAACAGTTTGGGGATGGCCCCTTCCAGTTCGTAGATGACTTGCGCGCAGTGCACAAAGCAAAGCAAGAGCGAGTTTGGTTGGAGGAACTTGACTGGCCTGCACAGAGTCCTGACCTCAACCCGATAGAACTCCTTTGGGATGAATTAGAGCGGAGACTGTGAGCCAAGCCTTCTTGTCCAACATCAGTTCCTGACCTCACAAATGCACTTCTAGAAGAATGGTCAAATTCCCTTAAACATCCTCCAGAACCTTGTGGAAAGCCTTCCCAGAAGAGTTGAAGCTGTTACAGCTGCAAAGGGTGTGCCAACTCCATATTAAACCCTACGGATTAAGAATGGGATGTCATTAAAGTTCATGTGCATGTAAAGGCAGATGTCATAAAAACTTTTGGCAATATAGTGTGTATGCAGCAGAAGAGATTCTGAGGGGAATTTGATTGAAATGCCTCTGAAATGATTCCATGTTAAAGGTGAGCTGGTGTATCAGGCACAATCTCCGGATGAAGGAGCCCTGGTTACTGCTGCGCGTAACTTTGGCTTTGTATTCCGGTCCCGAACTCCAGAAACCATCACTTTATATGAGATGGGTCAGGCGGTCACCTATCAGCTACTGGCCATTTTAGACTTCAACAACGTTCGGAAGAGAATGAGCGTCATTGGTTAGTTCTGATTATTTTCTTTAAATCTTCAAAAAAGGAATGCAACTATATATTTTTTTATGTAATCTTAGTCACATTCTTGTATTCTCTGATGCTTATAATATTTCACAAAAGCTATGAATCATCCCTGACATAATTCTCTGTCTTATGGGTCTGTATGCATAATTCATTCATTCACGTAGAGGAATCAATAGTCGGCTGGTCTGTTGAAACTGTTTTATTGTATACTTGGACATTTATAAGTAGCACTCCCATTTCCTGTCTCTTCCGCAGTGAGGAACCCAAAGGGGCAGTTAAAGCTTTACTCAAAAGGAGCCGACACAATTGTCTTCGACAGGCTGGACCCGTCTAATGAAGAGCTTATGTTTACTACCTCAGAGCACCTTAATGTAAGTCTCTATTGCTAATCAATTCTACCCTGTAGAGAACATGAGCTTAGCTGGTCCCTATGTTGTGGATGCTGATCCCCAGTATAGTACTATGATGTTCTGCTACAAAAATTTACGTAAGAGTACCATGGTAATAATATGTTAATTGGATGCAATAACATGGTAAAACTATGTTTTAGGCCATGTACATGGTAATACCATGTGAGTTAGATGAAAGAATACCCTCATACCATGGTAAGATCATGTTTTAGGGCATTTACCATAATAATACCATGTTTTTGGGATGTCATACCAAATTAAGACATTTGATAGGGCATTTGCTATGGTAATACCATGTTATTTGGATGTAGTACCATGGTAAAACAATGTCGCTGGGCATTTACCATGTTAATACCTTGTACATTGGATAGAATGGGCATTTGTGATGATCTTGTTTCCTCTACATGTTCTGTGGTACTATGTTAGCCTAGTTGGATGCATTACCAGAACCATTGTAAACCTATGTTGTTTGGCATTTACCAGGCTTATTCCATGTTTTTTTGGATGCAATATGGAAAGACAATGTTTTGAGGGATGTGCAAACATGTCATTTGGATGCAGTACCATAGTAAAACCTTGTTGTTGTGGATTTAACATGGTAATACCTTGTTATTTACATATGGTACCATAGAAAGACTATGAATTATTTGGATGTAACACCGTGGCAAGACTATGTTTTGGGGCAGGTACCATGTAATTACCATGTTTTTAGGCACATACTATAGTAATAACATATTCTTTAGATGTAGTACCATTGTAAAACCATGTTGTTGGGCATTTACCATAGTAATACCACTGCTTTGGGGGCATGTACTGTTGTAATGCCATGCTATTTGAATGCAGCACCATGGTAAAACCCTGTTTTTGCTCATGTGCTGTGATAATACCACATTATTTGAATGCAAAACCATTATAAAACCATGTTGTTGAGCATGTACCATAATGATACCATGTTTTTTGGAATGTGATACTGATTAGAAGATAGTGTTTTGGTACATTTGATATGGTAATACCATGTTTTTTGGCATTTACTAAAGAAATACCATGTCATTTGATGCAGTACCATAGAAAAATCTTTTTGTTTGGAATTTAACATGCTACTACCATGTTATTTACATATGATATGATACCATTGTAAGATTATGCTCTATGGTCATTTATTTGGATGCAACACCATGGCAAGCCCTTGCTTTTAGGGCAAGTACAATGGAAATACCATGTTATTAGTACCATGGTAAAATCATGTTGTTGGGCATGTACCATGTTATTTTGATGCAATAGCATGGTAAGACCATGTTTTTTGGGGCATATTATTTTGATGCACAGTAGTACCATGGTTAAACCATGTTATTGGGGGTTTACCATGGTAATATGTTGTTTGAATGCAATACCAAGTTAAAACCATGTTTTGGGCCTTTATCATGATGATACCATGTCTGTTGCTCCATAATTTTCATGTTCCATGTTCTTTTACCATTTCATTTACCATAGTAATATCATGGTATTCTTTGTACGTATCGATGTACCATGGTATTACCGTCTGATACTGATATTGTTACCAAACGGCTTAATTCAGGCATCACTAGAAATCGAAATAATTGTAAGCTTCAGAATATGCAGATTCTTGTATTTTCTAAGTGTTTTCATTCTGTGTTTGATTCTAGTGCACTCTATGGCTTGACTATTGAAGCGCTTGAGAATCGTGACACTTAAGAGATGTAGACGCACCGTTACACTTGACAAATTACAGCAAATGCACACCATGAGTGTCAGAGTGTCGCAATCAATACAAACGAGGCTCATTTTCTCCAGGGCTAAAAGCTCGGTCTAAGTAGAGATGGGCTTTATTTTATTCAGATTAATTCCATTAAGTTTCTTGTAGGCTTTTCAGATGGAAAACACTTTATACAAACACATTTGATACCTCCAAGCAGTGTGATTCATTAAAGTCCTTGCCTGCATATTAGTGTTAGCATTGATATTAGCTACTTAGGTACTCATATTGCAAACATCATAAGGTAAAAATGCAGTTTTTAGCTGTAAATATTATCAATGAAAACAACCGCTCAAACCATATTCAAAGAAACAATAACGCTATTGTCTAGAGCTTGACTGGCCAGTCTAAAAGCAGCCTATGGGCCATACTTATTATGAGACGCTGTCTATTATTCATGTATCATTTACGGCTTAAGAGCAATAAGACTCACGTCACAGGAGAAGCTATGCTAGTGGGGTAAATATAGCATGCTTTTAGAAGCTTCTTGATAACGATAGCAATCAGATCAAAGACGGGAAGAACTGCGTAGTGTGCTCCTTATTTTCTCAGAAGAAATATTTGATATAATTATAATTGACTGAGTTTCATGGTGAGAGATAAATATATCCCTCCTCTAAATGAGTGTCCTCTGTTTCTGTGTGGTAGGAGTTCGCCGGGGAGGGTCTGAGAACATTAGCGCTGGCGTACAAAGACCTGGATGAAGACGTGTTTGATGAATGGATGAAAAAACTGCTGTTCGCCAGCACGACACTGGATAACAGAGAAGAAAAACTCGGGGATCTGTATGAAGAAATAGAGCAGGGCATGATGGTAAATGTGACTAAATATCTATCTATCTATCTATCTATCTATCTATCTATCTATCTATCTATCTATCTATCTATCTATCTATCTATCTATCTATCTATCTATCTATCTATCTATCTATCTATCTATCTATCTATCTATCTATCTATCTATCTATCTATCTATCTATCTATCTATCTATCTATCTATCTATCTACACCGATTAGGCATAACATTATGACCACCTTCCTAATATTGTGTTGGTCCCCCTTTTGCTGCCAAAACAACCCTGACCCGTCGAGGCATGGACTCCACTAGACCCCTGAAGGTGTGCTGTGGTATCTGGCACCAAGCTGTTAGCAGCAGATCATTTAAGTCCTGTAAGTTGCGAGGCGGTGCCTCCATGGATCGGACTTGTTTGTTCAGCAAATCCCACAGATGCTCGATTGGATTGAGATCTGGGGAATTTGAGGGCCAGGTCAACATCTCAAACTCGTTGTTGTGCTTCTCAAACCATTCCTGAACCATTTTTGCTTTGCGGCAGGACGCATTATCCTGCTGAAAGAGCCCACAGCCACCAGGGAATACAGTTTCCATGAAAGGGTGTACATGGTCTGCAACAATGCTTAGGTAGGTGGTACGTGTCAAAGTAACATCCACATGGATGGCAGGACCCATAGTGCATTCTGGTGCCATGTGTTCCCCAGGTAAGCGACGCACACGCACCTGGCCAATAATGTCAAGTAAAAGAAAATGTGATTCATCAGACCAGGCCACCTTCTTCCATTGCTCCGTGGTCCAGTTCTGATGCTCACGATCCCACTGTTATTGGTGGCGGACAGGGGTCAGCTATGCAGCCCCATACACAACAAACTGCAATGCACTGTGCATTCCGACACACTTTTCTATCAGAAACAGCATTAACTTCTTGATAAATTTAGGCTACAGTAGCTTGTCTGTTTAATCGGAGCACACGGTCCAGCCTTTGCTCCTCACGTGCATCGGTGAGCCTTGGTCGCCCATGACCAAGTCGCCGGGTCACGACTGTTCCTTCGTTGGACCACTTTAGATAAATACTGAGCACTGCAGACCGGGAACACCCTACAAGACAGTATGTGACACGATCATTAGATTTACACGTGTCTTGTTTCCTTCCTTTCTTCTGTACACTGCCTGTGAAGGCAGTTTTTGGATGAAAACATTGATTATTTAGGGAATTTTGTCTAGACACTAACACTTAACGCTTACAGTCTATGCAAATAGTACACAACAAAGTATCAAAAAAGATTTTTACACAACAGTATTTCCCAATTCTAACACACTGTCTAACCAGACACTAACCAGACGTTTCCCATCATTAGTGAACTGCAGTTTTCAATTGCAAAACATTAGTATGCACATTTAAGACAGCCTAATTACAATAGAAAAAAAAAATCCAAGATGAATCATTCAGTCATTCACAACTATTTCATACTGCATTATATGTTATATCTTGCTTTTGAAACAATGTCTCTCATTTCCCTGAAGCTGCTTGGTGCTACAGCCATAGAGGACAAACTTCAAGAAGGAGTTCCAGAGACGATTGCCTGTCTGACCTTGGCCAACATCAAGATCTGGGTGCTCACCGGAGACAAGCTAGGTAACCAGTGCTAATGAGAACCTATAGCGTTCATCGAAGACTGCTCAAACGTAATTGAGACACATGCTCACTGTCTTACACAATATAATCAAGACTCGTTCCTGCTGTGGTTGCAGAGACGGCAATGAACATCGGCTACTCGTGTAACATGCTCAGAGACGACATGAACGAAGTGTTTATAATCTCAGGTCACACCATGCTTGAGGTTCAACAGGAGCTCAGGTAACATTTGACTCATAAACCAACTCATTTTTCAAATGAATCATGTTCGTTATTGTAAAATAAAATGTCATTTTTTTATGCTTTGTGCGAAGGACTGCTAGAGAGAGAATCGTGGGACCCAGCAGAGAGAAATTCAGCAGTGGCCTTGACATGGAAAAGACAGAATTGTACTCAAGTGACTCCGTCTTTGAAGAGACCATCATTGCAGAGTACGCTTTAATCATCAACGGACACAGTTTGGTAAGGGCCTTGGTCTGGGTCCTGAAAAGGATTTGACTAAATTGCTTAATAATGTGTTGCTAAGCTCTTAACGATGGTCGTTGTCTTCATAAAGAACCGAAAATTTTAGTTTTTAAGATAGAGAGTGGCTGAAAGTGGTTTTGCTTGGATAACTCCTTGAGGCCAATGACACTGACTCCAGACTCTCATAAATTAACTTAATTGAAACGATTCCGCCAGTACATGCTGACAGCGTATAAATGGCAGTAAATGTAAGGTTTGTGTGTATTGATCTAACATGAAGGCTCATGCCTTGGAGGCAGACCTGGAGCAGATCCTGGTGGACGTGGCGTGTCTGTGTAAGACAGTTATCTGCTGTCGGGTCACTCCACTGCAGAAAGCTCTGGTGGTTGAGCTCATAAAGAGACACAAGCGAGCCGTCACTCTCGCCATCGGAGACGGAGCCAATGACGTCAGTATGATCAAGAGTAAGATCTATCTGTCTGTCTGTCTGTCTGTCTATCTATCTATCTATCTGTCTGTCTGTCTGTCTGTCTGTCTGTCTGTTTGTCTGTCTGTCTGTCTCTGTCTGTCTGTCTATCTATCTATCTATCTATCTATCTATCTATCTATCTATCTGTCTGTCTGTCTGTCTGTCTGTCTGTCTGTCTGTCTGTCTGTCTGTCTATCTATCTATCTGTCTGTCTGTCTATCCGTCTGTCCATCTATCTATCTATCTATCTATCTATCTATCTATCTATCTATCTATCTATCTATCTATCTATCTGTCTGTCTGTCTGTCTGTCTATCCGTCTGTCTATCTATCTATCTATCTGTCTGTCTATCTATCTATCTATCTATCTATCTATCTATCTATCTATCTATCTATCTATCTATCTATCTATCTATCTATCTATCCATCTATCCATCTATCCATCTGTCCATCTGTCCATCTGTCCATCTATCTATCTATCTATCTATCTATCTATCTATCTATCTATCTATCTATCTATCTATCTGTCTGTCTGTCTATCTGTCTGTCTGTCTGTCTGTCTGTCTGTCTATCTATCTATCTATCTATCTATCTATCTATCTATCTATCTATCTGTCTGTCTGTCTATCTGTCTGTCTGTCTGTCTGTCTGTCTGTCTGTCTGTCTATGTATCTATCTATCTATCTATCTGTCTGTCTGTCTGTCTGTTTGTCTGTCTTTCTCTGTCTGTCTATCTGTGGTCTGTCTATCTGTCTGTCTGTTTAGCTATCTGTGTTCTGTCTATCTGTCGTCTGTCTGTCTGTCTATCCGTCTGTCCATCTATCTATCTATCTATCTATCTATCTATCTATCTGTTGTCTGTCTTATTCTTAATGCTCAGGATGATCAGAGACTTACATACGCCATGCGGCTGAAGTATTCATTGTAGATGAACTGCTGGTCTAATAGAGTGGTTGCTATGGAAATATGCTTGCCTTTTTGCTCTGTAAAGATGTGTGTTTACGGTCTCTGCTCTCCCTCAGCGGCCCACATTGGTGTGGGCATCAGCGGACAGGAGGGCATGCAGGCGGTCTTGGCCTCTGATTATTCCTTTGCCCAGTTCCGCTTCCTGCACCGTCTCCTGCTCGTCCACGGGCGCTGGTCCTACCACCGCATGTGCAACTTCCTCTGTTACTTCTTTTACAAGAACTTTGCCTTCACACTGGTTCATTTCTGGTACGGATTCCTCTGTGGATTCTCTGCCCAGGTAAAAAAGTCAGCCTGTGGATGAAATATGCATGTGATTTCAATTGAATATTGTGAATATACATATATGTTTTTGTCATTGCAGACGGTATATGACCAGTGGTTCATCACACTCTTCAACATTGTCTATACCTCACTTCCTGTTCTGGCCATGGGCCTGTTTGATCAGGTAAGCCTGGTCTAGATGTCAGTTTTTGAGCTTGAAAGCTGCATTGTGTAGCGGCATTGTGTCTTTGACCTTTAACATATAGTTTGTTGGTCTTGCAGGATGTCAACGAGCAGTACAGTTTACGCTATCCAAACTTGTACAGACCTGGGCAGCTGAACCAGCTCTTCAACAAGAGAAAGTTCTTCACCTGTACGCTGCAGGGGGTGTGCACCTCTTTTATCCTCTTCTTCATCCCATATGGAGCCTTCATGACCGCTGTGCGGGATGACGGAGCACACATCTTTGATCAGCAGGCTTTTGCCGTCACCATAGCAACCTCTTTGGTCATTGTGGTCAGTATACAGGTGAGCCAATTTAACAGCTGTGTTTACTTACTCAGTCCATTACAATAACTACTTCAGAAATAAATTATGAAAAGTTACTGTTTTTCTTTTTTTTTTTCCTGAGGGAAGCATTTAATTGAATTTCTCTTGACTGTGCATTCTAAAAGACAGATTTTAACCTTAACTTTTAACCCAGACAAATTTAAGAACAAAAAAATTATATGTTGTCTAATAAAGGTACTTTAATAATTGTATAGTTAAAATGTTGCACATTTACCCTAATGCAATAAAATCTCATTCTCATTACTGAAGGTCAGAAAAAGAGAGACATTTTCTTAACTGACATGAAAATATCACAATGCAAATTATTTGTTTCAGATTGGGCTTGACACCAACTACTGGACCGCTGTGAACCATTTCTTTATATGGGGCAGTCTAGCTGTTTACTTCGCAATCCTTTTTGCACTGCACAGCGACGGCATTTTTACCATATTCCCCAACCAGTTTCCTTACATAGGTAAGAATTTAAATGCATTGAGAGATGTACTAAATATTTCTTTATTGTTTAGTCATATACACCGATCAATATTACATCCTAATATTGTGTTGGTCCCCATTTTGCTGCTAATAAAGCCCTGACCCATTGAGGCATGGACTCCACTAGACCCCTAGAGGTGTGCTGTGGTATCTGGCACCAAGATGTTAGCATCAGATCCTTTAAGTCCTGTAAGGTGGACAGGGGTCAGCATGGGGACCCTGACTGGTCTGCGGCTATGCAGCCTAATACACAACAAACTGTGATGCACTGTGTATTCTGACACCTTTCTGTCAGAACCAGCATTAACTTCTTGAGCAATTTGAGCTGCTGTAGCTCGTCTGTTTGATCGAACCACACGGGCCAGCCTTCGCTCCTCACGTGCATCAGCCTTGGCCGCCCATGACCCTGTCGCCGGTTCACCACTACTCCTTCCTTGGAGCACTTTTGATAGATACTGACCACTGCAGACCGGGAACACCCCACAAGAGCTGCAGTTTGGAGATGCTCTAACAAATTGTCCCTTGTCAAACTCGCTCAAATCCTTACGCTTGCCCATTTTTCCTGCTTCTAAAACATCAGGACAAAATGTTCACTTGCTGCCTAATACATCCCACCCACTAACAGGAGCTGTGATGGAGAGATAATCAGTGTTATTCACTTCACCGGTCATAATGTTATGCCAGATCGGTGTATATTTGTATTTGAATTCGTAAACAACCAAAAGCAGTTGGTCTTGGACTTCATACTGACATCTACTGGTGATGATCATTCATAGCATCACATTTGCTGTAGATTCCATTGTGAAAACCATATTCTCAGCATGTTGTTATCATTTACTGCAACATACTCTGACCCAAACTGTCAGATATTAGTGAGTAGTCATCAACTGATCATGTGATCTCAACATGGTGGCCACCGTCCTGTGTACAATAAAACAGCTTTTTGAAATATTACTGAAGTTAAACATTTTTTTGTTTGATTGTAGGTACAGCACGTAACTCTCTGAATCAGAAGATTGTGTGGCTGGTCATCCTCCTCACCACAGTCGTGTGTTTAATGCCCATGGTGGCGGTCCGATTCATCAAGGCTGACCTCTATCCCACACAGACTGACAAGGTTACTACATGCACATGCCTTGTGGGAAGAAAAAAAATTATGAATATGTCCTTATGAATAAGTGAATACACTACCGTTCAAAAACTTAGGGTCGTGAAGATCTTTTAAATGTTTTTGAGACTCTTCTGCTCACCAAGGCGAGATATAAACTCACAGCTCTGAGAAAAACAAGTCAGTCAATTGTGAGTTTATATCGCGCAATTCTGACTTTATAACTCGCCATTGCGACTTTATATCACGCAATTCTGAACTCGCAATTGTGAGATAAAAAGTCGCAATTACTCCGGTCTTCAGTGTCACATGATCCTTCAGAAATCTTTCTAATATGATGATTTGATGCTCAAAAACATCTCCGATTATTATCAATGTTGAAAACAGTTGTGCTGCTTTATATTTTTGTTTATTTCAGGGTTCTTTGATGAATAGTAAGTTTAAAAGAATAGCATTTATTTGAAATAGAAATCCATTGTTACATTACAAATGTCTTTACTTTTGATCGATTTAATGCAACCTTGCTTAGTAGGCTACTTTTGAGGGGTAGTGTACATCATCATGAGCTGTCGAAAACCGTTTGCCCTCCCGCAGGTGCGTTTACTTCAGCAGGCCACTAGGCGGCAGGGTCCTCAAGAGCAGAACCTCAGGAGAGTCCGCAGGACGAGTTCTCGGCGCTCGGCGTACGCTTTCGCCCACCAGCAGGGATACGGAGAACTCATCACCTCCGGCAAGAACATGAAGGTACCCACATCCTCTACTTCCACATACCCACTGTCCTCACCCACGAGAGGCCCCGCCGACACCAGCCTGGTGAAAAACAGAGGGGCGAACAACAGCACCAATGCAGCAGAGACCGCCTCAACCACCTCTGGATTTAGGAGGGAAAGTGTCCAAAATCAAGAGGTAACGGTGGAAGACTTTGAGGACAGATAAAGCGCTGTTTTTCTTCCTCTACAGAAAGAATTACCGCCCGTCTTTAATGTGAGAAAATGATAATGGATTCTGGTCAGACACACTCTGGGCTCCCAGAGATGTCCACACATGCACAGGAGACTCCAAAGAGCCAGCACAATGAAGCACAGATAACTCATTTCCATCACCTAATTTTAACTCTCATGCAAATCTGTCAAGGCACCCGTCCGTTGAATTTGAAAATGACCCTCAGATTCATTTTGTACCCTCACCTCTTCTGGCACAGATTCAAACGGTTTCTCGGAAAGGCACCGTTTTGTTTGTATTTTTCGAGTTCTGAGAACTTCCCTTTATGCATTTGCGAATGTTTTAGGCCTCGGGAACGTTAAGCCTGCACACGTTTAAACAAGTTTATTTTCAACAAATGACGAGACTAACAAGGCACAAGGACGCAAATATGTACAAGTGTGTGAAATAATACCTCTTGTTTTGTTATAAACACTGATACAGCCATCTGCAGTGCATATTTAATAGGGATATGTTTTAAAGACCTGGAAGTTGCATCTATACCAACAGTTTACTAAAGTGCACCCAAATGCATCGCGCTACTAAATGAGTAGTAACAATTAGGAATGTGCGAAATCAATGCATTGGCTGTTAATCGTACGTTTGCATTGCAAAGCAAGCTCTAGCTTTTTCAACATTTTGTTTTTAAATATACCTCTTTTTAAAAAGAAAACATCAAAGAAAGTGTAAAAACATTCCACACTTGTCCATAATTCACACCATAGTTAGTGCTTTTGCATGAGTTTTTACTGAGTCGTGCCTTCCATCAAGCTATAGACTGAAGCATTTACACGTTTAAACTTCTAGAATTCCACATCTATCTACTACAAAGGTCTATAAAGTGGGCATTTCTTTCAAATGATCCTTTACCGAAGGAATTTTTGTGCCTTTTTGTTTTCCTTTCATCAAAGGAAGTACTTTCAGTTCTGTTGGTCGTGTCGAATGTACCGCCATTGTTTTTTTCTCTCTGAATGTATCACTTTTTTTCAGGCATATTAGATGTTCATTGCCCTCATTTCCTACGTTAACGTAGATAATATTTTATAAAATATTTTATTCGACGAGGGGCGTCGTGCAACATTTCCTTTTTATGAATGTACAGTTGACGTTAATTTAATGTCATGTTAAATTATATATATATGGCGAATGTATTAGATTTTTCTGCGGTGCAATTTTGTCACAAAGACCATGCAGAATGTTAATTTAAATGCATGGATTTTATACAAGTTATTGTCATTTTTATATGATATGCATTAAATGGCCATTGTTTAATTTATTTAAAAATGGATTGTCTGCTGATTATTTTTTTTTACAAAAGTTTTATACTCAAGTGCCGTGGGTTGTTGCGCACACAGTTTCTGCCGATCTGATTATGTCAAGATTATGTTAATCTTGAGTACTTATAGAGTAGTACTGCATCATTCATATCTCCGAAGAGTCTTTCGTTTGATCAGATTTATAAAAGACAGATACGCTGTACAGATTCTTTCTGAAAACAGCCGAGCTCGTGGAGGCGTGCAGTGGGTGGAGCTAAAGAGTCACGAGCACACACACACACACCATGGCATTATCCCTGGATAACTTTCGATTCACTATACGTTTGTGTTGTTTGCCAACAAAACACACATTTGATGCAGTTTCACTCGCTGCCTGTGGCTTCGACTCATGACCGGGAACAAACAAACACACTTGCAGAACTCCATTGCTGCTCCGGAAAAACAAACTGCATCCGCTGTTTCCTTAACGCTGGGTTATTTGGGAAGCTGAACAAGGTTATCTTTCCCTCACAACCAGAAAAACACTTCTTTAGTTACATTGTTGATTTCATGGTCTAAAAACAAAATGACAGCACTGCCGACGGCTTCTGTAACCGAACGGCTCGTTGATGGGCGCGCTCATATGGGACATTCACACCAGACTCAAATGAAGCGAATAAATCGCGCTATTCGTGCGAAGTTGGACGTTTGAAGTTTATTCGCTTCATTTGCGTGTGACTTTCACTACAACAGACGCAAATTCGCGTCATGGGAGGGGCTTCTGCCAGGCAGCTCGTCTGGTTGCGAAATGGCAGACATGGATTGTTTTAAAATACGGCGCATAAGCTCAATTTGCCAGCTTTAACTAGCGTCTCAATAGGGTGAATTCAGGGAGATTTTCTCACTAGCAAAAAGTGTCCCAATCACCTTGAAATCACCCTATGTATAGCTCAAATTGAGTTAAAAGCATTTTTTGCAACTTATCAGATTGTCCGACCTCCTCACGCACTCTTATCATACAGCTCCGGGTATCCACATATGGTTTTGTCCTCATTGTTGTCTACTAGAGCAAGCTCCTGATTGGTGAATGCGGTGCGAATATCCGCCAAAGTTCCGATTTTTAAATTTGCGCTATTTGCGTCTTTGAATTGACTTAAATAACATGTAAATAACTTGCACTTATCGCGGCATTCACGTCTGGTGTGAACACACCATTACTCTTGGTCTGGTTGATGTGTGCCCGCGCTCATCCGGGAGAAGTGCTCATATAAGGAATTCCATCCCTTATGACGTCATACAGGGCCATACTCGAAAAAATCTTTCTGAAATTTGTTTGAATCCTTAAGGAGTGTATTTGGCACAGAAATAGTTTTTTGAAATTTTGGCCATGTTTAGCATGAGAATCCAACTCTTTAACAGTGTAAAAAAGTCAGAATGCATGAAATAGTATTAGAAGAAAAAAGTAAATGATGAGGCTTTGAAACATTGAGATGTTTTTATTAAATATAACCAGTTGAATATTGATCTTGAATGAAGCTTGCAAAGTAGGAATGTATGGAGCAATTCTTTGTACATTACTAGTGCAACCTCGAACTGGGTATAAAATGATCAGAGCACTTATTTCTTCATTCTTTCAAAACGTACAAAGTAAAAATGCCCATTCAGACTTTATGAAGTCTGTTTCCCTTTCATCACCTTCGCCATTATACGCACAAACTCCTGTTTCTGAGGCCACAGGCTTGATTGTGTTGCTATAATGAGATAAAATTGCCCCGCTGCTTTTCATTCCTCTATGAAAATCGCCGCCCCTCCTCCCGGCTTTGTCACGAATAAACTCTGCTTTTCCAGAGCGGATCGACGGGCGTCAGGGACGTAATAACGTTCTCTCACGGTTTGGAGAAAAGAATCTATCCGGTCCCCGGGTACCATGGAAACTGTGCAACCACCCCATCCAGCTCCAGTTAACCTCGACCCCACGGCGCCCGCCTGCCTGTGAAAGGAGGAGGAAGATGTTTCCTAAAACTCCAATTCATTACACAGACTTTGGCAATTCCCATTAGTTTGGCACAGAAGCTCAGAGGTGTGACTCATTCTGTTTAAACTACTTGGCATCACATAAGAAATGCACTACTGGTCAAAAGTGAATTAACCGTCTGATTGAACTGTTTAATGTAATTTAATGTTTTTGGAAGAAGTCCCTTATGCTCAACAAAGATACATTTATTTGATTAAAAACTGTTTAAAAAATAAAGTCATTAAATAATAATACAAAATTATAATAGAATTATAAAATAATCAATACAAAAAAAAACTAAAAATGTTTTAATATGTTAAAATGTAATTTATTCCTGTGCTGTGATCAAAGCTTCATTACTCCAGTCTTCATTGTCACATGATCCTTCAGAAATCATTCTAATATGATGCTCAAGACACATTTATGATTATTATTATTATAAATGTTGAAATCAGTTGTGATGCTTCATAGTTTTGTGGAAACTGGTGCATTTTTTTTCAGGATTCTTGAATGTAAAGTTCAAGAACAGCATTTATTTATTTATGTAACCTGGCTAAAATATACATATAATAATAATATAATTTATATTTTTATTTATATATATATATATATATACACACACACACATATATATATATATATATATATATATATATACATTTATATATAAATATATATATATATATACACACATTTATATATAAATAAATAATTTATTGACAAACTTTTGATCAATTTAATGTGTTGACACTGTCTGTCATAGACATGAAGATGTAACTTTAAGTTCACCAGGCTGATTGCTCACTATGTTTTCAGGCAATTTCAAGTTTGATTTTGATGTGACATATGGAATGTGGAAATGTGCGTTGTTTACTTAATTTTAATTAGGTTTCCTATTGCTTTCATTTGGGCCGATTTGAGAATGCGCACAAACACAAGAGATTTATCGCAAGAACAAATCATAACCAGTCATTACCAATCACAGTGTGATGGAGGCATTGCCTCCTCTCACGTGACTTTCCCCCACCAATCCCACCGCAAGCTTTTGGGACTCTGTTAAAAGCCAATGGGCTCAGAGGAGGCAATAGAGACGTGGACTCCCGCTCTAACTTTACCTGTCGCTGTTGGACAGGTTTACTTATTAAAAAGTGTGAAAAACACTTTTCTAGTCACATTTTTTTAATATTTGCGTTGTTTTATTTTTGTAATATGGATTAGGCCTGTTTTCTTGAGAAGGCACTATATGTGTGTATATACAGTATATTCCAAACTTTTGACCAGTAGTGTGTGTGAACAGAAAACCCCCTAATGCATATTAACACAGAAATGTTTTTCCACTGTATCCATTAGTGTGTAATGTGTAATATTATCATGATCAGCTGACTGCGCTCTCACTCACAGACATGTGTCCACCAGCTGGTCTAGCTCAGGGCAGCTGCACTCGTACAGGTCTCTGCAGCTGGCGTGGCTTCGGTTCATCAGGTCGCCCAGCTGAGCAACGGCGTTAGCAGGGGAAGAGTCGCACACGGCCTTAAACTGCAGGACGCGGGCAGCCTCGCCGTACACGTGTCTGGCACGCTGGTACAATTTAAACTGAGTCGCTGAGGAACGAACAGAAGAGGATGTAGTGCAAAATCTCCATTTGTCTCCGCAATCATATATAATATTGGTAACACTTTACAATAAGTTAACTTTACATTAGTTAACAACTTTTGATTTTAGTAATTTATTAGATAAATAAAAGTATTGTTTATTGTTAGTTCATGTTAACCAATGCAGTGCTTTAGCGCCCACTTTTTCAGCAGTGTCGTTTCCCAGAAGTATTTTTTCCATAAATTTTTCCCGTTGGGATTTAAAAAAAAGTCTCTGTTAAAGCATTTTAAGCCATGAACCAAGCTAACCATCTTCTAGGTGGAGCACAACATTACAAACTTTGATTTGAACAAAAATATATTTGATAATAGACAAGACTGTGAATGGAAAAGAACTACAATCCCATGAAGCATTGCAAATGACAATCAATTGAAAAATAATGGTGAAATATAAAACTACTCATTATAGAGTTGATCATAGAAGCGATATATTTAAATGCATTGCAAAATATGCAAATATAAGTATTTTCATAGCTGAGAAGGGAATGAGAGGCTCTCTGATTGGTGGAGATTTCCTTGCAGAATCATGGGTAATATAGTTTTTTCCACCATAGATATTGCTGTTAAATATGATTATTTTAAAATTAAGTTTAAAATGCAAACAGATGGCTTCAACAAAAGTAATAATAATATTAGTTCACTACATTAGTTAGCATGAACTAAGAATGCAACACTTTTATAGCATTTTTTGGTAACACTTTAGTTTAGGATCCACTTCTCACCTTTACTAGCTGCTAATTAGCCTGCATATTACTAGGATATTGACTGATTATTAGTACATATTAATGCCTTATTCTGCATGACCATATTCTGAAAGAAGAATGTCATATTTCTCTTTAACTAACATTAACAAAGGTTAACAAATGCTGTGAAAATATTTTACTCATTATTCATTTGTTAGTTAATGCATTAAATAATGTCAACAAATGAGACCTTATGTAAAGAGTGGATTTTGTTTTCAACCGCTGGTCTCTCACCATGTTGTGTGTTGGCGCTGAGGATGTCTTGACACAGCTGTTGGGCGCTGATGCCCAGAGTGGTGCAGATCTCCTCTCTGCTGTACGGCTCAGGGTGCAGCACCTCCTCCAGCAGCTCCAGCATCTCCTCCAGACTCGCCTGTAGCTCCTTCTGCAGATCCCCCAGCTTCAGCAGACGCTGCCAGTCCACACCTCGCGCTTTAGCCAGCATCTGCACACCGCACCATTCAACATGCTCTACCATCAATATACCAATGCAAAAGTCTGAAATTATGATGGGAACTAGAAAAACTTTTGGGAATTTGTGGGAGTGCCTGAGTTCTTGGTGCATTACCAATAATAATTAGGGGCCAATTACCAAAGCCTAACTGCTTCTGTATTTAAATCCATAGATCGGTAGTCAATTTCAACAAATTTAATAGCAGATCAAAAAGTGAGTCATTTTTTGAGCAGCTGCAGATGAACACAAAACTGTTATTATTGCCCTGAAAATCCCACATACATTTGGTTGCAGCGCCACCTACTGTAAACAATGTTAAATGTACTCACAGCCTTTAAGCTACTTTTAAATTCACCTCTGGGGTCTTATAACCAAACAACCCAAGCTTTCACTACAATGATTAAAAATACAGTATATATACAGTACTGTTCCAAAGTTTGGGGTCAGAAAGGGTTCAAAAGTGACAGTAAAGACATTTATAAAGTTACAAAAGATTTTTATTATTAAGACTAAACTATCATTGTGGATGCATCCCTGACGTTCATACCTTTGTGGCAATGCGGCACTCCACCACCCTCATGTTGAAGTGAGATGAGGCCGCCTTGTTCATCTCCACACAACAGTTGGCGATTACAAAGAACGCCCCGTCGGGCAACCTCACATCTGTGGCTCGCAGCGGATTAAACTCGATCAGCTTTGCCTTAAAGGAAAAACAAATGTAAAATCAAGCTAAATCGTCAAAAAGACATTTGTAATGTAGTAGTTGCACATTGTTAAACACAAACAGTTTTGATAACAAATGTGTCAATAAAAAAATGTAAAAAAATCTTTAAACTTAAAAATCTGAAAACTTTATCGTTTTCAATTATAATATCAAGATGCAAAACCCTGACAACTTGACTATTTCCCCCCAAAATATCAAAATTAATTTGATCAAATGTAACATGTTCATCATAGAAAATGTATATTTGTTCATTGTATTATGTATTTTTGAATAAATTAAATGCAATCTCACACACACAGAATATGTATACCAAAAATGAATCAAATGCCACGTATATTGTTAGAACAAAATATGAAATACACATGTCTTACTGTTCCCTCCTCTGCCAGGAAAGAAATGGACTGATCCATTCCTCCCCCCTCAGTGCCAATATAACGCTCACACTTGGCACACGTCTCTGCGAGAGTCACCTGAAATGAAATCAAAGCAAGCGCATCTGTGATAAGCAGCAGTTGTATGTAATGTGTTAGAGGATTTACATTAAGGACTACCTTAGAAAGAGACTTCTGATTGGCCTCCATAGTGACCAGACCGGCACAGCACACCAGGGCACTGGAGCTGGAAAGCCCTGAGCTGGCCGGGATAGTCCCATCTACCACACAACACATCCCTGCCAATGAAGACAAGCCCATGTGCTCCTGCATACACAAGGTCAAAGGTCAAATGACTATGATTATAATGCAAGCATACAATAATATATGTGATATAAAACACGCCACCTGGATTCCTCTTACTCCACAGAGGAAGTAATAGTGCCATTGAGGATTCTCTCTGTCAATGGTGATGCCATCCACAGACACAGTGAAATCACTGAAAGAATGAAAGAAGTGAGTGAATCAATGAATTAATAAGTGAGTGAGTGAGTGATTAATGAATGAATTAATAAATGAGTGAGTGAATGATGGATTGGGTGAATGATTAAGTGAGTAAGTGAGTGAGTAAATTACTGATTGAGTGAGTGAGTGAGTGAATGAATAAATGAGTGAGTGAATGAATGAAGGACTGATGGAATTAATTAATAAATAAGTGAGTGAATGATGGAGTGGGTGAATGATAAAGTGAGTGAATAAATTACTGATTGAGTGAGTGAGTGAGTGAATGAATTAATTAATAAATGAGTGAGTGAATGAATGAGGGACTGAGTGAATGAATGAATTAATAAATGAGTGAGTGAATGAGGGAGTGGGTGAATGATTAAGTGAGTGAATAAATTACTGATTGAGTGAGTGAGTGAATGAATAAATTAATAAATGAGTGAGTGAATGAATGAGGGACTGATGGAATGAATTAATAAATGAGTGAGTGAATGATGGAGTGGGTGAATGATTAAGTGAGTAAATTACTGAGTGAGTGAGTGAGTGAATGAATAAATTAATACATGAGTGAGTGAATGAGGGACTGAGTGAATGAATAAGTGAGTGAATGAATAAGTGAGTGTGTGAATAAATTCAATGAGTAAGTGAGTGAATTAATAAATGAGTAAGTGAATGAATTAATTGAGAGAATAAATGAGTGAGTGAGTGAATGAACTAATGAGTGAGTAAGTGAGTGAATTAATGAATGAGTGAGTGAATAATGGATGAGTGAGTAAATTAATTAATTAATAAGTGAGTGAGTGAATAAATGAATTAAATGATTGAGTGAGTGAATAAATAATGAATGAACGAGTGAATTAATTAATAAATGATTGAGTGGATGAATGAATTGAGTGAGTGAATGAATTAAATGACCGAGTGAGTGAATAATGGATGAGTGAATTATTTAATAAATGAGTGAGTGAGCGAGCGAGTGAATAAACAATGAATGAGCAAGTGAATGACTGAGTGAGTGAATAATTAATGATTGAATGAATCATAAATGAGTGAGTGAATTTAATTGAGTGAGTGAGTGAGTGAATAATAAATGAGTGAATGAATTAATAAATTAGTGAGTGAATGAATTAAATGAGTGAGTGAGTGAATAATGAATGAGTGAATGAATAAATAAATGAGTGAGTTAGTGAATTAATTGAGTGAGTGAATTAATTAATTAAATGAGTGAGTGAGTGAGTGAGTGAATAAATAAATTAGTGAGTTAGTTAGTTAGTGAATGAATTGAGTGAGTGAATAATGAATGAGTGAATGAATTAATTAAATGAGTGAGTGAATAAGTTAGTGAATGAACTGAGTGAGTAAATAATGGATGATTGAATGAATCATAAATGAGTAAGTGAGTGAATTAATTAATAAATGAGTGAGTGAATGAATGAATGAATTAAATGAGTGAGTGAGTGAGTGAGTGAGTGAGTGAGTGAGTGAATGAATAAAATAAATGAGTGAGTGAGTGAGTGAGTGAATAATGGATGAGTGAATGGATGGATCATAAATGAGTAAGTGAGTGAATTAATTAATTAAATGAGGGAGTGAGTGAATGAATTAATTGAGTGAGTGAATAATGGATGAGTGAATTAATTAATAAATAAGTGAGTGAGCGAATGAATGAATAATGAATCTGTAAATGGATGAATTAATAAAATTAGTGAGTGAATAATAAATGAGCGTGTAATAAGGAATAACTGAGTGAATGAATAAGTGAATGGGTAATTGAATGAACGTATTAATAATATTCGTTGACTAAATGTGAGCAGTTAACTTGTTAAAGAACTGGAGATCAAGAACACTGTTACTCACCTGTATTTGGGGTTAGTGTTGGCCAGCTGGATGGTTTGGGAGTCACTGAGAGAAACTGCAGCGAGAATATTCTGCTCTATCGCCA
This sequence comes from Gobiocypris rarus, assembly GCA_023029165.1. Taxonomy (NCBI): domain Eukaryota; kingdom Metazoa; phylum Chordata; class Actinopteri; order Cypriniformes; family Gobionidae; genus Gobiocypris; species Gobiocypris rarus. The sequence goes on from CM040913.1 coordinate 20,160,913, forward strand.
TGGGAAGGACAGCATAGCCACAATAATCAATATGCTCACCTGAAAATAATAAGATTTATGATCAAACATTAAATGCAGTGCTGATGGTATGCCTGCTTGTTATGTTTACACACCGCTTGCAACCCACCAATCAAATTCACCCTCCCTGGAGCACGAGCGTAGAAGAGAGGCACTCGTCCATATTTTCCATGAAAAGCCTCTTTCAGTTTCTGCAACCTATCAAAAAAGAGGGGAAAGTGTATGTCTAACGCAAACAAAAGTTAAAACTAGAAAAATAGGATTTAAATCGACGGGACGAGTCGACTCCATTCATACACAACCGAAGTTTTCCGAATAGCTGCATGAGGTTTTCCGAACAGTCGAAACTTACCTTTCATTTCCACTGAGCAGCACCTTTATTTTCGGTGGAATTGTGGCCATTGTGCTGTTTTTAATCTTTGTTTTGCAGTAAGTACGCTGTGCAGGAGTGGACTGATACCCTGCTGTCAGCTGACTGTCATACCCGGAATCATGCGTCTAAACAATACGGAAGAAACTAGCACGAATTCCTCAAAGCCATTCCCTGGATTCGGAAACACTCGGAAGGAATCGGAGCTGCGCGCGCACGCGACGTGATGTCATAACGCGTTGCCGGGGTGCATTGTGGGTAAGAGTCTCTCTCTCCGGTCAAAATGTCTGACATGGAAGATGATTTCATGTGCGATGATGAAGAGGATTATGACTTGGTAAGGCTGTCTAAAATAAACGCAACTGTAAATGCATGTAATCCGATGCTAAGCAGACGTAGCGACATCAATACATTTTCTTTAGCGTGTTTATGCGGACTTAATTTCACAATGGAGTTGTTTAGCAGGTGGCTAGTTTGCTAACACTGCAAAGATGTAGTCAACAAATATGACAGCCTTCTTTAAGTTGTTCTATTTGAAGTTGTGTAAGAAATGCGATGTATTTACAAACCCAAATCCTGATGGAGAAGCTCTTATGTTCTCTATTGGCAACTTTCATGTGAAGTTGACTAAATTATAGCTGCTAGTTATGAAATTGCATGATATCTGATTTCAGTTTGATGTTAATGTGTATACAAGATGTACAGTTGTAAATAATCTTAACACAATTATGGTTATGTAGTTGTCATAATCATACACCATTAAGCTATACAATATCTTTCAAGATGTTTCCTCAGGCAAAGACTTGTTAAATTGCTCTTATCATTTGTTTGCGTTCACTTCAGGAATATTCTGAGGACAGCAACTCTGAACCGAATGTTGATTTGGAGAATCAGTACTACAACTCCAAAGCCCTCAAAGAAGATGATCCTAAGGCAGCCCTGAGCAGCTTTCAGAAGGTTGGATGCTTTCAGTGTCTCTGGATCTGGCCTGCAACTTTGAATATGTGTAATAATCACTCTTTTCTGTTTTGCAGGTGCTGGAACTGGAGGGCGAGAAAGGAGAATGGGGCTTCAAAGCATTGAAACAGATGATTAAGATCAACTTCAAACTGGTGTGTAAAAATAGTTGCAGATTATATTGTTTAATATATTATATAATATTTAATTAAATTATATAATTCTGATTCCAATCCTCTACGCACTTCTTGGCAATAGAATCGCAGCTGGCTAGTACATTTTTTTGTTTACTCGCCAGATTGATATATGATTCCAACAAATCAGCTTATCTTTGTAAAATGGCACAGCTTTTAAAATATCTGAATGTATACTCTTAACATCTGTCAACCAAGCATTATATTATGAATGCATATTTTAGATTTTATGACTGGTGGTGGTGCTTAAAATATTGTAGGTCATTCAGTGTTTCTGTAAAAAAAAAAAAGTAATAGATAAAAGTAATTATTATTAATAGATAATACTACTAATAATAATTCTACTACTGATAAAAATATACAACACACTAAGGATTGATGAGCTGCAGGGTTCATGAATATTAATCACGTTGTCAGCATTCACTATAAATGATTTGCTGAGATCAAGGGACGGTAATAGATGAGCGCCAGCCAATGAAATTGTAGTTTGCATATTAGTTCCGCCCACTACCGGAGAAACCCAGCATATCTTCTGCTTGTTCTTAAAAGCTGAATAATTCCAAATGAACTCTGTTATTTTGACAGGAAATTACAACAAAGAATATCATTTACATGTAGCATATCGATTCTCTCTCGAGTCGTGTGTCTTCTCTCTAGATTTTACGGTACGTCAAATATAGTTACGCCTGCATTTGTTGAGCTTAATTGAAACTCTCAGTCGGTGTGTTCAGTGAGTGAAAATCTATTCATGCTAAACTTATACTAACACACACAATGGTGAATAAAACCTGAGGATTTATTAGCCAATAGCTAATGATAGATGTTATTTAGTCGCCCAGAGTGAAGAATTTGTCGCATATGCGAGTGATTTATTTGCATTTTAGAGGGTTGGATTCTGATTCTGATTTCTGATAAGCAATATTTATGTTCCTATTATCTGGTTTGTCTAACTTTTTTTTTTATAGCAAATTAAAGGTAAAATAATACAATACAAATGAATGATGTACTATAAAATCTGAATATTTAAAAAAACAATCTTCTTTTTACAGACAAATTTTCCTGAAATGATGAACCGGTACAAACAGCTTTTGACATATATTAGGAGTGCTGTCACCAGAAATTACTCTGAGAAGTCCATCAACTCTATTCTAGATTATATCTCAACCTCCAAACAGGTACTTAATACATTTTAAACTGCTGTGTTCAGTATATATATTAGGGGTGTCACAATATACTGGTATTGGCGATAATCGTGATATTCAAAAACATGAAAAATATCAATATTGTGTTAATTAAAGAGAGAGTTCGCCCAAAAATGAAAATTACCCCATGATTTACTCACCCTCAAGCCATCCTAGGTGTATATGACTCTCTTCTTTCACATAAAGACAGAGTTATATTTATAAATATCCTGGCCTCTATAATGGCAGTGAATGGCAGACCTGATTTTGAAGTGCATCCATCCATCATAAAAGTAATCAATTCGACTCCAGGGGGTTAACAAAGGCCTTCAGAAGCGAAGAGATGTGTTTGTGTAAGAAAAATATTAATCTTTATAACTTTATAAACCGTGATCACTGGCTTCCTGTAACGGCCGTACGGGAGTCTAGTTCCAACGGAAGTGACCTCTGACCTGACGTATTGACAAATGCAGATGTGCAGAGGATAAAGCAAAACAAATCACCAGTCATGAATTCGAGTCTAAAATGAGAATTTTTAAAGAGAAATGTCAGAGGATTTCGATATAGGTTGACTTGTAAACCCATCGCTTCGCTTCAGAAGGCCTTTATTAACCCCCCGGAGCCGTGTGGAGCTCTTTAATGATGGATGGATGCACTTTCTTGGATTCAAAATCTGGACCGCCATTCACTCCCATAATAAAGCTTGGAAGAGCCAGGATTTTCTACAAAGTCCAAAGGCTTCTTGAACTATGTATTTTAATTTGGGTATGCGGTTTCTAGGATTTGGGTTCCTAATGGGGACGCAAGTTAACAGGTTAAGGTATTAGTTGTGTTTAAAGCTTATTTATAATACTGTTGAACTTGACAGTATTTTCTCTCTCTCTCTCTCCTATTTCTTAGGCAGTGTCAAAGAAGCCAGAGAAAGCCAGACTCTCAGTTGTTGTAACTGTTGTATGTAATAGTGTGATTCATTGGCTAAAAATAGAAAGCAAAACACAAAGATGAATTTGACTGATAACATTTAGTTTTTTTCAAGGTTTCTATAAATATCGTAATAAATCGTTACTGTGATTCTTTTGGCCACGATAAACCGTGGTGTGAAAAATGTGTTATTGTGACAGCCCTAATATATATAAACACACACACACACTATATATAAAAGATAATATATACTACATATAAAGATCATTGTTATTAAAGATAATGAAGTAATATTTATCTTTTCCCTTTTGTTTCCAGATGGACTTGCTACAGGAGTTTTATGAGACCACACTGGAAGCTTTAAAAGATGCCAAAAATGACAGACTTTGGTTTAAAACCAACACTAAGGTTTGTTCTGTGGCTGTGCATTGTGTTTTTAATATAATAGATGTTCACAACAATACTATGATGATAATCCTGTTAATGCAATGCCCGTTAATATTGACGCAAGTCCAGTGAACTCCAGAAAGGATGTGTATTTCTATTCCAGTAATTATTGCTAACTATTCTGCTCTGTTTCATGTAGTTGGGAAAGTTGTACCTGGAAAGAGAAGAGTTTGGAAAGCTCCAGAAAATCCTCAGGCAGCTGCACCAGTCATGTCAGGTAGAGTAAATGATCAGTGTCGCATCAATGAGAGAATGTGCTTCAGATGTCTTGTGTGCGGTTCTGAAACGGATTGATGTTCTTAATTAGACGGATGACGGAGAGGACGACTTGAAGAAGGGCACTCAGCTGCTGGAGATCTATGCTTTGGAGATCCAGATGTATACGGCACAGAAAAACAACAAGAAACTGAAAGCCCTCTATGAGCAGTCGTTACATATTAAATCAGCCATCCCACACCCTCTCATCATGGGAGTCATCAGAGGTATTTTACACACTTTTTATCTATTTTAATACCAAAGATGTAGCTGTAAAGATGAAGACATTGGTTTGGTTTGGTTTCATTTTGTTTTGTGTATAATTAAAAAAAAAATGTTTTATTTATTTATTTATTCTGAACAATTGGAAAGTAGGTTTGTTTTGTGTATAATAAAATTGTTTTTTTTTTTTTTTTTTTTTATTGTTTTTGTGTACATTTGGAAAGTTTGTTTTTGTTTTGTGTATTTAACTTTTTGTTTTATGTACAATTTTTATGAACAAAAAAAAGATTTTGTTTTTTTATACTGTAAGAATGTTTTTGTGTACATTTGGAAAGTTTGTTTTGGTTTTGTATATAATAAGAATTGTTTGTTTGTTTTGTGTATAAGTGTTTGTTTTGGTTTTGTGTGATTTTGTTTGTGTGTCCATTTGGAAAGTTTGTTTTGGTTGTGTGTATAATAAGAATTGTTTGTTTGTTTGTTTTGGTTTTGTGTGATTTTGTTTGTTTGTTTTTGTGTATAATAAGGTTGGTTTGGTTTTGGGTACAAATGGAAAGATTTTTTTTATTTAAATGTTTTTATGTACAATTGGGAACCAATTTGGTTTGGCTTTTTGTTTTGTGTATAACTTTAAAGTCCACATTGGTGTTGTATAATATTTTTTAAAAATTTTATTTGTGACCTGTTCCCTTTAGAATGTGGCGGTAAAATGCACCTGAGGGAGGGCGAGTTCGAGAAGGCACATACAGACTTTTTCGAGGCATTCAAAAATTATGACGAGTCCGGAAGCCCCAGACGAACCACTTGTCTGAAGTACCTGGTCTTGGCCAACATGCTAATGAAGTCTGGAATCAACCCATTTGACTCTCAAGAGGTATACGGTGGTAGTCATGCACAGGCCCACATGGAATCTAAGGCCATCAGAAAGTTCAGTAGAACCATCAATTACACAATTCTACACTTTCTTTATCATTGCATGTTCATATATTACATATTTGGGTGACTTTGGTTTAACTGACCAAAAAGCATGTTGTACTAGTGTCATCTTGAAAAGCAACTTATTTTCCCCTAGAATCAGTGCAGAAAATCATAACACTCTGTCTGGGCCTGTTCATAAGAATGTAAAATCTTGTGGTCTATAATATAACAAATAAACTGATTCTTCCTATGTGACTAGGCAAAACCTTACAAAAATGATCCAGAAATCCTAGCAATGACAAACCTAGTAAGGTACATGTGCACAATACAATTTCATTTCTTAATTTATCCGGTCCTGTTCTATTTTAACTCAATTTAGATTTATTTATTTCATGGTGTTAATTACTTATAATTTGTTTCTAGTTCCTACCAGAACAATGACATCACAGAATTTGAGAAAATCCTAAAGACGAATCACAGCAACATAATGGACGACCCCTTCATCAGAGAACATATTGAGGGTCAGTTTGGATGTCTTTGGCTTCCTTGAACATATTCTACTTATTTTGTAAATCTCATACATCACATGTGGAGTCTATAAGTGCATATTTATTTTCTTTTTGCTTTTCCTTTCAGAATTGTTACGGAACATAAGAACGCAAGTGCTCATCAAATTGATTAAGCCTTACACTAGGATACACATACCATTTATTTCAAAGGTAAATCTTTTTATATTATTTTAATTATATTATATTACAACCCCAAATCAGAAAAAGTTGGGACAGTATGGAAAACGCAAATAAAAAAAAAGTGATTTGAAATCACTACTTTCTTTTTTATTTGCGTTTTCCATACTGTCCCAACTTTTTCTGATCTGGGGTTGTATTATGCTATATTATATTATGCAATATTACACCGATCAGGCATAACATTATGACAGGTGAAGTGAATAACACTGATTATCTCCATCATGGCTCCTGTTAGTGGGTGGGATATTTTAGGCTGCAAGTGAACATTTTGTCTTCAAAGTTGATGTGTTAGAAGCAGGAAAAATGGCCAAGTGTAAGGATTTGAGTAAGTTTGAAAAGGGCCAAATTGTGATGGCTAGACGACTGGGTCAGAGCATCTCCAAAACTGCAGCTCTTGTGGGGTGTTCACGGTCTGCAGTGGTCAGTATCTGTCAAAAGTGCTCCAAGGAAGGAACAGTGGTGAACCGGCGACAGGGTCATGGGCGGCCAAGGCTCATTGATGCACGTGGGGAGCGAAGGCTGGCTTGTGTGGTCCGATCAAACAGACGAGCTACTGTAGCTCAAATTGCTCAAGAAGTTAAAGCAGGTTCTGATAGAAATGTGTCAGAATACACAGTGCATCGCAGTTTGTTGTTTATGGGGCTACATAGCCGCAGACCAGTCAGGGTGCCCATACTGACCCCTGTCCACCGCCGGAAGCACCAACAGTGGGCGCGTGAGCATCAGAACTGGACCACGGAGCAATGGAAGAAGGTGGCCTGGTTTGATGAATCACATTTTCTTTTACATCACGTGGATGTCCGGGTGTGTGTGCATCACTTACCGGCGGAACACATGGCACCAGGATGCACTATGGGAAGAAGGCAAGCCGGCAGAGGCAGTGGGATGCTTTGGGCAATGTTCTGCTGGGAAACCTTGGGTCCTACCATCCATGTGGATGTTACTTTGTCACGTACCACCTACCTAAGCATTGTTGCAGACCATGTACACCCTTTCATGGAAACGGTATTTCCTGGTAGCTGTGGCCTCTTTCAGCAGGATAATGCACCCTGCCACAAAGCAAAAAAATTTCAGGAATAGTTTGAAGAGCACAACAATGAGTTTGATGTGTTGACTTGGCCTCCAAATTCCCCAGATCTCAATCCAATCGAGCATCTGTGGGATGTGCTGAACAAACAAGTCTGATCCATGGAGGCCCCACCTCGCAATTTACAGGACCTCTGTTTTGGCAGTAAAAGGGGGACCAACTAGCCTGACAAGCCAGACCCACATCAAGATGTTTGGTCTGGAAACTCACCATTGGCAGGGCTCAATCCGAGAGGCGGGATAAACGGCTGTCTTTCAAACTCCCTCTGCACGCAGTTTGATAGCGCTACAACCAACCAGAGCAAAGAAGAAGCTGACGTAGTTAGCGCTCTCGGTTATTTGCTCTTTTTTTTCATTGAAAAGCTTAACTGTAAATCTTTCAGAGTCGCGGCCAAAGCAGATTCGAAAGACCGCTGTTCGCCAACATCTCCAGCCGCTGCCATCTCCTTTGTTTTCAAGCAGCAGGAACCGTCGCAACTCTGTTAAGCCCGCCCATCGACTCTATACACTATGTGATTGGCCCGTCCAGAGTTAGGCTTTTCCAGCTCAGAAGGGTATTGAGAGTTGCTAGACGACACTCGCGGGCAGATTAAATTTGCTGCCGCTAGGGTGCGTCTAGATTTCTAGGCTAGGGACCAACACAATATTGTAATGATTGGTCATAATGTTATGCCTGATCTGTGTAATATTATATTATGCAATATTATTTTATGCTGTATTATAATATATTACTTAATATAATATAGTATAATATAATACATTATTTTATGATGCAGTTATATTTTAATACATCATAATATAAAATGTAATGCATAATATAATAATTTATTATATTATTTTATGTTATATTATGCAATTGTATTAATTGTAGCATGCTTATAACATGTCCCTGTTTTGCTTTAGGAATTGAATATTGATGTTTCAGATGTGGAAAGCTTGCTTGTGCAGTGTATTTTAGACAAGTAAGTTTAACCCAGTTTTTAAATATAAATTTTTTTTGATGAAAAAATTAGAAATAAGTTTGCAAAAAGTGTCACATTATTTATTAATCTGATATCTTTCTTTCAGCACAATCAACGGTAGAATTGACCAGGTCAATCAGCTGTTGGAGCTCGATCACCAGAAAAGAGGCGGAGCCCGATACACTGCTCTGGACAGATGGACCAATCAGCTGAACTCTCTCAACCAGGCCATTGTAAGCAAACTGGCTTAATTTGACACTGATGATCCTGGAGAACAAATTCCCCCATCAGGCAGCCGGTCGATTCGAGGGAGTCAGTGACATCTAACTACTTTCAAGCCCTTTACTCCCCCGATCACAGATTGACATGAAGGGGGAGCGTCATTTGGCTAGTTTGTATTTTTACAGCTGTAATCACTTAAGTCAGTTTTAAATGTCCTTAAAGGGATAGTTCTCCCAAAAATGAAAGTGTTGTCATCATTTACTCACCCTCATGTTGTTCCAAACCTGTAAGAGTTTCTGCTGAGCACAAAAGATTGACGACACCCATTGGAAGTCAATGGGACCCGTCACCTGTCCAACATTCTTCAAAATATCTTCTTTTGTGTTCAACAGAACAAAGAAACTCACACAGGTTTGGAACAACATGAAGATGAAATGACAACATTTTCATTTTTGGATGAACTATCCCTTTAACAAAGCATAAGTTCCCACAGGATGTCTGCTGTACTGATTTGTTAGGTCTCTAATATGAATATGTTTGCACCATCTGAAAAAATGTTACTTCAATAACACATATTGGCACTTGGCAGACATTTAAAAGGCATATGTTTGTTTTAAATGGAAAGCGTGAAGATGTGCTGTGTGAAGTTGAGTCATTTATCTGTTGAACTGTCTCTTGTTAGAGTCAGCATGTTTTACTTGGTTTGCATATGGTTCAGTTGAGTTTTATGCAGTTGCACCGCAGCACATGCGTATTGAAAGTGCAGTCATTGCTAGAATTCCTCACCAAACTTTACAGATCTGTTGAATCTTTAATGCTGTCTGAGCTCTTCTGTTTCACTTTTCAACAACAAAAATAAAGAATGCATTTGTTGCTTCAGCGGAAATTGTGTCCTAATGGTTTATGATTCTATGTGTGGTGATAAGCAACGAAATGTATCTCAAGAACACAGAACAACATTATACAGCTTTCACATACAGACAATATTTCACCTGACTACGAAAAATAAAAATAAATATATATCTGAATGTAAAGATTAATTTTCTTAGTCAGATCACAGAAATGCTCTACACCCAAATAAAACTTTTTTTTACACAATTTATGTAAACAATTTATAATCTAAATATTAAAGTATATAAAATAGTTATACACATAAACCGTATGTATATACATAAATTATAATTTTAGTGCTGGGGAAAAATTTATATATGAATACACATGCATGTATATATTTAAGAGAAAAATAAAGAAATTATATATATAATAAAATATATACAGCATATTCATGCAAAAATTTCTTAAATATACATATGCGTGTGTGTGTGTGTGTACACACATACAAATTATGTATGTATTAATTTTTCCCTGCACTAATAATATTATAAACAAAATACGGGATTTCACTTACATTGGCATGTTTTGGAACTTTCCAATTATCGTATTTATTATTTAATGTTATTATTATAAATATTACACGCACTACAAACATTATAAATTGTATACGCAGCTTAAAAAATAAAATAGTAACGTTATTCATTTTTATGATTCTTACATTACTGTGATTGAGAAAATAAAATACCAAAATATATTTCTGTCAAAAAGTTTTTTTGTTTTGTTTGACACATATTCCGTAAGTAACGTCATTATTATTATTATTATTATTATTATTATTATTATTATTATTATTATTATTATTACATTACCGTGATTGAGAAAATACCAAAATACATTTCTGTCAAAAAGAGCTGTTATTTTGGTTGCAACATGATATGCCGTAACCATTGGCTGTAACGTTCACGTGACGTCGACCCTCCCGTTAGCCAATCAGAATCCAGGACTTTTGCCGCTGTTTAGAGCGCCATGTTTCAATGGACATACACTGTTATCAATATATTTGCTGTAATATCGTTTTAAGCCTGCAATAAACGAGTTTTACCATCTGTAACGGCTGGACAGACATCGCTGACCGTTTATTTATCATACTCGTGTCATTTCATATCAATATTGAGTTTACCGAGACACCGTAATGTTCCTCATAGAAGCTCTTTATTTGGGATTGTTGTAGCATTGTGGAGACGTTAGAAAGGCTTTAAAGGTAAGCAGAGACTATTTAAGCACACATAAGTTATCGTTTGTATACGGAAGTTCCTATAAACTAGTGCTAAATGAACGAGCTACTGCTGCGAATAATGTGTTATGTGTCGCAAAAACTATATGTGATGTCTATGTATGATTAACAGTGTTTTATGATGCTACACTCGTACTAGCAAATATAGGAAAGCAGTTGGTCACCTTTTATCAGTTAGACTGGTTAAATGAAGTGTAAGTGAACAGGATTGGTGTCATTTCCTGTCTCAGGTGTGTCATTTCTCCTCTCAGGTCAGCAGGATGTCCATTGATTTTGACAGTGCTGCTTTACAGACCCAGCAGGAGGAAGAGGAGTATGATCAGGAAGACTATGCCAGAGAGCAAGAGGTAACGTTATCTGTCCTGTTACTGAACACAAACACACCCACCAGACTGACATCTGTTGAGAAAACACATCTACTGCTCTGCATACTTGGAAAAAAAATCTGATTTCACATACGTTTGCATGTTTTGAATCTTTCCAATACAAATATTTTTATATTATACATATTGGTAACACTTTACGATAAGGTCTCATTTGTTAACATTAGTCAATGCATTAACTAACAATGAGCAGTTAATTTTTTTCAGCTGTTATTAACCTTGGTTAATGTTATTTACTAAATCGTTCATGTCAGTAGTGCATTAAAGGCACTATATGTAAGATTTTTGGATTCAAAAAATATCCAAAAAACACTAAAACAATGTTACATATTTTTCTTGACTCGTGTACTTACATTATCCCAAATGTTTCCAAGAACGTTAAATCAAGAGAAAAAAAGGACATGGACCGTGTCCTTGTGTCACCTATCAATGACATCATACCCGCGTTACCCTCGATTTTTGGTTTTATTTTGTAGAAACCATGGAGACACCAATGACGCTTTAATATATTATGTGTTTTATTAGACGGGTTAGCAACTGTTTGGATACATTAATCGACAGAAAACAAATCTTGTTATAGAGGTCAACACGTTTAGTCTTATTGTTTAAATCTGGTTTTCTTGTTTACCGCGAGTACCATGTTTAATATCGATTTAGCTCACTACAGTGTGCAACAAGTGTCTCATAGTAGCCGCCGAGCGAACGCACAGAATAGCATTATAGCATAGCTGTCAACACACTCAAATGTATCTAATAAAATAAAACAGCGCCACGTTACCCCACATGATCTGAAACGGTCGTCTGTGGCAAAATAAAAGCTTTGCAAAATAAAGGCATGTTTTGAATACGTGACCTATAGTGGCGAAAAATTACATATTGTAGCTTTAACTGATGTTAACAATAAACACTTTTTTTTTTTTTTAGTAAATTTTGAGATTAACATTAACTAATATTTGTAAATGCTGTAGAAGTATTGGTCTTTATTAGCTCACGTTAACTAGTTACCAATTGTTAACAAATTAAATCTTATTTTAAAAAACAATCTGGTAAAATGTATGCAGGAACATTAAGGACTGATTGTTTTAATCCAGTAGATTAATCTAAATCTAAAAGTTTTAAATTAGACCTGTCAGTGAGATTACGTATAGAAGCCCAAAGAGTTTTTTATCTCATAATTTTGACTTTTTGTGTCATAGTTTTGACTTTTCATCTCATGACTTATGCTGAAATGACTTTAAAGTCTGAAATCAAATACTTCCCTACTTTATTGTATGCTAAAACAGTACGCCAATAGTCCAAATACATACTAGTATTTAAAAAAACAGTAGGTGAGAATTACCCGGATGATATTCTGAAGTGCGCATTAACAGGACACTTTACTATCTCATGAGGCCACGGGAGAGGATTTATGAATGAAAGTGAAGGGACGTGACTGACGCTGGTAGATCACGTGACCATGAGAACATGGCGGATGTAGTACATCCGAATTTTATTCATTCTACCTATATGAATGTAGAACACATTTTTAAACGATCAAAGTAAATTTCTAATTTAAAGTGTTAGTGTCATAATTTTAAGCTTTTATTTCATAATTAAGATTTAGAAATTTACAAAATGTTCTTGTGTGGCAGAAACGGCCTTCCATTATTACTTTCTACTGAGGACAACAATTTAAAAAGTGGTTGTCTATTTCTATCCAATTCACTTTTTGTTTTCAGAAAATATAATAAATAAAATAGACTGTTGTGATTCCACATGGGATTAAAAAACAATGTATCTTTTCAGTCTGTGAATGTCTGTACTTCACATGTAAAGAAAGCATTGATTGCACATGAATGGGAACTATTTTCAGTATTTTAACAGTTTCACACGGTCGGCCATGATTTGACCATCTGAGACGCATTTTGAGAATCCTAAAGGATTCATCTGTTCCTAGGACAAACTCTGAAGTCTGTGATTGCTAGTTTGACATGTTCAGCCTGCAGTGTGGCTTCTCCTACGACAACCGCAAAATCAAAAACCAAAAGAACAATACAACAAACCACCACTTACTCCACACATCATCTCCCCGTTTTCTTTTCTAGACAAGCCATGATCAAAATTAGAGATTGATTTTGTTTGCTAGCCACCATTTCAATCCTGCATGTAGATGTAGCGTGTCACGGATTGATGATGTAAAACTCCTGACGAGTCTTCTTGTGTGCAGCATTTAGACATACGTGCTTCCCATTTTAAACTATCATTCAAAAGTTTGGGGATATTTAGAATTATTGTTTTGGAAAGCAAATAATATTCGGCAAGGATGCATTAAACTGATTTAAAGGTGATAGGAAAGACATTTATAATATTCCCCAAAAAATAAATTTCAAATAAATGCTATTCTTTTGAACTTTCTATTCAAATGTCTATAATAGACAGAAATCTTCTCGGACAAATGCCCCTGCACACAATGCAATCTCATGAATACATTTCAAATTTTTTATATCTGCTAAAAGTTCTTTTGCCAGCTTTTTAAAAAGTCCAACAGATATTTAATGATTTTCTTGTGTCTTCAATATTGGGAACTGAAATGCTAATCAAGTCCTTCTTTCTGTAAAATTGTGTCATTTAACCATTAAAAAGTGCTGCAAGAAATGGAAGATTTAGTCATATTTAGTGTTTTTCTTGTGATTTTTGTTTCGGCGTTAGCAAAATATAGGGCCTTACAGCTAACTGTTACTGTACAGGTAATAGTCACCCAGCCCACATTTACTGAATAAGACTTTCTCAAGGTTATTCACAGATTCTTCTGTTTTCGGTTACATGCAGTACAGTGTTTGTTTTTAAAGGGCAGATCTTCTCCAATCAGAAACGTGTGTGTTCTGACTCACCTTACAGCTATCAGCTGCATGAATGAACACTGACTGCCATTGGTGCAAGTGCAATGCGGTCAGGTGTGTTTGCTGTGTTTGCACTGCCCTACATACTCTGAGCTCTTCACTGAGAGATAATTAAGTCTGTCTCTGGGTAAACGTTTGCACTGAATGGAGGGAGAAATTGTAGGCCCTTTTCATATGGATTAGAATCAGAAAATAATAGCATGAGGTGATTGACGACCATCGACACAGTCATTTTCACAGGCTGTTTGTCTTTTTTGTCCATCAGACGAGGAATGTTTCTGCTCCAGTTAACTGAAACGTATATTCTGACCCCCACAATGGGCCGACCTCAGCCTGGACGAGCGAGGATTGCTTAGTTCCTCGCTTTTTCTCATATGACTCACTCTGCTGAAATCCAGCATTGCACACAATAGTCCTTTATCATGTCACGGAGTCCAAGAGCTCCTGCAGTAGCTGTCATAGGAGTGTAAATGCGGGAAAGTTTGATTTCTGAGGGAACGTTTCAGGATGTGAGAGTCATCCAGCAGGAGTTATGGAGGGTGAGTTTGATTGTCTGTCCTCTGATCTGTTTTATCGTGAGTTGCTGAAAGTTAAGTGTGCTGGGCTCCTTTAAGACGGCTCAGGGCCATGGGTTGGTGTTGGTGTGAGAGTTCAGCGTGTCTGTAACCGGGCGGGTGTGTTTTTGTAAACCGTTGCTATGGGACCTGCAGTGCTTGCACATGCTTGTTTCATTTCTCATAGTTTCAGTGGGTTTCCTCTTAAACTCCGTTGTATTGTGCCACTTTTGAGGAAAAAAAAGATGATAGTTTAAAATTACATTCCGGCTCAATATAGTCATGTGTTTTAGTGGTTGACTGAAACTTTTTTTTTTTTTGGGATGCATAATAAAAATAAATATATGTATTATCAGCCATAATATACAAAATAATGAATCGGTAAGAATTGTAATATTTGTCCTTATGACAGATTAATGATCATATATGCATTTAACATTAATAAAATATAATTAATAGATAATGTAATTGACCATATTTTAATTAATATGCAGTAGATGTATCTATGTATCTAGTAGTAAGTGTGTTTGTTTAGATGGACCATTCTCTTGTTTCTCAAAATGTTTGTTGTATTCTTTTATGTATGTTACTATTACAATTGCCTGAATTTTGGGTGCTACATTTGGCATGTTTGGTTCAATTAAAACAGACCCTGGTGCGATTGCTCTATTATTGTGGTTCACATGAATAAGTGTGACGCTGCCATCTGAACCCTGGTGGGCAGGACAGAAAAGATGGGTCTCTGTCCACTTCCAAACAAACTCTAGTGCGGTTCGGCTGAAATATGAACCTAACATGGACCAAAGACATGTAAACGAACCAAAAATAAGAATGCGACCCTAAAAAGGGCCAAATGCTCAAGAATATCTGTTTTTTTTTCTCGTCATAGTCGAGTCGTGATGGTGCCCATCACAGTTCGGTACAGCACACAGATATGTTATAGATGTTTAGTCGCAAAATATGTGTAATAAAAGCTGACGAATCAGGTTGTGAACATATGCCCATGCCTTTAGGTTCGGTATCTTTATAGGTTCGGTGTTAAAATGCCAATATGAACGCTAATTGGACTAGGGGCCTGTACCATGATGGCAGTTTAACAAAGTCAGGGTTACAGGGTTAGTTTGGAGTTGACAAAACCAAACCAATCTATTCAGGCTTTGTTGGTCCCACGATGCTGATCATCAACTCTCTGTTTGTAAACTCAGGCTTTGAGTTTAGCTGTGATATTAGTAGTGAACAGGCAATCACATTCTGTGGATCAGTGAAAATCAGTGATTTACTTATCACGAGAGAAGCAGCGAGATTCACATCTCTCTTCTGCAGAATATTACATGATTAAAAAATATTAAGAAGTTAAAGAAATTTACACAGCAAGAAGAGAAGAGCTGTCTATGAAACAGGACAACTCAAAGAAAAATAGTCTACATCAATGCAAGTAAAAGTTAAGAAGGTAGTTTAGTTGATTTATAGAGAGAACTGAACATTAAGCTAACTTGTAGTCATTTTTATAGCTTTATTTATTGATTTTAAAGCTTATTTGTATGACCTTTATATAGGCTATTTATATTAATTTTAAAGCTACACTGTGTGATATTTCCCCCATCTAGCGGTGAAAAGGTATATGACCATCCAGTGAATATTAGTTTCTGTTCCTCTCAATTCCGATTTCGTTTTAACTCCTACGGTGGCTGATTTAGTCCAAGATTAATATGGCTTCCAGTTCGATCAAGTGATGAGGTTACTTTAGAAAACTATTATAATTTGCAGTTATTTCATTTGTCAGTTAACATGTAGGTTATGACATCTATGTAAAATGAATAATAGTTTTACCTTTTCGTTATTTTTTACCGTTTCATTGCTAACATCAGCGATCAGGTTCCCAGACGAATGCAAGCTAATCTTAGTAAAGTAACTTTTATCGGTGCTTTCGTTATTCTGTATATTGTACGACATCACTAACGTTAGGCAAAGTTTACATTGTAGGCTATATCAGTCTCAAGCAATCCCCTCCTTCACATTCGACACGGTGCCATCGAGTGTTAAAACGCCAAAGGCTAAGCTTGAATTTACGGGTATGTCCCTCTTTGGCTAATGTACTTTCAAGATGGAGGGGCAACATGGCGACGCGCATTCGAACCCCTCACCCTTCTGTATTTTCAATGGCATATTATACACTTACGAGAATACTTTATTACTTGAAAGAAGTAAATATACATTAATGAGCACATATATTTTTTAAAGAACTAAGTGTTTTTAGCTAAGAATAAACTAAAAAAGTTACACAGTGTAGCTTTAACAAAGTGCCTATTAATGATTGATATAGTTAATGATACATGTTTAACTGATTAAGGGTATAATAATTACATAAATTATATTTAAATCATTCAAAATTATTATTATTATAAATAAGCATTGTTTAAAGCCGGACGCTTTAGTCTTTAAAAACCATTTGCTATGTAGTAACCTTTATTTTGCATTAGAAAAAGGGGGAGTGACTTCATTCCATCAAAGGCGTGTCACTTTCTGCCCTGCTGATTGGTCCAATTTCAGTTTGAGATCTCTTATCCAGAACATAACCTGCTCCGGAGCAGGTTAGCTGTGGAGCTTGAGATCTCTTATCCAGAACATAACCTGCTCCGGAGCAGGTTAGCTGTGGAGCGTAAGTTACTATGGAGATGAACACTGCTAAAAGCCAAACCACTTTCATGGTACCTAAAGCCCAGGATTTGCACAAACTAAGCTTAAACATATCTGGCTAGCCAGCTAAACCGGCTTCATGGTATAGGCCCCAGGACTTAATGTTTTGTTTTTTTGTTGTTGTTTTTTGGTCCGGACCAAACAAACCAAGTGAACTGAACTACAAGTGTGAAGTGAACACACCCTTAATTGAAATTCGTGTTTTCGCATCCAAGTGGACCCGAGAAGACCTTGAGCCTTAACAGTCTGACAGAGGAGAAAAAGGCTCACGGTTTCGGTTCTGAATGTTTGGTTTCTTGTTGTAGCTCCACAAGCTCCTGACGGATCTCCCTGATGATATGCTGGATGACAGTGGTGACTGCTCCTCACCTGAGCTCGGCCGCTCCACCTGCAGCCACCCAGAAGACAACAACAGGTACACAATACCAAAACTAGTGCTTTACTGATATATCACCAGGGCTGATATTTGGCTTTTTTTTTAAAGTTATCAGCATCATCCAAATACATTTTTCTGAAGCAGGACTTTTATTTTGTCCCAGCGGCTGAGCGCAGACACACAAGAGCTCCCATTTCCCATCTTCATTAGTTTACTGTTGTTGTGTAGCAGTTCTGTCTAATAACTGAAAGTAAAACTGTCGGCATTGAGAACACATATTTTAATATATTTAAGATTTATAACCTCTAATAAACATTTACTGACACAAACCTTGGCAGTTACAAGGGTTGGATCTTCTTGTGTGCAGTGTTGGGTAAGTAACTCTAAAAAAATATTAATAACTAATGACATCTTCAGCAGTGTTATTAGATTACTGTACTAATTAAACTGTCTAAAAAGTATTGCATTACTTAAGTTTTACTTACTAAATCCTAGCATATCAACATGAAACTGCTCTTTTAACTCTTTCAAATAAATAATATAAAATTGCATAAATTATTCTTGAACTGACCAAAATATTTAAAGGGAGAAGGTTACATTAAACACACATATTTTACAGATTAGACCTTAAAGTTTGATGTTAAATCCACTATTGTTTTATATAGAATTGTTCTATAGAGTCTATAGTACTTAATGCAATTACATTAGAAGTTACTGTAATTAAAATACATAAAATATTAAGAGTAAAAAGTAATTAAGTTACAGTAATGAATTAGCTGGCAATGCATTACACCCAAAACTGTCGGTGCATTACTTCGCAGATTTACTGAGTGCACGGTTGGTTAGAATATTTGCTTATTTATTCTTGTTTTTCATTATTTATTTGTGAAACTATAATAGGATTACAGAATCCAGAATAAATCTGTTTATTTTATAGATATATTTTTTTATTTTTACATTTAGTAAATATTATATATATATATATATATATATATATATATATATATATATATATATATATATATATATATATATATATATATATATAATTTTGAATGTAATTGCAGAAATTATGCATGGGTTATTTACTATCTTTAAATGAAATAGAGCAATGTCATAGAGTCCTATATTGGCTTTAAATCAGCCATCTGTCCCCTGCTCTCTGAGATATTGTATTGGCTATCCAAATATCTGTATGGGAAAACACCCTTATGCAACACTTAACTCAAATACCTGTTTAATAAAGCATACATAAATGTATTGGGTTGTCTGTTTGTCTTTCAGACCGAAGCAAGCCTGGAATGTGCCACAATGGGATCATCCAAGACCTTCCCATGAGGAAGTGAGTTTAATTCTGAGGGTCATTGAAAGGAGGAAAATGGTCATGTAAAACTTAATTACGACTGGTGCATTTAATATATTATAACAAGTTCTTTTTCTTGCACTTGTTCCAGCAATATGTAGAGTACGATCAAGGCTCTTATCATGAGGACTACAGTTATAGGAGTCACACGGTTCAGACCAACAGTCACCCTCATCACCTCCAGACCGGCACAGAACATTTACCCTCCGACTGGGACCCGCAGAATGGACAGAACTACCAGTTCCAGAGTGGAGACTATGCACACTCATCCGCAGGCACGGATGAGTCCCACGCCACTGACTTCTCCACTGGGAATGGGCCGGAGCAGGATGCGTACACCCATAACCCTCTTCATCATGGGCCAGGTTACCATGGAGACGAGGCCCAGGCCAATGGAGAGCATAATAACATCAGAAACCACTTTCAGGTGAATGTCTGCCGCCGATCTTTACTTCATTTATTATAAAAATATATGCTTATTTAATAATTTTTCACATTTGTTGAAGGTTTTTGATAATGGAGGAGCTGGGAACAAACCCACTGACCACTATAAGGCCAGTTACCACCCACATCAACCTTCAAATCAGCCGAAGATGTTCAATCCTCAAGTGACCAGTCAGAATGGACACTTTGACCAGCTTCAGAGGGACTTCCTGGACTCAGCACAGAGTAAGATACCGTTATATAAGAGTTAATGTTATTGAAAATACATATGCTCACCAAGTCTTCATTTATTAGGTGCAGTAAAAATAGCAATATCATGAAATATTATTAAAATTCTAAATAACTGTTTGCTGTTTTAATTTATTTTAAAATGTATTATATTTCTGTGATCAAAGCTGAATTTTCAGCATCATTACTCCAGTCTTCAGTGTCACATGATCCTTCAGAAATCATTCTAATATGAGGATTTGATGCTCAAGACACGTTTATTATTATCAATGTTAGTCACTGGTTAGTCACTTGATGAATTAAAGCATTAAAGCATAAAAAATTTTTACCGACCCCACACTTTTAAACCATAATATAATTAATAAGCTCAAATTGATTGAAAACATATTTGTAATGACTATGTTAGTAGCATTTTAGGATATTGAAATGTGTTGTCTGAATGTTGTTCAGATACAACAGAAGGTCAGCAGCTGTCGCAGCTACAGATTTTAAACCGAGCTCAATCCAGACAGATCGAGGAGCTGGAACAGAAACTAGAGGACTGCAGGAGGAGGATGAGATACCTGGAGCACCAGTTCGCCATCGTCAAAGGTCAGCTTAATAAGATTAACACCTGTTTTAAATTCAGCTCTGAAAGGTTAGCTTCAAAAAGGTATTAGCTCTTGCAGTGCATTAAAAACTTGGGATCACTTTATTTTACAGTCTTGTTCACCATGTACATACAATGAACTTATTACAGTAATTACAATAAATACCCCTAAACCTAACCTTAACCCATGTCGTTCGCCTTATACTACCCAGTATTTTTCATAGTACACTGTAAGTGAACGTACTGTAAAATAAAGTGCAACCCAGGTATACTATTTTCATATTCTGGGTCAGTTTTGAGCCAGTGGAAGGTAAGCTCAAAGTCATAACTTAATAATTTTCAATGAAAACTATATTTATCTGATTAATAATTTCTCGTGAATGTGCAAACATTTAAACGTTTTGCATATTATGGGGTTATTACCATGTTATTACGACATACTTTTTAATGACAAAATTTTGGATATTCAAATTATACATGAACTATAGCAACTTTATTTTAATGAAATATATGAAATTCATAGAACGTATATGAAAATTACCAGTGTCATTACATTTAACTAAATTCCTACATCAACATTACTCTGAAATGTTTTCAAACAAATACATGAATTCATAAAATTCACCTTTAGGGTGAAGATATTTGTTTTGTCACCTATGTTTTTGTCTGTATTATAGTGTGTTTTGTGTGCATAGTTATGTTTATCATCAGAGTTCAGTTCTAAAAGTGTGTGAGAGATACAGGAAAGAGGCTAAATGCATATTTACAAAAGGTTTTTTTTGTTGTTGTTTTTTTTCTCAAGCAAATCTTATCACATAGATAAAACCAAAACAAAGCATGAAAGCCTCAGTTTAAATCTGACCCAGAATGTGAAAGGTGGTAAACATTTTCCCCCAATGGTTATATCTTGTAAAAGAAAACTACAAAAAGGGTTCGTTCACCCAAAAATGAAAATGCTGTCATTAATTATTTACCCTCATGTCGTTCGACACCGGTAAGACCTTTGTTCATCTTCAGAACACAAATGAAGATATTTTTGTTGAAATCCATTGGCATCAATATCATTTCCTCTCTCAAGACCCATAAAAGGTACTAAAGACGTCATTACAAAGTCCATCTCTCTACAGTGGTTCTACAATAATTTTATGAAGCGACGAGAATAGTTTTTGTGCGCTAAAAAAACTAAATAACGACTTACAATTTCAAAACACTGCTTCCTGAAACTTCAGAGCATTATGAATCAGTGTATCGATTCATGATTCGGATCGCGTGTCAAACCGCCAAACTGCTGAAATCACGTGACTTTGGCGATCCGAACCGCTGATTCGATACGCTGATTCATAACGCTCCGAAGATATATCTTCATTTGTGTTCTGAAGATGAACAAAGTTCTTACGGTTGTCGAACGACATGAGGGTAAGAAATGAATCACAGAATTTTCATTTTCGGGTGAACTAACCCTTTAAAGTTGTCATTAAAATGAACTTGCGATAGTCTTGTCTTCTAGAGGTTGACCGATATTTGATTTTACTAATAACTAAGTTGGTCACTGATAGATTTTAAAACTAATATTGATTCATAACTAGGGATGTGAGACTAGCCGACTAGTTGATTAAACGATGCTGCTGATAGTTGACTTGGAAATACTAGTCGTTTACTTTTTTTTTCAAGTTTTGCTTTCATATTTTTAACACATGAATTAAAAAAAAAAGATGTCTACGGATATATTATTTATAATAAATGCTGCAATATTCCATACAAAAACAAGTGTCAATTTTGATTTCATGGTGACAAAATGTTTTGAAAAAAATCATTAATGTGTATTTTGATAGTCACATATTACCAAAGTTTGGTTTCTGGAATGTGTTATAATAATTGTCGGTCTCATCAGTTTAAATACTGTTTCTTACCATCCAGATGAGAAGGATGGACTGACGGTGTCACTGAAGGAGTCCAGCGCTCTGGTAGAGGAGGCCAAAGAGAGAGAAGCTCAGCTGCAGGGGAGAATCAGATCTCTGGAGAAACAGATACAGTCTCTCTCAGACCGAGAGCAAGAGGTAGCGCTCATGATTTCCTCATGCACAACATGAGCAAGTCATGTAAAATCCTGCATTTGGGGGCTTGTTAAAATAGTGTAGAGCGGGTAAAGTGCTGTGTGATAACCCTTGTAAGAGAGGAAATGTGTGCTTGCACAGAGCGTAAAGCAGCAGCGTGTGGCCGAGGCGGCGATGGACAGCGTGAAGCAGCAGATGATGGAGCTGTGTCGCTCGGACACTCTCACGCGAACACGTGAGCAGCACGATAGGGACACAACCGCCATCCGGGAGCAGTATGAAGCCAGACTGCTCACCCTTCAGCAGAAACTAGACACCCAGTCACAGAGTCTGAATGAGCAGGTCAGAGATATGCAGATTTGAATTATTCCCAAGTGCAGATGAACCCTTTACAGGCAGTTTTCAACAGAGGGCAGCACAGGCCTGTGTTTCTCACTGTGTGTGTGTTTATCAGGCTGAGGCAGGCCAGCGTTTGCTGGATCAGGTCCGGCAGCTGGAGCGTCAGAGGGAAGAGGATCAGGTGGACAGAGCCTCTGTTATCAACACCCTCACACAGCGCCTGGAGGAGAGCCAGCAGCAGTGTGCCAAACTACTCCACACTGGTATGTGGCATCCTGCATGCTACTGTTTATGCTTACTGTTATGATTGCTGGAGTCCCATGGGTAATCGTATGGGCCTGTAATCTTTCTCTCTTGCAGTTTAAAAGTCTTACAACTAAACTGCAATGACTCAAATGCACATTTGAGCAATCAGTGAGAATCTGGGAACCTTCACTTTTATTTATTTAACTTACCAGAATGAGCTCTTTGGTTTAGTTTCTTAAAATTGTCTTATGATTATATAAAATCCTATTTCTTCTTCTTCTTCTTTTTCTCCTTCTCCTTCTCCTTCTGTGTGTGTGTGTGTGTGATTGTAATTATTTAATAATACTACTTAATAATAATAATAATTATCAAGAATGTTTTAATACAATTCTTATATTTAAAAAAGTACCATTATTAAAATGTATGCATTTTAATAATTTTATATCGCTGTTGTTGTTTTTTATTTTTGCTGTTGTTTAATAATAAAAAATTAAGTATAATGTATTACAATTATATTTTATAAATATTTTATTTATTAATATATGTGTATGTAAATGTGTATATATATATATATATATATATATATATATATATATATATATATATATATATTAAATATTTAATATTTTTTAAATATTTAATGTTTTTGAAATATTTTATATTTGTATTGTTGTTTAATTAGTCAGGTATAAAATTTAATTTCTATTATTATTATTATTATTATTATTATATTTAAAAATAAGTATTATAATAAATAAAATGCTAATTTCTTTAATTTGATGTAAATTCTGTTATATTTATTTAATGGTTTATTTATTTTTGACTTCTTATTTTCAAAGGGTCCATATTCTGGACTTTTGTACCATTTTATTTTTCCCCAGAAATCAATTTATAAGGTTGAAAACGCTTTTGTTTTAACTGAAGTAAAATCATGCGTTCATTGTCCCCTTAATGAATGCACTAAGAAAGATTTGTCTCACCTGGGTCGTTTACAATTTTCCCAAAGCTTCTTTTGTCCTCTGCAGGCTCTGTACAAGAGATGAGCCAGTTACAGGTGAAGCTTCAGCAGGCCCAGTCTGCTCGCACCATCAGTGAAGACATCAACAAAGCCCTGCAGGTCAGTCAATCCACTGCTGTTTGACAGGATTTCAACTCATGGGACACATTAAAGCTTAATATGGCTACAAACAGAACCTGTGGGTTTCCTCTCTTAACAGGAAGAGTTGACTGAACTAAAGGAGCATATAAATCTGTATGAGTCTGCCATTAAACATGGAGCCCTTTCATTAGAGTCTAATAGAGACTGGGAGAACCATCTGTCTGAGTCCTACTTGGACCTGGGGATCAAGAAGTCCAAGTGGAGAAATGGACGCATCCACAGGTAACGTTTTATTGTACAATAATAATCCGAACTGAGTTGCTGCATTGTAAATTGTTCATAACTTCTCATGATCATAACTTTGTTTTCCAGCACACCTCACATTGCACAAGCAGGAGACTCCAACCTGCTGAAGGAGGACGTGGTGCGAGAGCTGAAGGGCGAGTTGCAGCGCTGCCTCAATCACCTGAAGACCAAACGCCTGAAGATCTCTGAGCTGCAGGAGGAGCTGCGACGCTCCCAGACCCGAGCAGAGCAGCTGCAGACGCAGCTAGAGCAGGCTGAGAAGATCGCACAAGACTCTAAGGTCTGACCTACAGCAAATCAACCTCCATCTGATGTGGTGGATGCTAGACTTACACGTTCTGTGTTTACCACAGGTGAGGGAGAGCAGCTTGGAGAAACACCTGGAAACCTCTAACATGACTGCCGCCCCTCACAAAGACCTCATCAGATTGCAGGAGGAGCGGCAGGTCCTGCAAGAGAGAGTGGAGGTCAGAATCCATTTGGGTCCTAATGTATCTTCACAAAGTTAGAGGAATCTTATGTCTGGATCTGTGTTGTTATTGTTTACTAATTGTTTCAGTAATTTTGATATCTGAAATAATTTATTGAATATAATAGATGTTGTTATAGATAACGTCAACATTATAGATGAAATTTTTAACTTGAACTTGCATTTATTTCAGTTTGTTTCAAATGTTTAAAGAGAAATCTCTAAACGTTAAATAGAAATATTTTTAGAAAAATGTACATAAAAATATATATTAAATATAAAAACCATTGATAATCAAATAAATGAAGAAATCAAGTTCAATTAAGAATTCAATTATTTAGAAATCAAATCTCTAAACATGTAGATGAAATGTATAAAATAATCAAAAACTTTCACTTTGATATAAAACAAACAAAAATCATGAAACAGACTAATTGAAAATATAAATATTCAGTTCAGCAATAGAGAAGAATGGTGATAAAAAATATATATTTGGCCTTTTGTCATTTGATACTGACGGTAGATAGAAAATAGGAAATTATGGGGAGAGGAGAGTTTGAATGTTTTAACTAAAACTATTAAAATATATTTAGTTAATTGAAATGCAGCCAAAATAAAATAAAACCAATATTAGATGACAAACTTGAACTTAAAAACATATATAAAAAAAATACTAAAATGATTCAAACTAAAACTTAAAAATGTAAAGCTAAAAAAAGAAATGTAAATGCCGAAAGCACAACAAAATTACTAAAACTAAAATTAAAATGAAAACAAAAATAAAATCTAATTCTTAATAATGACTATGAAGTCATAATTTAATTAGCCAGTTGTTGGATGACTGTTTGACCTTCCTGACCCATCCCTGTTGTGAACTGCAGGCTCTGGAGAAGAGGAATCAGGAGCTGAAGCAGAGTGAAGAGAAGGTGAAGGCAGCCAATTCTGAGCTCTGCACCAAGATGAGAGAGATGATCCACGAGCTGGACCAGGAGAAACAGGAAGCAGCAGAGAGGTCACATATTCCTTCATTTTGCTAAGAGGAGTCTTGGCTTAATCAAGTGAGAGTTCATTTGACTCCAGCTAATGCTTTGTGTGTGCAGGGATGAGCGGACTCAGCAGCAGTTCAGGGATGACGTGGTGAATCGTGTCCGTGAGGAGCTCACGCAAGAGCACACGGCTCACATTGAGCAAATCGCCAGCCAGCATCTGCAACAGATCCAACAGCTCCAGTACTTCACCTTTAACCTAGAACGAGTGTATTACTTCATAATGGGTTAAGTCCTTCATGAAGCATGCAGAACTTTGATTAACACCGGGTCCTTCCACAGGTCAAAGCTGGCTGATGTCAGTCAGGAGGTGTTAGCTGTGCAGGAATGCTACATTTCTGTGTGCAAAGAGAAGGACAAGCTGGAGGAACATCTCCAAAACAAGCTTGAAGAAGAGAAGAGATTGAAAGAAATTGGGGTAAGCAATAGATGCTGAATATATATTTATTTATTAAATTATTCAACAAAATAAAAAAACAATAATTAATTATATTAATTATTACTTCTAGAAATAAATAACCAAATTAAACCAATACAAATGAAATTAAATAAATAAATTAACAATAATTAAAAAATGAATTAAAGTTAATTAAATAAAAAGTCATTAAATTATTCAACAACATTAAAAACAATAATTATTTTTTATTTTATTAACTTTAATACTTTTTTATTAGTGTACATTTATTATTTAATAATTTAATTTGTATTTGTTTATTTAAGTATATTTATTTATTTAATTCATTATTATTGATTTTAATTAAATTAAATGGTTATTTATTTATACAAGTTTAATTGTTTTTATTTAATTTTGTTGCATCATTTAATAAATTATTTTATTTATTAATTTACTTGAATACATTTAATTAAAAAAATTTTTATATTTGTTTGTTTATTTTATTTTATTGCTTTTTTATTAAATTACATTTATTTATTAAATTTACTATGTAAATAATAATATTTTTTTGTTTCGTTTTATTTAGTCTGTTTTGTCTAACTGTGTGTACAAAGAGTGAAAATGAGAGTCAAAAGTCTGGCTGTGTGAGACGTTAATATTTGATCAAGTTTGCTGGTGTTTCAGTTAAAGAGGCGAGAGGAGAGTGAGGGTGCTCTGGAGAGACTGAGGTCTGAGCTGGAGGTTCAGCATCAGGAGGACGTGTCTCGGCTCAGAGCCCAGTGGAAGACAGACACACAGGCTGAGATTGAGCTGCTGGTCAGAGAGCAGCTGGAAGTGGCCAGGAAGAACTGGCAGCAGGAGCAGGAGACGGTTAGTGATGATGATGTGCTGTTTACATCAGTCTTCTTTCTACTCTGTACTAAATACCACTGTTGTGCCATTCAGATCAGGGTCAAATGCTCTGATATTTTCTCTTTGTCTGTCCTCTCTGCATATCTGTCTCTTTTGTTTCATCTGTCTGTCTTTCATCTGTGTTAGTTGGAGAAGTCCTGGGCTCAGAGGTTACAGGAAGCTGAGGAAGAAGTCAGGAAGGCCAGGCAGTCAGACACCCGTGAGGGAGCGTGTCAGACCAGCTCCTCTGAGACGGCGGGGCAGCTGATTTCAGCGGAGGACCTGGAAGTCCGGCTCAGCACTCAGAGAGAAAGCCTGCAGCAGGAGGCTGTGTCCGCTCAGGCCAGAGCCGTGGAGGAAGCAGTACGACATGCTCAGAGAGAGCTGCTGCAGAAGCACACTGATGACATAGCACTCCAGGTAGGACCTGATTTTCAGCTCTTAACATAAAAATACTACAATTTAAATAGGGCTGGGCGATATGGCCCAAAATAATCATGATAAAATCGTTCATATCAGTTGATATTGATAATTATCAAGATAAAAGTTTAAAGGCAGAATTTTGCTCCTTGGTGAAAGAAACCAGTTTAGTGTTTCCTGACTTTGATGATATGTATCTTCTGCACAGTTTGCAGTGCAGGCTGCAATATTAATATTACATGTTTTGTCTCTTAGAAATGCTCATTTGACAGTAGCTGGAGTTGGGAGGATTTATGTTCATTTAACAAAAACAGTAGCATCTATAAAAATTGTAACAGCCTAATTTTTATAGGGTAAAACTGAAATATTCTGACTGTTTAGGTTTTATTAAAATGAATCATTGGTCTAAATTGTGACTCATTCAGCATGGGTCACATATTATATATTTTTTAAATTACTATTTCATCATTACCCATGCCTACAGATTTTTAACCCTATAAGGCCCACTTTATTATATTTGATACAATAATGTCCAAAACTTTGCAGAGTAACTGTTGTACACAATCCTCTTCATGCCTTCTGTCGTCTGATTGATGGTTTATACTTTTTAGCAAGTAAATGGCCTTTTAGTATTATTCTACAAACGTCCCCCTTCAGTTTAGGGTCTTTTTTCTGTGAAATATTTACTGATTTAAACATAAGAATATTTTTTAAATTGGAATATTTCAATATGAGCACTTACTGGACTGAAACAACTTAGGTTTACTTGATTGTCCATGCATATTAAAATAAATAAATTGTGTATTGAAATAAAATGGGAGTATTAATATGAACATTAGGCTTTTGAGGAACTTTTATTTGTCCATCATTGTGTTGCATTGTTTTATATGTTTTTGCCCTCACAATAAAAACTACAGCGCTTTGATCATAAAACTAAGCATTTAAATCTCATCTTACCAAGACATGTTATTGGGAGATAAAGAGTGACAACTGATATTTATGTGCACTTTATGTATTTTGTCTGCTATACTTTATAAAGATCTCATTGATTCACATGATCAGCTATCAGAATTTCATTGTATTTTTTGCCATTTAAATATATCAGCATCTGCATCAAATTGCATATTTTTCAGACTATTATTTCTATGTCAGGCTTTACAGGGTTAATAATAATTTCTGCCTCTCTTAGATTGAAGGTGCAATATCAAGGGCTCGTTCTCGATGGCTCCAGGACTTGACCTCCCTCCCAGAATACAAAAGCAGCCTGCAGACAGAGAAGGACGAATGGGAGCGACTACAACAGCAGCATGTCCAGGAACAGGTATGTGTTGTAGTGATCATTCTAAAATGATTTCTTCATATTTAATTTCAGAGTTGTTCAAGACCCTCCTCCTCATCCCAGGTGTCTTCAGCTGTTAAGGCAGTGGAGGAAAGGTGGCAGGACACGCTCCGCACCAGATGCACCGAGCTGGAGCAGTTTAAAAGGAGAAACGGGGAGCTCCAGGAGGAAGTGCTTACCCTCAGTGACCGACTGGAGCACTCGTGCCAGGAGCAGGCTGCCCTCATCAAAGCAGAGCTGGCTGCAGCCCGAGACGTTTGGATGGAGGACAAGCAGAAGGAGATGTCTTGCCTCAGGGCGCAGCTTCAGAGAGAGCAGAAGCAGAAACTACAAGCCGTCCTACATCAGAACCTGGAACAAACTGACACCCTCAGGGAAAAGGAGCAGGAGTGGAGGGCTCAACAACAGATCAGGTTCATAATAATCTAAAATAGGAGGGTTTGCTAAGGCAAGCTTGGACAGACTGCTGTTCAAGTGAGGCTCTTTAGACTTGTCCCCTTAGATTTGAACTCACTTAATTAATGCAAGACTATATCTAACCATGACCATTACCATAGAACCAAGCTGACCAATTTAATTTCCTCTAATGGTAACTTTACATAATAATCAGGAGTTGTGGCTCACCCTATTTAGATTGGTCTAAATAGGGTCTAAAAAACATTTTGTTGTTCTAAGCGGAAAACACATTAGGTCCACTAACCTCTACAGTCTATGTATACGTGACTGATGCCAATGTGTTAGTCGGAGCTCTAGAACATCAGTCTAAGTGTAAAAGATGGATACCTGACAATTACATAACACTAAGTGTCAAGACACACAGCACTACGTGCTGACCTGTGTAAAGGATCGCGCCCCTGACCCTCCTGCAACACTCCTTAAATACTCAGACCAGAAACCTCTTTCAATGGGAATTTGACCTTGAGTTCAGGAGTTAATATGCATGAAAAACCAATTGGCAGAGGACCCACCCACCACATTAAGCAAAATATCTCTAAACTTGTATTACCTTTTGGTTTACCAATGTGAGAATGAGACCTTTGTACCAGTCACATTTCAAATGATACCAAACATGTATAATACTGTATAGTACTTGTTCACATTAACCCATGTAGATTTTGGGTGAATTATAAAGGAGCGATGGGGGAAGGGGCAGTGAAGGGAAAGAAATGCAAATGAAGACTATACTTGGGTGATCAAACCCTTGGGATTTTCACTCGGATGGGGACGCCTAATGCACAAGAGAGAGTTCAGATGTCAATTTCCTTCATTTTCCCAGAGAGTCACCATCTCTTATAGTTCTTCCAGCTTCTCCAGTCTTACAACGTGTGTGTATATATACACAATACACACAAATATATATGTAGACACAAACTTTTATTTTGGATGTGATTAATCAATTTGACAGCACAGCACTAATATATATATATTAGTGCTGTGCTGTCAAATTGATTAATCACATCCAAAATAAAAGTTTGTGTCTACATATATATGTCCTTCTCAAAAAATTAGCATATTGTGATAAAAGTTCATTATTTTCCATAATGTAATGATAAAAATTAAACTTTCATATATTTTAGATTCACTGCACACCAACTGAAATATTTCATGTCTTTTATTGTTTTAATACTGATGATTTTGGCATACAGCTCATGAAAACCCAAAATTCCTATCTCAAAAAATTAGCATATTTCATCCGACCAATAAAAGAAAAGTGTTTTTAATACAAAAAAAGTCAACTTTCAAATAATTATGTTGTTATGCACTCAATACTTGGTGGGGAATCCTTTTGCAGAAATGACTGCTTCAATGCGGCGTGGCATGGAGGCAATCAGCCTGTGGCACTGCTGAGGTGTTATGGAGGCCCGGGATGCTTCGATAGCGGCCTTAAGCTCATCCAGAGTGTTGGGTCTTGCGTCTCTCAACTTTCTCTTCACAATATCCCACAGATTCTCTATGGGGTTCAGGTCTTTACCAGTGGTTTTGGCACTGTGAGCAGGTGCCAGGTCGTGCTGAAAAGCAAATCTTCATCTCCATAAAGCTTTTCAGCAGATGGAAGCATGAAGTGCTCCAAAATCTCCTGATAGCTAGCTGCATTGACCCTGCCCTTGATAAAACACAGTGGACCAACACCAGCAGCTGACATGGCACCCCAGACCATCACTGACTGTGGGTACTTGACACTGGACTTCAGGCATTTTGGCATTTCCTTCTCCCCAGTCTTCCTCCAGACTCTGGCACCTTGATTTCCGAATGACATGCAAAATTTGAGCGACAGTCCAGTGCTGCTTCTCTGTAGCCCAGGTCAGGCACTTCTGCCGCTGTTTCTGGTTCAAAAGTGGCTTGACCTGGGGAATGCGGCACCTGTAGCCCATTTCCTGCACACGCCTGTTGATTCAGATGATTAGGTTAATAGCTCGTTTAGAGAACCTTTTCATGATATGCTAATTTTTTGAGATAGGAATTTGGGGTTTTCATGAGCTGTATGCCAAAATCATCAGTATTAAAACAATAAAAGACCTGAAATATTTCAGTTGGTGTGGAATGAATCTAAAATATCTGAAAGTTAAATTTTTATCATAACATTATGGAAAATAATGAACTTTTATCACAATATGCTATTTTTTTTAAGGACCTGTATATATATTTATTTATTAAATATTTCTGTTCATTGATATTACAATACTTTTTTTATAGATTTATATAACATGTAATACAATTGAACAGCAATATTTAGTATTTTAAATGACATAATTTGTGGAGCTATGTAAATAAATGTTTATTTCTATAGTAATTTAATTATAGTGATGTACACAAAAATAAACTGATGTTACTGCTATTTTATAAAATAATTTTCATCAATAGAATAGCATAAAAGGGATTAAACCTTTTGACTCCTGAACACAAACATTCTATACACAAGCTTATGAATATGCGCTGTATCATGGGGTGTCTTAAAGGGCTGTTGTTTTGCAGACTGCATGAGGAGCGGCAGCGGGTGCTGGAGGAGGTGCTGGAGGATCTGAAGGAGGTGCTGCAGGAGGGAGTGGAGAGGAGAGGCAGTCCAGATGAACACAAGCTCAGCCGTGTGCCAGAAACTGTTCGGTCCAGAGTCTGGGAGATCTGCAGAGAATCACTCCGTAAAGCCGCCAACCAAGCCAAACAGGAGTGGAAGAAGGTGCATATATATCATTACACATTTTTGAAAAGCTACGTCACTGTAATGACCACAGCCTCACCCACAGAGTTCCCTGTTCTTTATTACACATACACAGTAATCATATTTATGCAGTCATATGCATCGCCATATTTTATCATCAGTCTCCACCCAGAGAAACACATTAAATGTTTTGTTTCTCTCACACCTCAGAGCAGCGAAGACAAGCTGAGACGTGTGCTGAAGGAAACCCAGGAGCGTCACGAGGCGGAGATCGGTAAGGCCCTCAGCACACACACCTCACACACTGCTGGAATCAGCTCCTCTTCCCTCCTCACCGGTTCCTCACCCTGCAGCAGGTCTATCGGCCCAGAGGAAGCAGGGTGAATGCGCAGAGTCTTTGGCCAAACTCCAGAAGAAGAATCAAGAGCTCCAGAGACATCTAGAAAAGACCTGCCGCCAGCTCCAGAAGACCGTACGAGAGCACAAAAGCACCCTGCAGAAGATAAAAGGTGCTACTTAGTATGAGATTCTCAATGTTAGAAACTATGGGCACACATGCCTCTCACTAAACATTTTGAGATCAGTAAATTAAGTAAATGAATCAAGTATTATTCATTATAAATGATAATATCATGTAAAATAATAATGAAAAATAAGTGATCAATTATAAATCATTGAAACGGTCAATTATAAATGGTCTAAAATCTCATATTTTACAAATAAATATTTTTGTGCTAAGGTTCCCACAACAGGGCTAAACAATTTTGGAAAATAATCTAACTACCAATAATTACCAATATTTCGATTTTTTTTTTTTTATCCAAACTGGTTTACTGGTCTTTTCTCCCCATCATTTCCTGTTTTCTCTCTACTATCTGTATTGGTAGGTGGAAA
This sequence comes from Gobiocypris rarus, assembly GCA_023029165.1. Lineage (NCBI taxonomy): Eukaryota > Metazoa > Chordata > Actinopteri > Cypriniformes > Gobionidae > Gobiocypris > Gobiocypris rarus. The sequence goes on from CM040913.1 coordinate 20,193,707, forward strand.
ATGTTTCATATCTACATGTTTAGAGGGGTTTTTCTAAATTGGATTTAATTTCTCCGCTAATTTATTCGATTTGTTACGACCCCTGATTTTGAAGGGTTGGATGGGGTAACATTTAGTTTGTGATAATTGCATGTGTATGTGGGGATTGCAAGAGTAAACCTAAATAATTCCAAACAAAATTATTTATTATACACAGGTGAAAAGTTTACAAGAGATGAGAAATAATAATGATAATTGATAAATTCAAAAAGAGAACCACATTTACAAAAACAAATCAAAACGGAAAAAACCCCAAGGGAAAAGGGACGTGAGCTGCGCCAAAGGAAAGAAAATAACTAAACAAAACCCAACACGAACTCCCTTCTAACCTACTGTGTCTAATACATCAAAAGCTGTTGCACAATGTATGTCACATGACGTCTTGTCCAATTTCCCAAAATGACTACAAAAGTCAAAGTATGGATGGAGGTGCAAGATGACAAGACAAAACACAATGACAACAAAGTCAAAGATGACTAGTGTGTGTTAACTCTGGCCGGAGACTTGATTGGCAGCGGGAACAGTGACATCACGCAGGTTAATGATGATTGACTGCTGCTCAGGCCAATCGCAGTCAATAGGGGTGAGCCTTAGAGAATGACGGAGAGAAAAAGAGGAAATTATACAGGCACACACACAGGGATGTAACATCATTATTGATTGGCACAAATGGACCCCCATAAGAAGCAAATGGCATGTTGGAGAAAGCTTTTTTTAATCATTGTTTTTAATGTCAAACCAGATGAGCACGAGGCAGCCCTGCAGAAGGAGCAGCAGGCTCATCTCAAAGCCCTCGAGGAACTGAAACAAACCTCAAATGCAGAAGCACTTTCAAGGTTTGTAAACACTTCAAGTTTGTTTGATTTCTTTCATGAGGGCACATCTTTGACTACAAGCGCAGAGGGTCTTGCACACTAACAGTCTTCATCAATGTTTCAGCGGTTCAGTCAGCCAGCAGAATCTTCAAGCAGGTCTTGAGGAAATGAAGGAGCAATACACGCAAGCAGTGGAGAAAATCAGAGGTGAGTGCAAGGCCTCTTTAAAGATGCTTTACAGAACTAATCACATTTTATTCCTCATTTAAAACCATGTTCTTCAATAAACCACAGTGTTGGGGAGTAACAACAATTTTAAAAAGTACTGTAACAACACAACAACAAAAATGTAATTATAAAATGGTCTATATTTCACAGTAATAGATATGTTAGATAAATTATTTATTTTATTAATTTAATAATTGTTATATATGGATTTACTTTTTTACTATTATATTTGCAAGCTTAAGTAGTTTAAATGTAGTTATCTACAAAAATTCTAGTGTAGCTACACTATTAAAATGGCTTTTCTGCAGTTTAACTGCTTTGAAAAGAAAGCTATCCCATTAATATAGTAGTTTTTAATATAGCATAATATTTATTTCATACATTAGGCGACATGCTGCGTTACCTGCAGGAGAGTAAAGAGCGTGCGGCAGAGCTGATCAGGACTGAGGTCCTGAGGGAAAGGCAGGACACGGCCAGACGGATGCGCAGGTACTACCTCACCTGCCTGCAGGAGCTGCTGGAAGACGGAGGCCAGGCCGCAGGGTACGGAGACGCACAGATGATCTCCTCTCTTTCTCTGGTTTGCTCTTCATTCTGCACTTTTTCTCTCTCCAGAGCAGAGAAGAAAATCATAAATGCTGCTAGCAAACTGGCCGCTATGGCCAAAGTCCTCGAGACCCCGGTGGCCAAACGCAAGCTTTCAAGAACTCAGAACTCACAAGGTATGCTTTCAACTCCGGTAAAGGCGATGTATGTAGTTTCTGTGACACTAGTGGCATCTAGATAACAAAAACAACGAAACGCCCCTTTTGCGTGTTGCACCTCCCCTAACTCAAATATCACAAATACAGCTCTTACAGGTGCTTGGTATGGCATGTCTCAACAGGTCAAAGTAGGCAACTTTCAATGCAAGATCCAGCATATTAGGAATACTTTTAGCTGTGTTATGATGTGTCATAAGCAAGCAAGCAAGTAGCTAACACTGTGTAGAGTGAACGTGAGTGACTCGCTTAAAATAAACCCATCCAACGGATCTGCACTGGGCTTATTTTTTGACATGACGCCCACAACTGTTTGATGCTGTCTACACTGGACACTAGAGTTGACGAGATTAAAATGGACGAAATTTCTCATCTAGTGAAAATCTGTCTCACGATATCGCCATTTAAAATTAGCATAGAATATGCCACTGATACGTTAACATCCTCCACTGTCATTTGTGAGAAATTTAAATGATTGATTTACAAGGTATCACTTTTACCGATAATTGTAATAGAATTTCAAAAATACTTTGTTACGAAATATTTTTTCTATTAGTCTACCTTTACATAGCTTTAATGCGTTACTATTTTAACATCATATTTCTGTCCTGTGCAGAGTGAATCCAGCTTTTATATGTAGATATCAGTTCCAAAACTGTGCAGCATGCAATTGGCCGTTGGTCCTCTTGGCAGCATGAAAAACAATAGATTTTTTCAATGGATTATAAAGGCTGTAGCCTGTAAAGCTAAAACGCTGTTGATTTGTCAGTTCCTCGCAATCTCACAAAGTTCCATTATAATCAGTAAATCTCTTACTTGCATTGTGTCTACACTTTGTTAATGAGAGGTTTTGTGAGCCTGCATAACTCAGCACTGAACACTTGTGTTTTGAGCGGTGAGTGGATTCTTACTAACTTAAACACCACCTCTGATTGGCCAATTGCGTTCATGAGATCAACAACAGTGGTTGGCTACATTGCTCACCGATGCAAAAACACATTTGATGTTCTCCAGATCGCAAACACAAATATGCACTCAAGCTTTTGCCAAATCTGTCTTGCCAATATATTATTACAATATCAACTGAGGGTGCTCTTGCTTGCGTTTGAGGGTGCTTAACACCCCAGTATAACTGGGCCTGAGCATACTGCGTTGCAATGCCCCATTCGCTGTGATGTGTTCATTGTCCACTTAATTTTTGAAGGATTTTTGGTACCAGAAGCTGAATGTCTTTTCCCATGTAACCTGTTGGTCATGCTCCCACAGCAGCTAAACACCCTCTGGCTGCGCCTGCTACAGAAGCCACTCCCCAAACTATCACTATAGGTTGATCTAGAAAGAGATTGACAGATCTGAGTAGACCTCTCAATGTTTTGATGTTGCCTGGGAGGCTTAGTGTTTACACTTTTAGGGGAGATAAACCTGTGAATGGTAGACTAATAGTAGTCAATGAACAACAAACTTGGTTAAGAGAATGTATTTTAACAAAAAATGCAACATACCTAACCATTAAATCTTAATTTTTAGCATGATATGGCATTTTTACCGTACTTTATACTGTGAAATTTGATTTTTGCTTAGGTGGATCAGGCAAAACAGACACTGAAACCAGTGGCTCTCCTGCTAAAGTGCTGGGTGATGGAGCTGAAACCCACAATGATGGTAAGGACAAACGGATTCATCAGATCTACAGCCTAACGGACACACATTATCCATTCATGACGGCTAAACAGAAAGGTATCAAACCTAAAGGCTTTGAAGCAGATTCCCTGAAGTCTGCAGTGATCTGTGGATCTAAAGACCCTCTTACGGCTGCTCAGGTAACTCAGAAACACACACACTTTCATGATAGTGTTTTTAACAGCGATGTCAGGACCCCTAACGTCACACTGAGAAAGCAGAGCAGGGAAATGTTCATGGAGGGCTTTGAGTCCGGAAGAGCAGAACCATCAGCCGTCCAGTCATTCCTGATTGAAGAAGCGCCTGTTCGGGATGATGGACAGAGTGATTGGAGTTTAACCAGTAACGGCTCCAACTATATGAACAACATTCACCTGACGTCCTCCTATCCCGAGCCTGGGAAGCCTTTCTCAGTGAACGGCCCTTCCTTGGGTGGTTTGGACTTTGGAAGCTCCATCGGTGATAACTCGGATGTTACGATATACAATGAGATTGCTCAACCTTCGTCTTACTCTAAACCAAGCGTGTGTGTGGACAGAAGAACAAATAAACACAGAGAGCCAATCCCTGGATCTGAGGGACATGGCGTCTGGAAAACGCGTCCAAAGAGCTTATTTTCAGAGTTGAAAGTGCGTCAGCAGGACAGTGGGTTCGACAGCCCGTTGGCACTGCTTCAGCAATGAAATATCGATTGGTTTGCGCCTGTGCAATCATGCTTTGTATATAAAAGAGTTGCATTCTCAGTTAACCTTGTGCAATGTGTTTTTTACTTGTTTGAGCCAAATGTCTTTTGTACTCGTCTTAGCAGTTGCATGAATTTGTTACCTTTTAACTTAATAAAGCAACCTAGTTTTGCATTAATGAACCTGTTTTTGTTCTTATCTTCTTTCACACTGCATAAACCACCATAATCTCCAACATGCTGTATAAAACACAAGGCACAAAGTGAGTTTATCGTTGGTTTATATTCCTGACTGACACCTGTGGCTGCGTCTGTGCCTCCAATCAAAGTCCAGTGCCAGATAAGATGAGGTCAAAGATGAGGCAGAGCGCATATTGTTAAGCGTCATCTGGGTCATTCTATGAAATGGTTAGTTAGCCTTTTTGGCTTGGATGAGGTCATTTATTTTTTGTAAGATTTTAAATAGACAATTATCAAATATACACTCTTAACATACACTGTACTATAACTCTTGAAATATCAGGCAAATAATATCTTCAAGTGTTAATACATTTGTATTCATTAACATTATCTAAATGAATACATTTTATATCGCTGGGATAAAGGGAACAGGGTTGATGGTTTACAGGGAAAAGATCTGAAATATTTGGTTATATGTTTTTTTTTTTTAATTCCCTTTTTAGTTAACAGGGTTTTTAAAAACAAAATCATGGTAACAGGGTTGATATTTAGAAGGGAAATTGTGCAATTCAGATGAAGATTATTCACACTTGTTTCATTCTAAACCTGTGACTTTTGTTCTGGAAATTTCTGAAGAATGTCAAACGGGTACATGATGTAATATTCATTGTAACATTTTTGTCAGAGTATTGCAACAACATAAGGGTGGGGCGATAATGGTGTGTGTGTGTGTGTGTGTGTGTGTGTGTGTGTGTGTGTGTGTGTGTGTGTGTGTGTGTGTGTGTGTGTGTGTGTGTGTGTGTGTGTGTGTGTGTGTGTGTGTGTGTGTGTGTGTGTGTGTGTGTGTGTGTGTGTGTGTGTGTGTGTGTGTGTGTGTGTGTGTGTGTGTGTGTGTGTGTGTGTACTAGTAATCCCTACGTTATGGGGACAAAATGTCCCCACAAAGATGGCAATATCCAAGGTCCTTGTGGGGACATTTTTGTGTCCCCATGAGGAAAACATCTTATAAATCACACTAAGTGATGTTTTTTGAAAATGTAAAAATGCAGCATGTCTCCTGTGATGGGTAGGTTTAGGGGCAGGGGCAGTGTAGGGGGATAGAACATATGGTTTGTACAGTATAAAATGCATTACGCCTATGGAATGTCCCCATAAAACATGGAAACACAACGTGTGTGTGTGTGTGTGTGTGTGTCCTTGTTTATGTTACATTTTGGGGACCATGAGGATAGTAAAACCTGAGATCACCTACATTGTGGGGTCCAGCCAGCGGTCCCCACTTTTCAAAAGGCTAGTAAATCACACAGGATGAGTTTTTTTGAGAAAGTAAAAATGCAGAATGTTTCCTGTGATGGGTAGGTTTAGGGGCAAGGGCAGTGTAGGGGGATAGAAAATACGGTTTGTACGGTATAAAAACCATTACGTCAATGGAGAGTCCCCACAAAGATAGTGAACTAGACGTGTGTGTTTAAGAGAAGTATTTGGTAACACTTTATTTTACAGTCATTGTTAGACATGTTACATGTAGTTACTATACTAATAACTCTAAATGATGCATAATTACATGCAACTAAACCAAACCCTTACCGTAACCCTATAGTAAGAACATGTAGTTACTTAATATTACTCAGTACTTAAATGTAGAACTACAGTGCAACAATGACACCTTAAAATATAGTGTAACCCTTTTTTTTGTCAAAAAAAGGAATTGTCATGCATAATTTACTGTTATTACTATTACGTCTATTACTATTACGTCTATTACTATTACTGTTACGTGTAACAATGACAATATTGTGCTACCAAGTATTTCTTTAAGATCACCTCATGGGGAAAAACAACAGAATACAGTGATAAAAAGACAACTTTAACTTTTCTTTAAATAGTTAACTACTTTTTCAACAAACAAAAAAATGAAGTTAAGATTTTATAGAAAGGTTTTGGAGGAAAAATATGATTGTAGCAGGGATGCATTAGAAATCAAATATTTAAATCATTCACAATTCTTTACAATAACACTGATAAAACCACAGTATATCACAATGTTATATTTAATATTTGGCAAATAATGTATGCAAGTGTTAATGATTTGTATATTAGCATATCCCGAAATAATTAACTTTTTATATATAGGTTCAGATAAAGGTAACAGTTTTCTTTGACGTTATGAAACTACAACGTGCTGCTTAGGGAATTGTTAAGCTAATATTTCTACAATTATCCACATTTCAGTTGTTATGTGTACTATACAGTATCATGGTATCAGAAGGGTTGGCATTTTAAAGGGAAAATTGACAATTAAGTAAATTATGTTGTTCCGGCAAGTTAAATGGTGACAGGCTGGAGCTAATATTCCGCCTCAACGTCTTGCATGATAATACCTTATTTTTAAAGGGTTGATTTCTTGAAATTAAACAGTTTCAACGAAGAATTGTTCATTTTATAGATTTGCTTATTACTTTAAAAGAGGAATAATATGGTAACTGGGTTGTTTAACGCGTTTACAGTGTGGAAATCTTCGCTGATAATGGTGAGCGTTGCAGTTCGTCGCGTCGTGAACCTCATAAATTCAGTGGCTGTTGTCAATATGAATCTCTTCATTTTATAACTCTCTGCTCCAGTCCGTGTCCATTCCCTCAAAAACAAAGCACCGCCTACACTGAACTTTACATCTAAATGTTGCGCCCTATTAGAAAGTAGTTCTTACGGGAAAGAATCGGATCGCACTGCACAATGTTTTGGTTTTTTGTAAGTGCTCTTATACTTTTATTTGCATTACGTTACCGTTATCCTTACTTTATCAAAGAGGCAAAATACATCTGTCGAGTGGCATTAGTTGTATATCGTTTGACAAAATACATCAAATCCAAACCTTTCTATACCTTACTAGTGGATCGGTTCTTGTATTCGGTTCAGAAGAACCCACACAAAGCGTTCATTCGGTTCCAGGATAAAACATACTCGTATGCGCAGTCGGATAAACAGAGTAATAAAGTCGCGAGGAGTTTGTTAAAACACGCAGATCTTCATGAAGGAGATACAGTAGCGCTTCTGTTGGGAAATGAGCCCATGTTCTTGTGGATATGCTTGGCTTTGGCCAAGATCGGATGTTCTGCTGCTCTTCTCAATCACAACATCCGATCCAAATCACTTCTGCACTGCTTCACCTGCTGTGGGGCCAGCGTGCTGATAGCTGGGGCAGGTACTGTAACTCTTCCTGTTCAAAGTTGTATTTGTCAAATGCAATCAGTGCTTGGTGTACTAACTGTACTAGCTTGTTGACTCAGTGCACAGTATCTGCTATCTGACATGTCCTTTTTCTGTCGGTTGGTGACACTATTTTTAAGTGGAAACAAATGGAAGTGGCAAATTATTTAACCAAATAAATATGTGCTGCATCCTGAGATGCATTTTTAACACTGATTTTAAACTTATGGTGAACACTTAGTTAACCCAATTATGCACTTATACAATATGCGCTAGGAATGTAGGCTACTCAATTGTGTAGTTTATTGGTTTTATAAGGTTATTGGGCAAATGATAGCCCTTCAGTTACATATTTTGAATGAGTACATAGGCTACTTTGCGAGCACGAAAAAAAATTATATCATGAAGTTAGTGTTGTCAAAAGTATCGACCGCGATACCTAATCGATACTGAAGTTTTACAAATGTGCCGCTTTGAGCGCTGTTGAGCGGAATCATAAACACCTCTGACTGGCCGTTGTGCTCACGCGCTCATCAAACACATCTGTGATTGGCTACAACGATCAGCGCTTCACAAACATGTTATACATATACATCAATGACGCTTTTCACAGAGTGCTTACACAGATACACACGGAGCGTTTGAATGCAGGTGTCTGTCAGCGTACCGGTCCGCTGGTCGACGCCAGCTTGTGCTTTCAAACGCTCCCGCTCCCACTTTCAAAACATTTTCAAACACTTCCGTGTGCTTTCAGGCGCTGCCGTGCGTTGATCATTGTAGCCAATCACAGATGTGTTTGATGAGCGCGTGAGCACAACGGCCAGCCTGAGGTGTTTATGATTCCGCTCAACAGCGCTCAAAGCGGCACATTTTTAAAACTTCAGTATCGATTTGGTATCGCGGTCTGTACTTTTGACAACAGTGGTATGAATGTAATCTGGGCATACTACATTCACCATGTTGTCATTATTATGTGTCCTATGTAAAGATAGTAAAGTGTCCATCATATGCACACTTCGAAATCTCGCTGGAAGAAGTAACGTTATAGGCCTAGGTCAATCTGTTTTGAGTACTGTGAATTCGGACACTGCTGTGTTCCGCGGACAATAGAGTAGGGAAGTAGGCTATATGTGACGCAGCCATTTCGTTTTTTGGTTAATTAAGTGCATGATGTATTTCTGTAAATGTTTATTTTTGTAATTTTCATTGTGAACAGACAACTCACTGTTTATACTACAAAACGACATTGCATAGTGCATAAATTCTACGAACACTGCAAAGGTTAGAAAATTGATTCATCACATAATACATAAAAAAATGCAATCTTCTCCCTTTACTGCAACCCTGCATTTCCTCAGATGTAAAGTCTTAATTCAGATGAAAGGCCACGCTATTGCGTAACCATAGACTGTATAAAACAATGGACGTAGTGTCCGTGACATCACACGTAGGTTTCTGAAGAGCATTTTTGTCCAAAGTGGGCGAAGCAGGCCATCGCCATCTTGGCAGCGCTTCACCGCATGTCACACCCTTATAACCGAATATGGGCAAAGAGGCGGGACACGGGTGGAGCTGAGGTGCCTGGTTGTATGAAACCATGCCCCCCTAGCTCGACCATAGTGGCAATCAACCTGTGACTCAAGTGGCCACGCCCTTAATTGTGCAAAACTTTAAGGCTTAATTAGGGTGACCATATTTTGATTACCATATTTTGATTACCCCTGGAATGAGATACTCAAATGATCAGCCTCGATGGGCTATTCTTCTGTGTGGCGCGCTTGCACGCTACACTACGGCGTGAGAAAAATTCACCCTTCACGCTGCATTCACACGGGGCTGCGTTAACGCTTGACGGAGGGCGTGGCTGAAGTTTGGCCGTTATTGTGACAACCGCCAATCACATGTCTGCTCTAGGGTTGCATGAACGCAATTGGCTAGCGCCTGCTCTAGTGTATTTGCATTGGGCGATCTGATTGGATGACGACTGCGATGGCGCTAGAAAAGTTGAGAAATCTTCAACTTCTGCCGCTTGCAACGCGAGTGATTGGGAACCCACAATCAGTTCAGCAACGCATGACGTCACCCATTCAAAGTAAATGGGAAGCGTTAACGCCAACGCCCCGTGTGAATGCAGCGTCACAGTTGTCATGTAGGGCAAAATTTGCTGAATAGACCAAAGCCACTTCTTGTACCAGGCTGTAAAAAAAAATTTTTTTCTGCTATAAAGTCGGGCATTTGTCGGGCATTTTAACATGGGGGGTCGATGGGACTGACTCCCTTTTGGAGCCTGTCGATGAATTGCAGTTTAAGTCACTTCCGTGTTGGCTTCAAGAGAGAGACCGGAAGGTTGCTGCTTGGGTGTAATAATCTTCTATTAGTTACACGTCACATGTTACAAATTCTCAGGTCATAGTTCACCAAACTTGCACTTTAGGCCCTGTCCCAAATGGCACAATTCATGTGCACCTGCAGTCTTGTGGACTAACGACAGCCGTTGTGTGCACGTGTCCGTTAAGTCTATGAGACCATTGGGTGTCCCATTTGTCATTTTAGGTTTCAGAAAGGGTGCTCACGAGCACACCCTTTGCAGAAAATATGCACCCTCTTGCCGAGCCCGCGAGCTCCGCATCAGACTTTACCCGACGGTCAAAGCAGCACTATGTCATGAAAGTGTGGATTTCAATAGCGAAGGAAGATTGCAATAGCTCATTCTGTGTGAACAGTCCTTTACGCCAGTAGGTGGCAACAAGTCACTGTTATTATGATTTAATAATTTAGCTGATCTGTCCATATCTGATTATGTCCCAAACCATAGTGGACATTATCAAGTGCACTCATTCAATCCCAAAATGCACCTCCATAACAGGTGTACAACTGATATATACTCAACAGCTAGCAGCTAAATAATACCCTGCACTGTGAGGTTTGTGCCCGAAGGATTTCCTGCGTCTTAGCAGAGGATGTTAGCACTTGTCCAAATAGTGTCCAAATACACTCACTTGTTTTCATTCACTCATTCAGTGGACTATATTAGTAGAGTAATGAGTAAGTGTTCTGATGCAGCCCAATTGATTCAGGAACAAACTACTACTGTGTTCCTCAAAGATGCAAAATAGTTGATTTGTCTAAAATGTAAGTTATTAAATATACATGTTTTGTTTATTGAACTTGTATAAAAGTAGTATCATTACATTGTATTTACATTGTTACTCCAATAGGTGGCGATAAGTGAGTCATTGGGCCCTATCATACACCCGGCGCAATGCAAGTGTTTTTTGCTAGTTATCATTTTCACATCCAGCGCCACGTTGTTTAAATAGCAAATGCACTCGTTCCCATCTGTTCACCTTTGGGCATGCTGGTCTGAAAACCAGGTGTGTTCAGGCGCATTGTGGGCGCGTTGCTATTTTGAGGAACTGAAAATGACAGCGCCATTGACCTAAAGTCAATAAATAGTGCAGTATTTTTTGTGTTATTTAAAGAGCGTGTTAAGCTGCATTCACACAGGGCAACTTCAAATTTACTTTGAATGGGTGATGTCATGCGTTGCCGAACTGAATTGTGGGTTCCGGCGCTTCAGAAGTTGAAGATTTCTCAACTTTTCAAGCGCCAACGCAGGCGTCATACAGTCAGACCGCCCTATGCCCAGACGCTAGACAATTGCGTTCATGCAACCTTAGAGCCGACGTGTGATTGGCTGCGGTCGCCAAGCTTCAGCCACGCCCTCCGTCAAGCTTGAACACCGAAGCCCGTGTGAATGCAGCATTGGTGATATAGGCGGGTGCACAAAGCGCGTACAACTGCTTGTTACACACACACACAGCGACGCGCAGCAGCACATAAACATTTGTAAATATTAAAAATAAAAGGATTCCTCTCTGGAGACGCGTTCAGTCTTTCCACTCGCAAATTCGGCCATGTAAATAGCGAACCCGCCATGGTGCGAGAGCAACTGGCTTTTAAAGCGAATGGGAGATGAGACTCTGATTGGTTTCTTGTACGTTACGCCCAAAACACACCCATGACTCATTAAGAGACTAGGTACAACCCTTTTGGACCATGTGCCACAACCGTTTTTTCCGTCGTTAAACTAGCAATGGAAAGTGGATTTGTACACGGCCTAAATGCATCAAAACTTTTCTCTAGGAAGTCCGTTCCTTCCAGAGATGCATTCATAGAATTTATTTAAAAATTAGTATTTCCCTTGTAAAACCTCTCACTTCTTTCTGTCTTTTTTTCAAAACGATTGCAAACGAAACCTACGATTGCTTGCTGTGTGTGTGAGACTGTTGCTTAATTTGCTTAATAATGGACAGTATTTACCATGGGTTTTTCAAATCCCAGCAATCAAATCCGGTTTTAATGATGATTAAAATATTAAAACTGTAGGACTAACCGTCGATAATGCATTGTGGTTTATTGTCAAACTGGTAACCGTTTCACAAACGAGTGAGCTTGGCGACCCCTCGTCAATCTTTAGCGACCCCCAGGTTGGGAAACACTGGTGTAGGCAAATATCTTATCCATATCTAGTATCCCTTAAGGATTTGGAAAATCCCTATGTGTTGAGTAAACTGATTCAATGAATCAAACTGAATATATTCTTCTATACACGTTTCTGTAGAACTGCAGGATGCCGTTGAGGAGGTGCTGCCTGCGCTGAGAGAGCAGGGGATCTCCGTCTATATACTGACTGACCATGTGACCTCCGAGGGAATGGAAAGTCTTTCAGACAAGATCAAGGCGGCCTCAGATGAGCCTGTTCCTCCTGACCTGAGGGCCAACATTAGCTTCAACAGCCCAGCGGCATACATCTACACATCAGGCACGACAGGTAAGACGATTCAGTGACTGGTGCGTTATCTTGAAGATGATTTTGCCCCAAAGGGAATGGACAAAATTGTCAGAAATATGACAAATCTGTAATTAATAAATGAATGCATGCGGATTCAATGAGCCATATGCCCTGCAGGTCTTCCGAAGGCAGCCGTGATCACTCATCGGAGGCTGTGGGCCATGGCCCTCTTCCCGTCCACTTGTGGTGTGAAGTCTGATGATGTGGTGTACGTCTGCCTTCCCTTGTATCACAGTGCTGGCTTTGGCATTGGTTTCGGAGGTGCTGTTGATAGAGGTATGAAATCATTATATCTTGTGTTGGCATCGATAAGATGAAAACAATACAATATTCAAATGTTTTGTGACAAATGCGACTAGATGTCTTTAGAAATAAAGTGTTCGTGTTTTGTGCTTTGCTTTATTATTGTTCGTTTGGTTTGGTTTTGTATTCAGGAGCCACTGTTGTCTTGAGGAGCAAATTTTCTTCCTCTCAGTTCTGGGACGATTGCCGAAAATATAATGTCACTGTGATCCAGTATATTGGAGAAACAATGCGCTACCTCTGCAATACACCAAAGGTACTCAAGCAATTAAGAATCCAGACAGCACAGAATCTTCCTCTTTTTGTCATCTACTGTATTTTGAAAGCAATGTTGGGGCTGGTTGCACTCCAAGGTACAGTCTAGCTCAAAAGTTTACACACCTCTTTCAGAATCTGTGAAAATGTGAATAATTTTAACGAAATAAGAGAGATCATACAAAAATGCATGTTATTTTTTTTTATTTAGTATTGTCCTGAATGAGATCTTTTACATTTACATATCAGGCCCGGCTCCACGGGGTGGGGCGGGGTGGGCCTGGCCTTCCCAATCAGAAGCTTGGCCCACCCTGGCCCCACCCCAAATAACAGATTTCAATATTTCAGCTCCAGAGTTTGAGAGAGATCATGGTTTTCGGTTGCTTGCCATCAAATAATCTGCTTGTTATTTAGAAATTAGAAAGCCTGATTTAAGTCTCTTTTTCAGTTTAAGCATCAAACGATTTCAAACCGTTTCGCGAAAAGATGCAAGATTAAGAAAATAAGAGAACTTGCTCACTGTTCTAGACAGTTCGCTCTCTCCCGTCTCTGCTATAGCGGGGCAGAAATGTCATCAAAAATGTGTGAAAAAATCTACCGTATATACCCGAATATAAGACAAGGTTTGTGTCCTTAAAATAGACTGAAAAATGATGGGTCGTCTTCTATTCGCGATATAGACCAAATCACGGGGGGAAAGGGAGAAAGCAGAGGGAAACAGTAGAGGGCGCCAACACGATAGGCCACGTAATGAGTGACAGTTTACATGCACAGCATGCTGACAACGCAAGTAAACCGCGTTAACATGAAAAAACGGGTAATCTGACTCGAAGTATTTCAAATGTTACGTCAGTTGTGATGTTAAATAAAGCGTGCACCGTGTCAGCGGGAGATTGACGGCTCATATTATCCCTCATGCAGTTACAGATGCAGCGTTTTGACTGAACCTCTTAATGCGTTTATGCAGCACGAAATCGGGATAAGAGGCAAAAAACTACCTGTCCCAACCGGTTAATGCTTAAGCCGTTTATGACCTTACTCCGATAAAAGAAAACGGGTTACCGCGTTTTACATGAGCATGTTCATTGTTGGCTTATTAGGCATAAAGAACGTGCATGTAAACACACTCATTGTTACAGTAAAGTGCCGCCAGCATAAAGGCCCATTTGTGCACTGCTGTTCTTATTGCAACCCCACAGTGACTACGTTTACATGGACAGCAGTAATCTAATTATTGACCTTATTCTGAATAAGACAATAATCTGATTAAGGTGTTTACATGAGTTGCTTTTAGAGTAATCCGTTCATGTTCCCATTTTACATGTTATAGACATAAATCGATTAAGAGCACACGTCATTACGTCTCCATGCCACGCCGTCCGGCGTTCCCTCAAGAATTTCACGCAGTTCGTCTTTGTTATGGTACCACATACAGTTTTGGGTGTTTCATTTTTAATTTTACGTGAGTTTCGAGTGCAGTTAATTGTCCATGCTATACGTGCAAATAGACGACGGGCGGATACAAATTCTCCAGCAACAGGCCTCCTCTGTGCTTTCAGTCGGCAGCATGTCATTCTTGCTTGAAGCCATGCTTCTCTTGTTTGCCGTCAAACGGTTGACCACTGAGTGTATGTGTCCTGTCGCAAAATGCGTGAAAAATCCAAACGCAGCGTTAATAGTTAGATTAAGGTGTGTACATGTCTACAATGCACTTCGATAATGCGACTAAAATAGGCATACTCCACATTTCTTAATTCGATTTTTGTTTAATTTAATGGCTTTAATCGGATTAAGGTAATTAGAAATCGCTGTTTACATGGTAGTTTCTTAATCAGAGTATGGTCTTAATCAGATTAATATCGGAGTATTGTTGTCCATGTAAAGCGTGCTGAGTTTGGTTTGTTTCAAGACTTTAATGTCAGATGTTTTTGATTAAACGCAGATGGTTATTTTCGATCTTCACAGTACCACAATTACATATTTACATTCATAATTATTTTGTGAAAAGGTTATTCATTTTTGTCACTCATTTCTGAACTCATTGACAGATTGCATGTGACAAATTAATCCAAGTATTTAATGAATGGTGTTGTTCTTTTCCAATTAATTATCAGTAGAATTTTCAAATAAAATTCCAACAAAAATAAAAATAATTCCCAAAAATAAGTCTGGAAAATTGGGGGGTCGTCTTATATTCAGGGTCGCCTTATATTCGGGTATATACGGTATTTAATGTGTTCCTGTTCTTTATATTTATAACATAGCCTATATCTATGATCTATGAGTCATACAAGCAACAGTGCTCAGAAAAGTGACAACAGTTCAGGAAAAAAAAGTTACTGAGTAACTTTCATAGATACATTCTGTTTTTGCTCTATCAAAGAAAACAGAACAAACAGCACAACAACTGCGTCTCAGAGTAACACTGTTTTATTCCTCAAAGATCCTCTGTGTGTGTGGGATGTACGGTTCTCGCTTATATCCACTGATCGGGCAGGCCAAGTAATAAAAAAAATAACATTCCAATCAATCGCGGGTGGTTGAGAGATAAATCAGTGTTTGTTTGATAAAGATGTTTTGCGAGCCCTGTAGCACAAATTATTCCGGTTGCTGTTTCTCCACATGCACTGACGAGGGAGCTGAAGCTCATTTAAAATCTGAGCATTGCAAGACGGATCCTAAAAACCAGTGTAGAAAATAGCCTATTACTTATTCATTATGATGTTTTTGAATGTAAAAACCATGCAAATGTCATAAGTTGACCTCAGACAACAGAATAAAAAATTGTAAAAAGCCAGTTCATGACACCTTTAAGACGGTGACTTTATTTAAGTAGCTAGCCTATTATTGAATTAATTACTAGCTTCTAATTACATCTTCAACAGTGTAATGAGCCATATTGCCACCGGGTAATTCACTTGTCCCACCCTGCATCCCCAAGCTGGAGCTTGGCCTGTTACATATGGTGCACAAGAATTATAAGAATTTATAAAAAAAAAGTTTATGCACCCTTTATTGTGTCGTTCCCTGGATGATCCACGGCTGTTTTGTGATGGTTGTTCTTGAGTCTCTTGTTTGTCCTGAGCAGTTAAACTGAGCAACGTTCTTCAGAAAAATCCTCCAGCTCCTGCACAGGTCCACACAGGGAACAAGAGAGACAGTATTAAGAATCAAGGGTGTGTAAACTTTTGAACGGGGTCATTTTAATAAATTTAGCTTAGTCTTGTGGACTATACGTAAAGATATTTTATGTGACTGAACCTATTATTCAGGACAAACATACATTTTGTATGATCCCTTTTATTGTGTTAAAATATTCACATTTTCACAGATTCTGCAAGGGGTGTGTTAACTTTTGAGCATGACATGACTGTATATAGGCTAGAGTGTTTTTTTTTTTTTACTCAAGTTGTCCTTTGAGCAAGCTGACCCTCAAGTTGTTCCAAATCTGTAAGTGTTTCTTTGTTCTGCTGAACACAAAGAAAGATATTTTGATGAATATGGGTAACCAAACAGTTGATGGACCCCATTGACTTCAATAGTATTTTTTTTCAATGGGTCAGTGGGTTCCATTAACTCTTTGGTTACCGACATTTTTCCAAATATCTTCTTTTGTGTTTAACAGAACAAACTCATTCAGGTTTGGAACAACTTGAGGGTGAGTATATGATGACAGAATTTTCCATTTTGGATGAATTATCCCTTTAAGATAATTTTTGGGCTAAACAAAGACTTTTGGATGCAACAGTTGCAAAAATGTTGGCGACACATCTTACCCAACCCTCCTCCACTGTCTGCAGTGCTCTGTTTGCTGTGCATAATAGTCTGTTTCTCATCTTTGTTCTCTTCCTCTACAAGCGCATTAGTGACCAAGTACACAACGTTAGAATGGCCGTTGGGAATGGGATCAGGCCAGAGGTCTGGAGGACGTTCATAAGCAGATTCGGTCATGTTGACATCAAAGAATTCTACGGCTCAACCGAAGGAACCTTAGGCTTTTTGAACTACGCTGGAAAGATTGGGGCTGTCGGTAGCGTGAATGTTTTGCACAAGGTAGACTTAACTAGTCAGTCAATGCGCTCTTTACTCGTTTACTCGCAATTCATCAAGCTGCCTTTTCAATTTTCATTTCATTCATTTTGTTTGAAAACATTAATGTTGTTTCAGAAACTGTTTCCATATTCACTGGTTAAGTTTGACCATGAACAAGAAGAACCTGTAAGAAATGCAAATGGATTTTGCATAGAGGTAGCTAAAGGCAAGTCAAATGTCAGTTCTTCTGAAGAAGCATGTTTTTATGCATAAAAATGAATTTAAAAAAAGCCTATTACATTGACTGTAATACAGGTGAGACAGGTCTACTAGTATCACAGATTACCCAGAAGGCCCAGTTTGCTGGATATGCCAGGGATCCGAAACAGACTGAGATGAAGAAACTCTACAATGTGTTTGAGAAGGGAGACATGTACTTCAACTCTGGAGATCTGTTCAGGGTAGATCGTGAAAACTTCCTCTACTTCCAGGATCGAGTGGGCGACACTTTTAGGTGAACAAATGCTATAAATAAAGTTATCTATACAGCTTTTAATGATGCAGTCGAAAGGCAGAATTGAAAATAAATGCATGGTTCTGTTGTTCTCAGGTGGAAAGGGGAGAACGTTTCCACAAATGAAGTGTCGGACATCTTGACCATGGCGACGAGTATCGAGGAAGCAAATGTATACGGCGTCACAGTTCAAGGTTTAATGCTGTTTCAGAAATCAGAAATCATCTATAACATTGGTTAATATTTCTTCTAATCTGACACCATTGATCTTTCATTGAATTTGAAGGGTACGAGGGAAGGATAGGAATGGCAACCATCACATTGAAGAAAGACCATCAGTTTGAATGCGATGGCATTTTTAGTCATGTGACCGCTTACCTCCCCTCTTATGCCAGACCACGTTTCATAAGGATCCAGGTAACATCATAATGCAAAGCATGCACAAATAAGCTCTTTCTCTTTAGGTAGTATCAATATAATTACAGTTGAAATCAGAATTATTCAACCCCCATTGCAAATCAGGTTTATTGGCAAAATGTACAGACTTTCAAAATGATTCAACCCCTTCATGGCAAGCATCTTTAGTACTTAGTAGAACACTCTTGCACTGTTATGACCTGCTGCAACTGAGATGTATAACCAGACACCAGCTTCTCAGGAATCGTAGCCCATTACTCATGAGCAATGGCCTCCAGTTGAGTAATATTTCTTGGGTTTGTGTTCAAGGAACATTTAGGAAAGTCTTTAGGAACATTTAGTGCCTTCGCTATCTTTTTGTATCCTTTTCCTGGTTTGTGAAGGGCAGTGATTTCTTCTCTTAACTTCTTGGACCATTCTTTTGACTTATAGCCATATGACACTCCTAGAACCTAGAACAAACCTAGCCAGTTCAGATATTTTCTAGCTCAAGCAAACCTGGTGCAACTAATGAAGCCCTTGTTTAGTTGCATCAGGTGTGCTTGAGACAGATTTGTGCTGTGGTGAGAGACTCTTTAGGGCAGGGGTCTCAAACTCAACTTACCCGGGGGCCGTTATAGGTCTGGGCCGCATCAATTATTCCACAAAAAAGCTTGCATATCTGAAGAGCGACTCTATTTTTAAAATATAGCCTAAAGAAATTAAATCATTATGTATTTTGACATGGTTCCTAATCCGCCCTCATTCAGTTTTTTTCTTCTTCATTGAAAAATTTTCATCAATGATTGTATATTAAGAGTATGGACACGTTTATGTGCATTTGTGATTTCACCGAAAGAATATTCGCTCTCCGCAACGGCATTAAGTGAGATTGATGCGCTCGTCTGTGTGTGAAGACGTAGAGAACGTAAACCCCGCCTACTTTGATTTGATTGGCCATCTCAATCATTTTGACATTGACATGCGCCGTTAGACTAGCCTGACAAGCCAGACCCACATCAAGATATTTAGTCTGGAAACTCACCGTTGGCAGGACTCAAACCGAGGGGCGGGATAAACGGTTGTCTTTCAAAATCCCTCTGCACGCAATAGGATAGCGCTGCAACCAACCAGAGCAATGAAGAAGGTGACGTAGTTAGAGTGTTTTCCCACCAGCAGAGCTAGGTGATGAATTAAATTTTAGCCGTATCCGGTCGGCAAAACTCCGAACACATCTTCCTTTTTTTTTTTAAATGACTTCAGTGCAGTTATTTGCTCTTTTCTCAATGAAAAGCTTAACTCCAAATCTTTCAGAGTCGCGGCCAAAGCCGATTCGAAAGACCGCTGTTCGCCAGCATCTCCAGCCGCCATCTCCTTTGTTTTCAAGCAGCAGGAACCGTCGCAACTCTGCCGTCATTACGTTAAGCCCGCCCACCGACTCTATATACACGATGTGATTGGCCTGACCAGAGTTTGGTTTTTCCATCTCGCAGGTCTACCGAGAGTTGCTAGACGACACTCGCTGCAAATTAGATTTACTGCCGCTAGGTGTGCGTCTAGATTTCTAGGCTACCGTTAGACCACACTCGTTTCGACTGTCTGATCAGCCTCACATTCTGTTCCTGTCAATCACACGCTGTCAACCAATTATACTGCATGAGGGAGGGCCGACCCAGCTCTAACACACACACACAAAGTGAGGCAGCTTGCATTTCTGAAAAAAAAAAAGCGTGGTTAACGTGGCACTCGCAACGACTCACCAAAAAGGTGCGTTTCAGAACAACACGCAGGCCGCACTAGCACTAAACTTTGATGTCAAGTAGCGGGCCACAAAATGGCCTGCGGGCCGCGAGTTTGAGATCCATGCTATAGAGGTTACACACGGGACGTCACAGTCAGCTGGAGTTACTGCGGTTACACCCACTGAGTGGCAAAAAGACTGAGTGACAGCATTGGTTTTCAGCCGCAAAAAAAACCCAAAATGCATCTAAAACAGGCAAGAGCTTTGAGATTGACTGTACAAACAGATTTGACAATAAATCTGAGATATTTTTTACAGACTGCCGAAAGCTACAAAAAAAAAAAAGCAAATGGATCGCCGCAATTCACAGAAACAACTGGACTCCAGTCAGTGAAACGTGGATTTGCAGTTATCATTTTGTCAATATGTTGAATTTTAGGGTAAAATCATACCTGATATATTGTTTTCTTACATATTGTATTGACAACTCATCAATTAAATATTAACCGATCTGTATTCAGCATAATTGGACTGGACGATATGAAACCATATATAACATTGATATAAGTGATCACGTGGACTTAGACCTACCTATATTGTGTTTATATAAAGCTTACACAGGCAAATTTGCTTTATGAATTTCCCCGCCGTTGAAATCAGGCTCATATAAATGTCAGGAAACCCGATTCCTGGCTGCATGCCAATATCTGTGGATCACTGGATCTTTGGTAAGTTGTAATATCGACTCCAACCTTTAGTTTAAACTGATAACTGTTTTTTTTTTACTCGTGTTTTTGCAGTTTCCCCTGTTAAATCCAGTCACGCTGCAGCTCTTCTGCCACTCAGTCTGGCTGAGGGGGCGTGTGCCGATAGATAAGTGAAATCATTTTTAGACGGCAGAAGTCATTAAAAGTGTCTTTTTCAGTTGAATTTGGGGAAACCACTTGAAACTTTTGTTGTGTTTATTTGTGTGCATTTCCAAATGCACCAAAACCTAAGTCGATGTGTTTCTCATTGCAGAACAGTTTGGCTGTAACTTGCACCTTCAAACAGCTGAAAGGGAAGTTGGTAGAGGAGGGCTTCAACCCGTCTGAAATCACCGACCCTCTGTTTGTTTTAGACGAGATGGTGAAAAGCTACAGACCTCTGACACATGACATGTATCAGTCGATAATGGACGGTCACTTCAGGTTGTGAAGAGCAGGATTTGCTCTTTGTAATACATTTTATTGAGAAGTCCATTTTTTATTTGTTCAGAACCCTAAATTTACATTTACACTTGGCAGTAACTGTCTCGAGATCACAATTAACACAAAGATTTTGCAATTACATTGTATTTTTTGTATGTACCAAACCCAATTCTAAAAAAATGATTTAGCTTTTGTATATTTCAAAACTCTTGAAGAAGTGGTTTCATTTTATATCACCCTATTCTTCAGAAGTTTTCTCTGACTGTTTAAAAAGATAATAAAATTGTAAAAAACTACTTCATTGTCAGCCTGAAAAGGGTCTTTGAGAATTTGATACTTTCCCCTGTAGTCTGCATTGAACAAATAGTTTCGTAAGAGTTTGTTGTAAAATGATTGGCTCCCACAGAAACCCTCCCACTGCCTCATGTCTCAAAGGCTGAATTGGATGAGGGTTGCCATATTGGGAGTTTTAAATACTCCAGTATGTAATACATTTGTTGTTGTTGTTGATGTCTCAGTACTTTATTCCAGGGTTTTTTTTCTTCCCAGTGTAGTCTCATTTTAAATGCACTTATCAATATTTATTTATACAATGTTTGATTTATTTGGTTTATAATGTTTAATATTAATTATTGGAGAGTATTAGACAATATTGAAGTTCATCTAAATACTCATAGAAACTCCATGAATTCCTACAGAGGAAGTTGTTGTCTTTAAATAATTTGAATATAAGTGTCAGCAGCCAAAACAAAATTAAGCCTTTTTTTAAGAATTAAGCAATGTAATTAATAGTAAAATTCCATCAAATTGAATTGAAAAATACTTACTTAATTTAATTGATTAAGGATTAAGTTTATTCAATAAAATTACACAAGGATTATTCAATTCAATTTGGAATTTCAGGATGGAATTTTACTATTAATTAAATTGCAGGGTTTTTTTTTTCATTTATAAAAGCTTAAATTTATTTTTGAGTGTATATCTAATTATTGGCATGAAGTTGTACATCAAAACATTATTTTATTTTTTTCAACAAAAGCCATACAATTGCACTAAATTATCTGGGGAGCCAGTTAAGCAAGCATTTCTGAACCGGGGCCGAGGGCCCGCTATCAAGGCCCTCAAAATTTTATTTTTAAATATAAATGATTTCATATAATTTAAAAATGACTAAATCTGCTACTGGAACTGTACACAACCTTGTTGAACAAAATTAACACATTAAAAAAAAAATCCATCAAGAAAATTGTCGGCAGATCTAAAATATTATTATTATTATTATTTTTAATAGATTCTGGCAAAAGAAATTAGCAACTTGATGCAAATGACCATGAATGCACACAATTTCTGCATCAGGAAAACGTGTGGCATCAAGAAAAAAAAGCTTGTTTGCATATTTTTTCACACTAATTTGTTAACAAATTAACTACAAAAAAGCTTAATCGCGATTTTTAATGTATTGATAATGGACCTAATCTGTTTCATTAGAATGTGTGTAAACGACCGCACCGAGTTGATGGAGGATCTGGCAACCCGGCGAGGCTCTTGAGTCGGGGGTGGATCAGAATAATATAATCTCTCTCTGGAGCCCCAAAAGGGCTGAACTTGCATTTAGAGAATGTGGCCCATGAATTTTAAGACTGTGGAAGTAGTGTCAGGCTATGGCATATAGTTAATCTCAAGACCCTAGTGTTGTAAACTCTAGTAAACATGTATCTGTGGATGACTCTTCTCGCGGGCTTGGCTCTTCTCCCCGCGCTGCTGAAAACTTTCTTCCCATATTTTTTCCAGGATTGCGTGTATATTTACAGAGCGCTTGGCTTTGGGATCCGATTAAATGTGTACAAAAGGAAAACTCCGTTCTATAGTATTGTGGACTGTTTTTTGGAAGCAGTGAGGAAGCACCCGCGGAAAGCGTTTATTCATTTCGAGGGGAAGACGTACTCCTTTGAGGAGGTGGATAAGGAGAGTAACAAAGTGGCGGATGCGCTGCGCTCGGTGGCTGCGCTCAAAGAAGGGGACACGGTCGCGCTTTTTCTGGGAAACGAGCCCCGTTTCGTGTGGACCTGGCTCGGCCTGGCCAAACTGGGCTGTCCCGCTGCACTCCTGAACTTCAATATCAGATCCAAATCACTCCTTCACTGCTTCTCCTGCTGCGGCGCGAACGTGCTCATAGCAGCTGCTGGTGAGAATGAGATGTATACAGTATGCACTTGACAGTTGAGCGCCTAAACATGGATATATAGTATAGTCTATACATGCATATGGATATGGCAACTATAGCATGTTGCGAGGCGTTGGCAGCTAGCGCTGATTCCCAAACATTCTCTAAATGTCTACATACTTTTGAGAGGTACTTTGCTTTCTTAAATATATAAACATAAAATTATGACTTTAAGCTGTAAAAATATAAATACTTACGCAATAGGTATATTGTGAATATAATCACAACTAAAGGGCGCAGTGACTATTGCTATTCGTATATAGCAGGGTTTTAATTATATATAATTTTTATTTGATACTTTTAAGCTACTAAAAATATTAAGGATGCCATTTTTAATTATAGAGTATTTTATCTAATTAACTGGCCTTCTTTCTGACACAACGGCGCGCAGGGATACGGTGACCAGTTGTGTCGCGTCATTGCTGATTTTTCGCGTGACTGTAACGCTGTATTGACCAATCAGAAGAAAGAACGGGAACTTTCCCCAAGATGTCCTCGCGGCAGCCTGTACTGCATTAATTAGTGGACGCAAAAAAAAAAAAACTACATTATCTCCCCAAAACTGCTTAAAGTCCCATTAAATCAAAATGTACATTTATACAAGGCTTATAGCATGAATATCGCTCCAAAACAATGTCAAAATTCACTTTTAGAAGATATAAGCATTTTAAAACGTACAAGTCTCTCACTTCCGCCAACATGGATCAATGATTTTGGCCCTGTCCCAAATGGCACACTTCATTTGCACTTTCGGTCTTGTGGACTTACAGTGGCCATTGCGTGCGCGTGTCTGATAAGTCCACAAGACCGTATGGTGTCCCATTCCTCATTTAATCTTAAAGAAGGGTGCTCGTGACGTGCGCACCCCCTTTGCGGCTGCTATGCGTCCTCGATGCACACTTCAGCTGAGCCCGCAAATTCGCGAGCTATGCAGAGGACTTCTACCCGCAGTCAAATAAGGGTGAATAAGGGTCTTATTCTTTTTTTAAAAAAGTTTTATAAGCACAAATGCTCGCCTTGCTCCGTTCTGTGATATGTGTACACGCTTATCATATGCGGAAGTACCGAGTCAGTGTTTACAAATGTGGGAAGGAGGATTCAAAATCGTCCGACATTGTCGAACATTTGTGCTTATAAAACTTGAACTTTTTTTAATGACGATCATTTCGTTAGATAAGACCCTTATAAACCCTTATATATTCATCGTCTGGTATCGTTTAAAGCCTCTGCACTAAAACTGTCATTTGGACCTCGAACCGTTTGGGCTCCATTGGGTCTATTATAAGGAGAAAAGTCCTGGAATGTTTTCAACAAAAACCTTAATTTATTTTCGACTGAAGAAAGAAAGATATGGACATCTTGGATAACATGGGGTGAGTAAATTATCAGCAAAAGTTTATTTAAAAGTGAACTAATCCTTTAATGGCAAGGAAGCCCCTTATACTTGAGCGTATGAGGTGTTTCTGGGAGGTTATAGTACGTGATTTCACAGAGGAACTGTGGATTCAGAATTTCCGGATGAACAGATCAACTTTTAGGGCAATGAATAAAGAACTTTGTCTCGTCTTCTGTCCGAACATACTGCGCCATCTTTAACAAATGATCATCTGACTTTCATGTAGGCTACACCAGGTGACCTGTTAATGCGAAAAATATTTTCCATTGCAGTTTTGCAAAATATTCCTTTTTCGAATTGCCTGAAAAACCACCTCACGTGAGCGTAAAAAAAACAACAAAAACAAATATAAAGTTTTTGCGATATATGGGATTTTTTGCGAAATTGCAATTTTCAAACTACACATCCTCTGATTATGTCACTGTTTTGCTTTGGTAACAGGGGAATCTATTAGGCTGTGACTGTCATATGCTGTCAAATGCAGCTGTACCGAGCTCAACGGCTCTGGCTGAATGAAACGCAATTGGCTATTTTAAAAAAGGGTTAATGTCTCGGTTATTGTCTTCCTGTTTTAGTGGAAATGACGTCAACACATTGAATAATGCAGCGCGTTTCAAGGCACTTCAGTGGGCCTTTAATGTTGGTGTGTAGGTTTATGGGCCATTATCTGTTTTTGTGATTGACATCTTTAGAATCTACTGCGGGGCGGAGCTTGTGCTAAACAGGTTTGGACAATAAAAAGCACATGTTGCACATGTTGGATTTAATGCAGTACAGCAGCAGCCATGACAGTCTCAATTTCCCGGAGGGTTTTTTCTTTCGTGTTTCCCCCAACAAAAATTTGCAATAATGATAACTGATATCGATTATCCACCCTATTTTAAAACATGAATGCCTTTTTATAAACTTGAATGTGCAAGGCTTTCGATGTCAACCACTTTCCGTTATGAACAGTCCGTTGTGATGCTTGATACCGCAAACTGGTGTCTAGTTAATTTAATTGAACAATATTTAATAATATTTTAGTGATACATTGTCATAATCACTGGTTTGTAGCCGGAAATAGTTTTAACGTAGTTATTTGCCTATGAGGGGGTGTTCACACTTGGCATGTTTGATTAGACTAAAATGAATCTTGGTGTGATTGCTCTGTTAGTTCGGTTCGATTGAATAAGTGTGAACGCTGCCATCTGAACCCTGGTGCGCACCAAACAAGCGGGCCGAGACTGCAGAAAAGATGGTCTCTGCTCGCTTCCAAACGAACTCTAGTGTGGTTCGACTGAAATATGAATGGAACACGGACAAAAGACATGTAAATAAACCAAAAACAGGACAGGATGTCAAGATGCGACCCTAAAAAGGACCAAATGCTCAAGAATATCAGTTTTTTTCTCGTCATAGTCGAGTCGTAATGTTGCCCATCACAGCTCGGTTCAGGATCAGAATTTTTTGTGAACACACACTGAGTCTCGAACATTCACAGTACTTCCACAAATTAGGAGGATAATATGAGTTAAAATGAGCACACCAATGTGGTGCTACTTGAGTCCTACTTATGTGGTTAAGGGGTACATAAGACAAAAGTTTGAGAAACACTGGCCTAGACAGAGGACTCAAGCACACGCTGTGCATGTGAAAACAGGCCAACTTCTTTGGGAACAGATATTTGGAAGACTTCTTATATCAAATTTGGATTTTTAGTGTTAAAATAGATGTTTTTTTAAATCAGATGTCACACTGAAACATGTCAAGCGTCTGAATTATCACAATCATACATGTGTGAGTTGCAGTGAAGTGTTTGTTTCTTTTGCAGAGCTGCGTGATGCTGTTGAGGAGATATTGCCAGCACTGAAAGAAAAGGGGATAACTGTATACCTCCTGTCAGATGAGTTCACTTCAGACGGCATTCAGTGTATTGGCCAGGCGATCGCTAAGGCTTCAGATAAGCCGCTGTCCCCGTCTCTTAGGTCCAATGTCCAAATCAGGAGTACAGCACTGTATATCTACACGTCTGGCACTACAGGTATCTGTTAAGGCCACATGTTGTGAGTTATGTAATATTTATTGTTATATTCCGCTCAACAGCATACCAAATCAGGCTAACTATATAGCCACGGATATATGACTGTATATGCTGTGAAAATAATATGCTTCCCTAAATAACACTGGTATTCTGGTCCATGGAGGTCTTCCTAAGGCAGCGTATGTGACCCATGAGAGGGTCTGGGCTTCGTCGTTCATCCAGGGTGTTTGCGGAGTGACATCTGAAGACATATTCTACATCAATCTGCCTCTGTATCACAGCGCTGGATTCCTCATCGGACTCGTTGGGTCTATTGAAAGAGGTCAAATGGATTATGTGATATGCCACATTATATATTTAGAAATGCTCGTCTGGATTTATACAGTGCTTACAAATGATTTTTTTCTTCTTCAGGTAACACTGTTGTTTTGCGGAGAAAGTTTTCCGCCTCTCAGTTCTGGGACGACTGCAGGAAGTACAACATAACTGTGATGCAGTACATTGGTGAAACGCTGCGCTACCTCTGCAATGCACCACAGGTAAAAACCTGAGACTTAAAAAAAAATATGGAAGTAGTGTCCGTGACGTCACCCGTAGGTTTCTGAAGAGCATTTTTGAAGCCTAAAAGCCAGCCGTTGCCATCTTGGCAGCGCGTCACTCCTGTATAACTGAAAATGGGCAAAGAGGCGGGATGTGGATGAGTAGAGGTGCCTGGTTGCTGAAACCACACCCGCCTAGCTCAACCATTGTGGCAATCCACCTGTCACTCAAGTGGCCACGCCCTTAATTATGCAAAACTTTAAGGCTTAATATAATTTAAACAGATGAGTTACAAACAAATTCACCCTTCACAGTTGTCATGAAGGGCAAAATTAGCTGTATAGACCAAAACCACTTTTTGTACCAGGCTGTAAACATGTTTTTTCTGCTGTAAAGGGGTGTATTTTAACATGGGGGGGAGATACAGATTTGACTCCCTTTTGGAGCCTGTCTCTAGCGGCCAGTCGATGAATTGCAGTTTAAGTCACTTCACATAAACTTAATTTAATATAGATAAAAACAAATTTACTCAAAGCAATTTTTATACTAATTAAAGGGAAAGTCCCCCAAAAAATGAAAATTATCCCATGATTTGCTCACCCTCAAGCCATCCTACTGTAGGTTTATATGACTTTCTTCTTTCAGCCTAACACAATCGGCATTATATTAAAAAATATCCTGGCTCTTCCAAGCTTTATAATGGGAGCGAATGGTAACTTAAATTTTGAAGCCCCAAAAAGTGCATCCGTCCATCATAAAAGTAATCCACATGACTCCAGGGGTTAATGAAGGCCTTCTGAAGCGAATCGATGCGTTATTGTAAGAAAAATATTAATATTTATAACTTTATAAACTGTAATCACTGGCTTCCGGTAATGGCTGTACACTAGTATAGTCTAGACTCACATACGGCTCTTACCAAAAACCAGTGATTTAAAATTTTATATTTTTCACACAAAAAAAGCATTGCTATGCTCCAGAAGGCCTTTATTAACCCCATGGAGCCATATGGATTACTTTGATGATGGATGGATGCACTTTTTTGGGCTAAGTAAAATTTTTGGGGTGAACTAACCCTTTAAGATGAGCTCACATTTGCAAAATTTCACTAAAAAAATTACAAAAAAAGGTCCATTGCCAATAGTGAAGTGGAGTATAAATCACAGTACACGCTGACGTCACTTTCAAACCAAACAGCTTTCTGTTGGTCAACGCAGTGAATTCCAGTGACCAACATGCGAAATTCCCAATCGCATTGATTCCTATTGAAATGACGAGATTACACCCACAAAAATTTGCTGAACAATGCTAACTGTGACCACACCACAATGCTAACTGTACACACAACTGTGAGTATCTAGGTGTTAGCTTGGCGAAACACTTTAGGAAGTTTCTTACATTATTTTGCACTCATGAATTTAGCGGAAGCTTTTATCCAAAGTCTCTTCACTGCATTCAAGGTATGTAGCACATTTTATCAGTTCATGCATTTCCTGGGAATGGAACTCATGAGCTTGGTGGTGTTAGCAACACACTCTTCTGTTTGAGCTACAGGAAGGAACCTCTTGTGTATTGGAGCACTCTTTGTGATTCCTGCCAATGTAAAGTCTTCCAGTTCAGTCGCTTAAGAGGTTTTATGACCATTAGCATGTTTCCTTAGAAGGTAACTCACTTGGTTTTGGACAGGGCTATTGTGTTGGAAAGCTTTGATGCAGTGCAAAGAGAAAACCACAAACTAGGTTGTTCTGTTTCTGCTTTGCAGAAAGACAATGACCGAGACCACAAGGTGAAGATCGCCATTGGTAATGGTGTACGAGCAGACGTCTGGAAAGAGTTCCTGAACCGCCGGACGCATTCATGTCCGGGAGCTCTATGCTGCCACGGAGGGAAATGTCGGCTTCATCAATTACACCGATAAAGTCGGAGTGGTCGGTCGTATCAATATTCTCAGCAAGGTAAGAGTGACATCACGTATTTCTTAGCACTGAGTAAGGCATCTTTGCGCAAAGTCAGCTTGATTTCCATTGTATTCCACAGGTGTTTTTCCCCTTTGCCCTCATCAAGTTTGACATTGAGAAAGAAGAACCTGTGAGGAACGCCGAGGGTCTGTGTATCCCAGTTGGAAGAGGTAGGTCAGGTGCTAGATTCGTGGTAATTATCCACATTTTATTGCCATGTGGCGTCAGTAAAGATAGTACTATGTGTTTGTTTAGTCTAGTATTTGACTCATTGACCTTCTGTTAGGAACATTGTTGTAAAAAGTGAATGTTTAACATGTTAAATGTGCTTCTTTAACTCTACAGTTGTTAATATAATGTTTCATAGATGAGGTGGGCCTTCTGGTCGGGAAGATCACGAAACACACCCCTTTTGTCGGCTACGCTGGGAACAAGCAGCAGACGGAGAAGAAGAGACTTAGTAATGTGTTTGCGAAAGGAGATCTGTTCTTCAACAGTGGAGATCTGCTGAGGATCGACCATGACAACTTTTTGTACTTTCATGATCGAGTTGGAGACACGTTCAGGTAGCGAAGCTTCAGTGAAGCACATTTGCACACTTCTTGGGAGAACACTTCAAGCATCGCATTGTCATTTGTTATTGCAGGTGGAAAGGCGAGAATGTGGCTACAACCGAGGTGGCAGATATTCTCATGATGGTGGACTGCATTGAGGAGGCCAATGTGTATGGAGTCAAAGTTGAAGGTAGGTGTTATCATTTGCATATTATCATGATTTGAAAGAACAAGAGCTGGGAATCGAATGGATTTCATGATGCTACGCATGTTCAGTTGAGCTGTTGATTGATTTATTGAACCGCACGTCATTACTTTATCCACAAATTCCCATTCCACATTCCATGGTGGTTTTCTTTAGTGGTTTCTGTGTGTGTGTGAACATTGATGTTGCCTTGTACATTAGCATCCATTTGTCTGTTCAGCGACTGAATGAGGTGTATTTACCAAAAATTGTACAGGGTAAATTCTTTAAACGAGGATTTTTTTTTGTAGGTTACACCACTTTTTATAATTACACCACTTTTGTTGTCTTTTTTGTTGTTGTATTTATTAGGCCTTTATTTTCTCTTTGATTTGCAACTATAGTTTGGTTTGATTCCCTTATTGTTGAAAAATACAGTTTGTTTGTGACTGTGCAGCTAAAGATAATTAAACTTACAATGCTGGCTTTTATGTAAAGTAAACAATGAGAGACGTACACGTGCAAGAGATCCACTTCCGGCGCTTTCCGCGCGTGCGCAGACTAAAGCCAGAACGCGCGAATGTCACAACAGGAAAAACAATAAAGGTCTTTTATTGTTTTAATACAGCTCAGTAAAACCCAAAATTCCTATCTAAAAAAATTATCATATATCATCCGACCAATAAAAGAAAAGTGTTTTTAATACAAAAAAATTCAACCTTCAAATAATTATGTTCAGTTATGCACTCAATACTTGGTGGGGAATCCTTTTGCAGAAATGACTGGTTCAATGCGGCGTGGCATGGAGGCAATCAGCCTGTGGCACTGCTGAGGTGTTATGGAGGCCCAGGATGCTTCGATAGCAGCCTTAAGCTCATCCAGAGTGTTGGGTCTTGCGTCTCTCAACTTTCTCTTCACAATATCCCACAGATTCTCTATGGGGTTCAGGTCAGGAGAGTTGGCAGGCCAATTGAGCACAGTAATACCATGGTCAGTAAACCATTTACCAGTGGTTTTGGCACTGTGAGCAGGTGCCAGGTCGTGCTGAAAAACGAAATCGTCATCTCCATAAAGCTTTTCAGCAGATGGAAGCATGAAATGCTCCAAAATCTCCTGATAGCTAGCTGACCCTGCCCTTGATAAAACACAGTGGACCAACACCAGCCGCTGACATGGCACCCCAGACCATCACTGACTGTGGGTACTTGACACTGGACTTCAGGCATTTTGGCATTTCCTTCTCCCCAGTCTTCCTCCAGACTCTGGCACCTTGATTTTCGAATGACATGCAAAATTTGAGCGACAGTCCAGTGCTGCTTCTCTGTAGCCCAGGTCAGGCGCTTCTGCCGCTGTTTCTGGTTCAAAAGTGGCTTGACCTGGGGAATGCGGCACCTGTAGCCCATTTCCTTCACACGCCTGTGCACGGTGGCTCTGGATGTTTCTACTCCAGACTCAGTCCACTGCTTCTGCAGGTCCCCCAAGGTCTGGAATCGGTCCTTCTCCACAATCTTCCTCAGGGTCCGGTCACCTCTTCTCGTTGTGCAGCGTTTTTGCCACACTTTTTCCTTCCCACAGACTTCCCACTGAGGTGCCTTGATACAGCACTCTGGGAACAGCCTATTCGTTCAGAAATGTCTTTCTGTGTCTTACCCTCTCGCTTGAGGGTGTCAATGATGGCCTTCTGGACAGCAGTCAGGTCGGCAGTCTTACCCATGATTGCGGTTTTGAGTAATGAACCAGGCTGGGAGTTTTTAAAAGCCTCAGGAATCTTTTGCAGGTGTTTAGAGTTAATTAGTTGATTCAGATGATTAGGTTAATAGCTCGTTTAGAGAACCTTTTCATGATATGCTAATTTTTTGAGATTTTCATGAGCTGTATGCCAAAGTCATCAGTATTAAAACAATAAGAGACCTGAAATATTTCAGTTGGTGTGCAATGAATCTAAAATATATTAAAGTTTAATTTTATCATTACATTATGGAAAATAATGAACTTTTATCACAATATGCTAATTTTTTGAGAAGGACCTGTATATATATATCTATGATAGCGCCGCAGTTTTGACCTTCTCCGGTGGAAGTATGCATTGGGAATCCTAGATGAGGTTCGTCTGATATAAAGTAAAAAAATAACTCAAATACTGATAAGTTTCTCATTTCGTGTCTTAAGACATCAATGTGTCGCCATGAGCCACAGGGTTTAATATGGATTGATATGTCTGTGTTTTTACGCTCTATAGAAATAGACCCTATTAACATGCATTATATGAGCAACGTTTGGAGTTAAAAATCTTAATTTGTGTTCTACTGAAGAAACAAACACACCTACATCTTGGATGCCCTGAGGGTAAGCAGATAAACATCACATTTTCATTTTTGGGTGAACTATCCCTTTAAGCGTGATGAAATTATATCATATTACACTAGTAGGCTACTTTTAAATGAACATTCATTAAAAAATTACATTTCCTTAAAGGGATAGTTCACCCAAAAATGAAAATTAGCCCATGATTTACTCCCCCTCAAGCCATCTTAGTAAGAAAAATATCCATATTTAACACGTTATAAAGTAAAATATCTAGCTTCCAGCAGACCGCCTTCTGTATTCAACCTCCGCAGAAAGTGTAGCACCTCTCGCAGTTCAAAGCGCTTACGTGCTACGTCCAACGTCATGCATTGAGCCTGTTACGTTTTTTAAGGTGATCTGGCGGAAGCTAGATATTTTAGTTTATAACATGCTAAATTGGATATTTTAACTCCGACTGTATTCGTCTGAAAGAAGAATGTTATATACGCCTAGGATGGCTTGGGGGGAGTAAATCATGGGCTAATTTTCATTTTTGTGTGAACTATCCTTTTAATAGCCTAAACACAGGGTCCCGCCATGTATAAATGTCCAGTTCCCGAACGCACACATAAGAAATGAAATATGTTCAGCCCAAGTAAAGGCTGGGAATAGGCTTTATTAGTTGTCATACATACAGCGCTTCACAGCTGTTACATTGCACATACCCATCACATACTTCACTAAAACTTAATTCTCCTTTTTGGAATTTCTCTCGGATCTGTTTTGCTAACATTGCTGATTAAACAAGAGGGCCCCGCAACTGCTTACCTGGTCTATAAATTAGTGCCTAATGAAAAATTAAGCATTAAACACATTGATATTTCCATCATTATATTGTAAAAAAAAAAAAAACATGTCAAAATAATTTCTGTTAAGCTGTCATCATTTACTCGCTCATGTCGTTCAAACCCGTAGGACTTTTATTCATCTTCGGAACACAAATGTAGATATTTTTAATGAAATCTGTGAGATTTGTCCTCTGTTGACAGATATGCAAATACCATTTTGATGCTTCAAAAAGTTCATAAAGAGTTGGTAAAACAAATCCATATGAATTGAGCGGTTTAGTCCGATTGGTCGCTTTATATGATGAACAGATTGAATTTAGGCTTAATTAATTAACAGCATGCTTATATTTTTATATTAAAATCTGTTGTGTCTTCAGGCCATGAAGGAAGGATTGGAATGGCAGCTGTGAAACTGAAAGAGGGTCAAGAGTTTGACTGCGTCAGCACCTGCAGTGTTTTGGCAACATATCTTCCAGTGTACGCCAGACCTCGATTCATCCGAATTCAGGTAACACATCTTACCTTGACACATCCTCATGAATCTTGCTAGCAGACTCCTTCCTCGTCGGCTTCGCTCTGTGATACTCAAAGGCAAATTTGTCTTTCAGAATTCCTTGGAAGTCACAGGAACTTTCAAGATGAAAAAAGTGAAGCTGGTGGAGGAAGGCTTTGACCCAACCTTAATACAAGATCCTCTCTACTTCCTGGATCTGACGCAAAAGAAATACATTCCACTCACTCAGGAAATTCATAAGTCGATCATGTCGCTGGACATTAAACTGTAATAACCATAAAATAAGCTAACGGTACCATTCTGAAATCTACTAACCAGTAGTTGCCCACTAATCTCAGGGAAAACAAGTGATTACGGTGAATGATTTGAACCTTTACAGACCAGTACAGTCAACGGTTTTACATTAGTTTACTTTATAAAATGTGCCTTAATCTTGTTAATAATGTACATGTGTAATTGTCTCCTTACTTGTTATAAAAGTTCATTAGAATCTAATACGATTGTGTTACACTTAATGTGCACAACTTTAACTCTCAAGTCAGCGATTTTGGGTCATGAACAGTAGAGAAAAATGCAACTGTAAAATTTGGCAGAGAGTGCAACAGCTAGGTTCCTGAAGTAAAAAATGATCAGTAGAAATGCTTTTTTTTTTTTTTTTGATTTGTACATTAACTTATAAACATTTACCTGCTGTGACAGTTTTAAAATGACAGCATATGTGGTGATAAACTACATTACCCATGATGTTTTACAGAAAATGCCACCAACCAGATAGTGGAAACAAGCAAAATGCAGCAAAAGATCTCATTAGCTCCGCCCACTCCCATGAAGCACTGCGAATGACGATCTCACTACGCTCGTAAAATAATGAAATAATTGTTTGTGTGTGTGTGTATGCATACACATACTATGATTGGATGATTGTAATGTTTGGCAACAGTTTCTTCTAACCCTAAATGATGGAGTGTGTAGCTTTTCACTTCTTAAACAACCAAGACAATATCAAGATTCATCAGGCTCAAACTGTGAACGAATGGTTGGGAGGGAGCATGAAGGATCATTTCACCTCTGAGTCCAGAGCTTAAATTCGTTGAAAGTCTTTGGGATGTGCTGGAGGAGACTTTACAGAGTGCTGGACTCTTGCATTGACAGTGAAAAAAGCTACACACTATCAATTAGAGTTAGAACGATTGCCAAACATATATAAAATCAACCATTTTAAATATGTTTTATATCTCCAACACTTTAAATTAGATTATGCTTTTCGCAATGCTTCATGGGATTGTAGTTCTTTTCCTCATTAAACCGTTAAGTACACAGTTGCGTTTTTGTCCAATTTTCAAATTCTTTTTTGCTCCAAAGGCTTCTCATGTATTTTGTTAACATCAAACAATGGGACCAATCAAACTATGGTATTTTGATAATTTAACTTTTTAATTCTTTTGATTTGAACTCTTTCCCCACCAGTGTGACAGTCGCCGCCGGCATTTTTTTTGATCATTTCCACAAAACTTTCATGGCCCCAGAATTTTTCGTTGTATGAATATCTGATTATGCAATACGAAACGAAACGCTGAACGAAACGAAAACGAAAAGCTGAGAAAATCACATTTTTGTTTATAACTACATCCAGATCTGATGATCAACACAGATGAAGTAGATCGAGTCCATCAACACCCCGAAAGCTTCACAGTCCTGTAGCTCGCCCTGGGTCCACAGCGCTCAGCCCTGGACCACAAAACCAGTCATAAGGAAAACTAAATTGAAGATGTATACATTATCTGAAAGCTGAATCAATAAGCTTTCCATTGCTGTATGGTTTCTCATGATAGGACAATATTTGGCCGATATGCAACTATTAGAAAATCTGGAATCTGAGGGTGCAAAAAAATCGAAATATTTAGAAAATCTTCTTTAAAGTTGTCCAAATTAAGTCCTTAGCAACGCATATTACAACTATTAATACATTTTTTATATATTTACGGTAGGAAATGTACAAAATGTCTATGGAACATGATCTGTACTTAATATCCTAATGATTTTTGGCATAAAAGAAAAATCGATAATTTTGACCCATACAATGTATTGTTGGCTATTGCCACAAATATACCCGTGTGGCTTATGACTGGTTTTGTGATCCAGGGTCACATTTCATTCGGTAACATAAGGAAGTTTTGATTTATATGCTGTATTATGCTGATGATTTTGTTAGCTTACATGTGCGTTAGCAGTTGCTTCTATTGCTTGCTTCTGCTTCGGAGAGCCTCTTCTCTTTCAGAAGATGCGTAATAGCGCCCCCCTACTGTATAAGTCACAACACGAATTGCCGGAAAATTCGAGATGGTCCTTACTGCAGAACACGAGATCCAGGGGACGACATTGGATCCAGATCCAACTCCTCCCACTTTACATAGCCCTAAACCTACTCGTCTACGCCCCCTGGATCTCGTGTTCTGCAGCGAGGGGCTACTGTTCAATTCTGTCAATGTTGGGGAAAGAGTTACTGACATTATTTACGTTAGTACAATAATTGTGGTTCTGAGTTTCCACTTGCTGTCCGATGTAAAAAGCAGCAGTTAAGAGTCGGGTTAAAAATTATTTGAGCTGACCCAATGGCTTTAAAAAAAGGTTTTCTCAGTGGTCTCAAGTCAGCCGGTCAAGAGTTTGCCCCCTGTAATCAGCTGCAGTGTGTTTTAAGTAGGTGAAAGGGCAAGTGCACTAAATCATTCCCAGCAACCTCTGAGCTCAAAAATAAACATTTCTAAACACCACAAACCCAAATGAACCAGTTTCCTTCTGTACCCATCACAGGGGTCATTCACATCTTTCACAATCGCCAAGATTACGCAACATCAGCAGTCACAAGTTTTACTTTAAAAATGAATTTATTTATTAATACACTTGTATACTAAGAAATGTGCTGCAAAGAAAACGAGAGAAAATAACAAAATAAAAGAAGAATGTCGCCACACAAAGAGAAGAAACTAAACCCGGGATGAAGCTGTGTCGTCATATCAAAACAAAGTCGTACTGATGTGCCTTAATAAACTGTCTATTAGTAGAAAAATACATTTCAGGGCACACAATACAGCATCCAGTATCACAAATAAAGTCAGGGTCCACCCACCAAAGCGGACCGCCGTTAAATTATTTCAACAGCACTTTTCTAGTTTGTAAATAATAAAAATGTTTCAGTAACTGTTAAAAATTCCATTACATAGTGTTTTTGTATATATGTCGTTGGTATAAAAGATAACGTCCTTTTTCGTTGCATTTATTATTAGAATTTTTTTATTCATTTAAATTTTCTCCGTACTGCTAAGTTAAATTCCAAGGCTCAGAAGTATAACCGGAATACAAACATAACCAATGTAATAGTTTTCCTTTTTTTTTTGTTAAGAAACTTTTTTTCCATGTTACGTTTTTATACAAAATAACAAAGATGTACAAAAGGTCATTTACAGCGAACCAAGGCCATATGCTAGCATAATATATACAGCTGTAATTGAAACATATCCTAGTGTTCTGGTATATTCTTTGACTTCATATGCATAGCAGTGAAAAAGCAGACCTGTTGATCAGACTTCAATATTTGTGTGCTAAATATCCCACTTCATCACGGCGTGAGAGTTTCGTATCCTTCGTAACTTCCTCCTGTAACAGAAATTCGATGTTTGCTAGTCTTTCGGGTCAAAGTAACAACAAAAAATGCAGATAAGGCATCACTGCTTGCAGTGTATGATGGGTAGGTTTGTGTACTCAACTTAGTAGCAGGCGTTTGGACCTGAGTCATAGCACATGCATAGATCTCTAGACAGCAGGAGTTCCGAAAAACCACAGTCAATGTTTATCTACGGTAAAACATCGCTAGAAAAGATCGCTTCAAAACGTAGAGAAAGAGAAAGAGCCCATTTTTTTTCTTTTCGTTTCTGTTCTTTTAAGCCAGAGAGGGAAGTCCATGAGTGCAACGGTCACATTCCTTCACTTCAAAAAGTCTCAATTTCTTCATTTTCTAGAAACCGGCATGCTTTCCAGATCCGCGACAATCCGTTACAGCGTTCCACGGACGACGCATGACCTCGCAAACAAAAAAAGCTTTCATCATACATCAACTTTTCAGTTTGGGAGGATATTAGCAGGATTCACTCGTAACACGTAAAACTAATTCAATTTCCCAACTATTTTTTTCCGGTTCCGTTCCAAGACTAGGATTATTTGGAGAAAAAGAGGCTACAAATGTCAAAAGGGATTTTTTTTTGACTGTCTGCAGCGCGGGTCATGCATTCCATTAGATTTCTTCATTAATTTATGTATTCAGTTATTTTTTGCAAGTCTTCAAGCACCAAAAGGTAAAGAAAAAGGCAAAACCAAACTTGAAAAAGGGAGGAAAAACCAAAGGAAAAACGAGCACTCCACAGCACTGTCATCCTGGGGACGACGCTTCAGCCCATCAAAGAAAAGTGGAAAGAATTAATACTTCATAAAGTGGTGCAAATCCCTCCTCCGGAACAGAGGAACTGGGAGAAGGGTCCATGCGCTCACGTTCGGTAACAGACCAGCTGTTGCTCTCTTCAGAAGTGGTCGATCAGCACGGACACACAGTTGGCGCCCACCAGGTAATTGGGGTCTCCTGGTAGACACTTGTTTTGCCAGCATTTGGGGTCACCTGTGGATATAAATCACAGGAGAAACTTCATGAGGAATACTGTACAGACACAACGTCTGAAATTCCAGATGATTATGTTAACACTAGTCAAATGGCGATGCAGAGGTGAACCATCCAGAGGATGAGGCAGATGTCCATGAGAACCAACCAGTATGAGCCACCGGTGGGGCACACCAACCGGCTCTCATGAACATCCACCCCATCCTCCAGACAGTTCACCTCTGCATCGCCACCCAACAGTCCACCTGGCAAATGGGCCTCCCCAGCCCGGCACTTCCCATCTGAGCCATCACCAACACAGTCACCCCCAAATGCCTCCCCCCTCAAGTGCAGGAACTACAGATATGCCACACACAGAATGCACGTCTAGGTCCAACACATCCGCAAAAATAAACAAATGACAACTGGGATCAGTGTTTTCAATTGAAGAATTTGTATGAATTCTGACCATGCTGTTTCCCACCGGTCACTACTGTGACCGAATATAAAACAGTAAGAATAAAGGCTACTTTTTTGCCCATTCTTAGAATTTTCGGTCTACATCTTTGTCTTCTGTGTATCAGAACAATCCATTGTGTCATCGGATTCATGATCAAACGCACGGCTGTATCTGTGTCCTTATTCACACATATATTAATTATGTGCGCATACACGGTGCTGGTTTAGAGTATATGAAATATGTCCATAAAAACCGTAAACACGCCCACTCGGGTCTATATCTGTGGTGAGCTCATCGCGTGTTGTTTTTGATTTCTCCGCTGTAATGCGATCTCAGCTGTGTCCTCACCACAGTGCAACAGTGAAAAGGGACCCCATCTCAAATAGTGTCGAGTATAGAATATTGTTTAAGCGACAACCTCCCGTATTGTGGTATAATAAAAATTCATATCATAACAAAAATGAACACAGGTTTTCGACATGAGCCCGTATACCGCCCAGCACTAAGTAGACTCATGTTTTATTTCGATTAATCGCGCAGCCCTATTTCACACTGCAGCGAAACTCAGTTGTTTCTCCTTTTTGGCGGCCTAATCCTGTTCACACAGTTTGATTATTTATCAGGAGTGACAACCGAATTTGCTCCCGGGAATCATTTGTCTCCTCCTGTCTAAGATCTCCTTTACTGCCACATTATCACCATGTCAACCAATCGCGAGATCAGGAGTGACAAACTTATCTGCAAGACTGAATCCCCTAAATGAACGTGTTATTCCCAAAACATAGACTTGCCCTTTTCACACTGCAGCTAAATTCAGTTGTCACTCCCCTTTTGAGCACTTAATCCAGTTCTGTACACACTTCAGTTCAGTTATTTATGGGTGACAACCAAATTCACCCAAAACACCCAATGTAAAACCGGTTCATTTGTTGGTATCCACATTTCTTGTTTACAGCCACAGCCATGCTGAGATTAGGAGCGACTCCTGTATTTGTACACAATAATTTAGGGGATTCAGGGGATGAAATAATTATGGTTGTAACTTCCAATTACTTTCCCAAAACCTGACCAGACTGAACCCATTTAGACACCATTTTCACACTGCAGCTAAAACCAGTTGTCACTCCCCTTTTGAGCACTCAATCCAGTTCTGTTCACATACAGAGTTTGGTTATTTATGGGTGTCATAATGAAAAAAATGGTTAAAAATGCCATATGGCATCCATATTTCTTGTTTACAGACACATTATATCAAGATCAGGAGCAATTCTAATCATTCAAATATCATTCGGTATTCATCAGAATGATAATTCAGAGGGTTCACTCCTGGATGACTTTCCAAAAGAAGTGTGTCCGTTGCAGTCACATTAAACAATATTTCATGGATGAATTGTGAATGAATAAGAGCTGAAGAGACATTTGTGGTTGAGACTGGTGATAAAACGATTGTGCAGTAAAAGCGTCATGTGATCAGGATGGCTGTGTGAGAGATTAATTCAGAGAACCCAGAAAATGAAACAAAACCATAAGCCTCTTCCAAGACAGCTTCAATCCCGATCCCAAAAGACCCTCTAAAGGACAGAGAGAAAGGACAGCGTACCCGACGAGGAGTCGGAGGATTTTAGAGCAAAAGACCAACCATCAGGGGTCATAGACGCACAGTGTGGTAGACGCAGTTCCACGGGCTTCAGGAACTTCAGACCGTGAGGGCCGCACATCACCAGGGGACTGAGGAGCGTTTCACCTGTCAAAGCATACATGGGAAAATGAGCTTCACAGACAATTCAACAGCAGGTCATTCAAAAGCTACACTACCAGTCAAAACACTGGGCTTGATAAGATCTGGTCTCTTCTGCTCATCAAGCCTGCATTTCTTTGATCAAATATACAGTAAAAACTGTAATATTGTGAAATATTATTCCAATTTTAAATATTAGTTTTCTATTTTAAAATGTGATTTATTCCTGTGATCAAAGCTGAGTTTTCAGCATCATTCCTCCAGTTGTCAGTGTCACGTGATCCTTCAGAAATCACTCTAATATGCTGATTTGATGCTCAAGACACGTTTATGATTATTATCAGTTGAAAACTATTGTGCTGCTTAATATTTGTGAGGAAACCACAACCCCCTCAGAATTATTTGATGAATTGAATTTTTTAAAATCCAGATTAAAAGTATTAATTTTAAAGTTTTGAATTATTTTGTAATAATTCGGATGCTGACCAGCTTTGGCCGTTGGATTTAGAATTTTATGAAAAATAACTCGTTCACATTGTCCCAACAGACACCACAAGTCGGGTGAAAACAAACCCAGACCAACGGCAACAGACACAATGATGACACTGATCCAACAAGACCCAACAAACGTGTTTGTTTGCATTTGTCTGAGCGGTGTGAATGGGCCTTTATACTTCATGTTTAGTCACATCTGTTGTATAAACAGGTTCGTTTTCATTCTGAACAATTCATGTCTGCAATCCTTTTTCTCCTCTAAAGAACGCAGAAAAAAGTCAGTGTGAACTTGATGTGAACCGGACTTAAACGAAACATACTGTGGCAAATGTTATTGTTAGCAGCAAAAGATTTGTCAACTTTTTCTAAGGTAGTTTTTATCCAAATGTGTAAAGTGTAATTGCACATCAAAGCCAAACCTACAATACTTTAAAGAAAAAAAAAAAACACTAAAACCAACAGATCAATAGCATAATGATCTACTCTTCTGTATGATGCCGACCTTTCTCTTTGTCCAGAGGGGGCAGAATGCTGTTGTCCCTGCACACTTTGAAGTAGATCTCCTGCTCCACACTATCTGGGATGGCTCCTTGTGGGATAATGATGCTGACTCCTGTCTCTATGGAGCTCAACACCCCGCCGTTACAATTGAAGATGCCCCGTGCCGTGGCAACCACCGTGTGACCTTCATCTTCTTCGTCGTCATCCAGCGCACTAGGGCTGGAAAACAGACGACAGTGAGTCGTTTGGTAAACAGAGGAAACGAATGCCGCTCTGACTGGCTTTCGTCGTCTTACCTGACGGGGATGGCCTTGGGAATGGCGTTGATGTTGTTGTGCTGATACTTGGGCCTGTTGTCCATGGTGCGCGTGAACGTGTCGACCCCGCTGTCGGTGTCCTGGGGCTGGGGTGAGATTTGAGGTTTCAGGTTGTTGTTCACACTAGGCTTGGACTGTGTGTCGTTGGGAAGCAGGTTGTGGTTGAATTTGGGGCTCTCGAACTTGCGCTCGAACGGTCGGGCGGTGCTGGTGTAAGGCTTGGGGACGTAGCGGTTGTAGCTGGTAGGAACGCCTAACGTTTTGGGAGGGGCGTCCGTGCCGTTGATAGAGGACTTCGGGGGCAGGTAGCTGGTCTGGATGGGATCGTCCCGGGTGGGAGCTCTGAGAGCTGACAGGTCCGGTTTGGCTTTGGGGGAGCTGTGAGGATCTGGCAGCGAGTTCACTGGAGATCAGAGTTTTAAAAACAATGCATTCAGTTTTTGCTGTGGCACGAAAATCACAAAATTTCATTGGTCTCATTGATGTGATAGAAACAACACTGAGTGAGAATATTCATGACCGTAGGGAGAAAAAGTAGCAGAACTCATGGCTGGACAGTAAGTAGTAACATTATTAGTTAAATTAAACTAGTAATAGTGTAAAATATATATATATATG
This sequence comes from Gobiocypris rarus, assembly GCA_023029165.1. Classification (NCBI taxonomy): domain Eukaryota; kingdom Metazoa; phylum Chordata; class Actinopteri; order Cypriniformes; family Gobionidae; genus Gobiocypris; species Gobiocypris rarus. The sequence goes on from CM040913.1 coordinate 20,235,886, forward strand.
GCCAAAAGTACCACAACTGAAGAAACATCCAAAACTCACCCTCTATGTTGCTGAGTTTGGGCAGAGATGTGGGAGGAGGAGCAGACGTGGCCTGGCTGTATGGAGCAGGAGATGGCGTGACGGGCGGCATAGGCTCGTACCTCTTGTCCACAGGACTCACCTTCTCCACAGACTCCGTCCTGAAGCAGAAAGAGTGTGGGAGAGTGTGTATGACACACTAGAGCACTGCCATACAAGAGTAAGTACTGTCTTTCTAGCACTAGACGGTACCTGGCGAAAGGATATGCTATCTGAGGCTGAGGTGTTTTGGCCGGCTCGTGGAAGCGATTGACTCCAGTGTTGGGTTGACTCATGGGCTTGTTGTCAAAGCTGCGGCGGTCAAAGTACGACAGTTGCTTCCTATAGTACTCTTCGTCTTCGTCTGGGTCATAGTGGTTGGAGCGGACCACGTCGTCCCCTACACGCGTCTGAGGTTTCTGGGGCTCTGGAGCTCTAGGAGCAGAAGAAAATCATCAAAAGGAAAGAGCTTAACTTCATATTATGTAAGATCTAATGGTGCTTTCCAGAATGGATGATCAACCAGCAGAGGGCACTATAGCATTACATTTAAATACTTCTTGATACTTAAGTTGATGGTTGTAGGTATAAATATACATTAAATTTCACTTTTTACCGTATTTTTGATCAAATAAATGCAGCCTTGGTGAGCATAAGAGACTTCTTTCAAAACCATTAAAATCTTATGACTCCACACCTGAGACCAGTAATGGAAGAATGTGTTTGTACCTGTAAGAGGGTTTCTCCTGCTCTAGGTTGCTGAGAGAGTTGGCTTTGAGCACAGGACCAGGGGTGCTCACAGGTTTTGGGAGATCTGTGGGCTGAAGAAGAAAGTACACCCGTTCTATCAACACAATGTCATTCACAAACTACATTCTCCACAAACTCCTACAATAGGTTAGGTCAGGCCTAAAAACACTTTCACTTTCTCAAAATACACATTTCAGAATCCCCTTTCTCACAGTGTCTGAAAGTTTTGATGAAAGATATAATCTCTCTAAACCCCACCTTTCTGAAAGCTTTCACTGGCTCTGAATGGCCAAATGACCCACTTTGTCGTGATTGGTCTACTTAGCTGTGATTGGTCAGATGACCCAGTCTGTTGTGATTGGTCTACTCTGCTCTGATTGATCAGATGGACCAGTCTGTTGTGATTGGTCTACTCTGCTCTGATTGATCAGATGGTCCAGTCTGTTGTGATTGGTCTACTCTGCTCTGATTGGTCAGATGGAACAGTCTGTTGTGATTGGTCTACTCTGCTCTGATTGGTCAGATGGAACAGTCTGTTGTGATTAGTCTACTTTGCTGTGATTGGTCTTCCATAGCACTTGATACACTGTGATACAAATATTTGAGGCGGGTCAAAGTAGACGTGGTTCGTGGGGAGGCAATAAAGGCCATAGGCTGGCAATTTTTTTTTTTTACAAACCTACATAGGTCGAGCTGGAAGTAAGACTGAAATTATAGATGACTTGTTTCAGGCAGTTCAGAGTAAGTTCTTTCTTTTGGGAGACAATAACTCCATTTATCTGCACTTTGAAACTTTGCAGACCTTTTACACTCACAAACAGCTGTATTACACACTGCATTAAAGTCATTAAAGGCATTACACATGTTCCTATGTGGCAAATAAACATAATATATTGTTATTTAACAACAAAGTGCTCAATGGAAAACATACCCTAATTCCAGCTACATCAGCTGTGTCCTTGGCTCGGTCTACGGACACAGAGCGCTTGTTCTCAAACATTTTGACCCTGTTGAGCACAGACTGGGGCTTCATGGCAGGGTCGTCATCATCATCATCCCTGGGTGGAGGCAGCAATGGTTTGGAAGCTGCCAGGTGAGGTGGTTCCCCTGGAGACATGACGGCCTCGGGTTTGGGAGGCGGAGCGGGGGGTTCCGAGTTCATCACAGGCTCATGCTGGGGTGCTTTATACGCTCGGTTCGGATGTCCAGGGTTGTATGAGGGTCTCATTGCAGAGTCACCGTAATACTGTTTCGGCGGATCAGGGGAGCGATGCGCATTGCCTGGGAAACCATGTGGCTCAGGCTCGAAAGGCGAGCGGGCATCGTAGGAGGCCGGAGGGGGAGGAGGCGGCGGCTCTTCATAGCGCACCGGTGCAGGTTTAGAGTGCCGTGGCCGGTTATCGTAGCCCATTTGGGGCACACCATCATACTGGGACTGAGGGGGGCTGAAATCCCGGGTGGGGCCGTCCTCGTATGGAGAGCGGGGTTCGTACCCCAGAGGCGGAGGAGGCGGCTGGTGGCCCTGAGGGTAGCCGGACGCAGGTGGCGGTTGGGGTGAAGTCTGCTGCTGGTCGTAAGGGGGCCACTGCTCATTGTAGTGAGGCACGCGGTTGTCGTAGTGCAGGTGTGGGTCGTAATTGTGAGGCTTTGGTTGTGCGTAGCCGCCACCGTCATAGCCATAAGGCGGGTGGTCGTACTGGCGGTATGGCTGTTGGTCCTGGTAGACAGGCTGGTGACTGTAGGATAGCGAGGTGGGGGGGCCTAAAGCCTGCTGTTGCTGCTGGGGAGGGGGAGGCTTCACACTGTGGTTCACTCGCACCGGCTCATCTATGCTGTACAGATCCTTTTTGTACATCTGTGAGGGATTAAATGTCAACTGTCAGAGACTGACTGCTAGAAAAGTTTCTGGATATGAGAATTTAGCGCAAACAGAACCTCAGTCATTAGAGGAAATGAAAACAGATCTAAGATAAGAATATTTTTATGGGTGAAAAACAGGCAAAGGAATTAAAATTAATTGCAATGAAATATAAAAATCCTAGATTAGCATTTCCTTCTGGAAATACAAGTGCTTGCAAGGTAGTAAAACAGATTTAGATAAGATTTGTTTTAGGCTTTGGTTGCGGAGTGCAATAAATCAACACATGGCAAAGCCATTTTTGGAGAGTAAAAGCAGCTATAAATAGTCGTCTCAGATTGTTCACTAATTTGAACCATGAAAAAAAAGAAAAAAAAATTAAGTTGGTTTTATTGATTTCATTTTCTAAAACAAAAAATAGCTAATAAAAACTTTGTTTTACAATCGCAGACCAACTGCAAAAACAATAATAGAAGGCTAGGCAATAAAAAGACTAGAAATATTATATTGTTTAACTTAAATATGTAATTTATAAAATTAAGTATATACTATATATAAAGTATAAACTTGATAAGTATAAACAGTGGTGCCTTGCAAGCACTAAAATTTAACTCATTCCTGATCAGAAACAAACAAACACACAAACAAAAACTGTAATATCAGATTAATTCCTTATGCAATAAAACAAGCATCTTATCAGTTTATTACCCAGCTCTACATTTCTACAGTTTGATAAGAAGCCCTTCAAATTGTACAACACCTCCACTTGGTAACACTACTTTAAATTCTCATCTTTACTCAAATCTAATACATTTATAATATGATCAAGTGGAGCTATAAAGATGTTATATGTCTTGAAAGGCTCCTTCTCAAGTTTCCAAGTATAGCCTGAAGACAGTAGAGCTGTAAAAGGTCCTCCTATAAGACCATTTAACAGTCAAAATCAAAAAAGCTCTTACATAACGTCTTCATCTATGAAAAGAAACACTGGTTATGAAGACATTATGCAGAATTAGTCCAGTTGTTTTCCTTTTACATTGCTGTAAGTACTGTCTGCAGGTTAAATGAACATGCAACTACAGAAGTCCATTCTTGCAAATCAGGGAAAAGTCCATTTGCAATTTAGTGACAGGTCTACAGTGCATCTAGCGGCCGTCCGTACAGGTGTGATTCAGGTCAAAGCCAAACACTACAGTTACGGCTATCACTACAGATTAGGGCCAGGCGATATAGCTAAATAAATATACATCACATTTATTTCCAGTGTTTTGACACCATTGAATAATGCAATATTTGCTCTAAAATTGAGGAACCATTGTTTAAATTAAACCACAAAGTACATTAAAAATGATTCATGTACAAACTAAACTGTAGTAAAATATTTTATACAGCTTTTCACTAAATAAACACAAAGAATTATATAAAAGCGTTTGTATGCACTAATATAGAAATATACATAAGCACTTTAATATGAAAAAATGACAGTGCTGACTCAAACAATAGCAATATAAAATTGAATTATTATACATTTATAATATATAAATATTTTAATATATGAAAAAGTGAGGTGCATTCACGCCATGTCATACCGTATTGTTCCGAATATAAGAAATACATCTGAAAAAACGGGTTTGTCTTATATTCAGGGTTTAGACTTTTATATGTCAATAATACACCCGCACCAGTAGGTGGCGCCAAATATGTGTAAAACGAGTGTGTCAGAAACTAGTGTGTCAGAGTGTAATGTAGGATGATCGTGATTGCAAAGACGCAAACAGTCAAAGAAAAGCTCACCGTCTAAGAGCCGCGTGACTGTCGTGTTTGCGAGCCTCGCTGACGGGACCAAACTTCCCCCGTACGTGATTTTAAAACGTAAGGCGGTACCCAGATTTCACTTCTACGTGGTTTTCACTGAGATGGACAGCCTAACTGTTACAGAATTCAGATGGGCTACAGGTTATTTTTATGGTTTGCAAAAAAGTATTAATTTTTAAATGTGATTTTTGGTACATTTTTACCAGTATTTACCATACTTTCAATACAAAAATTTAAATATGAAAAATATGCAGTGTGAAAATTATTTTCAAATAAAAGCATTTTCTATATCAAAAAGCCTTTTTCCAAAAGTTAATCAGGGTCATCATATATTCGGAACAACACGGTACCGTAATTACGAGCTTTGGACTTGTAAAAAGCGTTCACATCCTTGTAGAACTCGTTACAACTTGTAAACTCGGAATTTTCGGAGAGCTCTGACTTGTACTGACTGCTGCAGATTCATTTTGCCGTTGATAGTGTGGCCATAGAAATGCATAATTCCAAGGATAGCTCCGAGTAGAACGCCACGGGTTGCGGTTTATTAATTACGGTAATTACGATGGTGTGAACGCAGCTAATTGGTGATAACGCAAAAGAACAAAGGAATCACAGATATGAAGTGACTCCTAGTGGACAGTTTATATTAACTAAAGTTTGTATCTTAATTCACTAAAACCTAATTATCTTAAACCTTTAAGGGTGTTACATTTAAATCAAAGACGGTGTAAAAACGCTCTCATAGGTCGCAAGACAAGGATGGAAACTTATCTAAAGGTGTGGTCACATTCATCATCGTTCTGCATATTTTTGCTGTCAAAATTCAGTAATTTTAATCCACGCGATCGGGAATTCTGTGTGAGGTCAAAAGAGTCGCTTGCATTGACCAACTGAAAACAACTTCTGTGTGAGCTGTGTTTCATTCATTGATACACTATTGACAATGGACCTTTTTTGCCCACGAAATTTCGCTAATGAGGCCGCACCTTAGTAATAATCTTTAGGAAATGTATAAGCGCATTAAAAATGATCGCCACATATTCACATATTGCTTTGTTTTGAATTGCCATCACAAATATAACACAGATATTCAATATATCGCCCAGCCCTACTACAGACAGAACAAGCTGCAAGAAACATCTTAAATTAGGAGCCATGCAAGAGGAAGTACGAGGCACCATGGGAGGAGACCGCACATCTACTTATGCAACGGGCCCTCGTCCTCCTGTGGTGCATGTGTACCAGTTACACAGTCTCTGGCGTAGTGTCAGAGGAACACACGCAGCACACGCGTGGGGTGGGCGGAGCATTCATGCAGACAGTGGAGTGGGAGGAGTCAAAGAAAAGAGTGATAGACACAGGCAAGGTTGAAAAAGAAAGAGCTGGGCTGAACCGGGCCGAAACAGGCCGGGAGCGGGTCCAGCTTCCGGTTGTGCTGGTACCTTTGGATCTGGGCCAGGAGGAAGCAACTGGTGGGGGTCGTGTGTTGGGGGCTGAGCGAGCTCAGGTTCGGGCTGGGGGTCGGGAACGGGGACGGGGCTGTTAAGGGAGTCGGCCTGAGGGGTGCCAGGCGGCTCCTCTGGGTTCGTACCCGCTAGTGGTGAGGTGGGTTCGACAGCAGGGGACGCTGCTGCCGCTGCAGAGGGAGGGGGCGGCGAGGCCAGAGCGGCCTCGGCTTGCTGTGGAGTACGGGGCAAAAAGGTTACAGACACACGCCGCCAACAGCACCAGCTACAACTAGCAGCTACGACCATCAAAACATCCAAACTAGCTCACATGAAGTGTGTATCAGAATGAAATAGTGTCTTTAGCTTTACAGGAAGCAGAAAAATAGGTAGTAGTCCAGTCCTGCTGCATATGAAATTTAAAATATTATTGGGCAGAAAATTAAGGTTTACATGTCAACAACCCAAAGGAAGGTAAATGGCTTGTGTTGTATATTATGGGTCATTTCTACTATGCAGTACATTTTCACATTCTGACCATATTGTATGGTTTTTATATTAAACTCAAAGCTGTCAGAATTTGTTGTACAAATGCACTCAAGGGGTGCATAAATAAAGGTTTAATTGGCAATCAATTAAAAAAGAAAACTTCCTGTGTCCTCAATGTCACTTTTCATCCTGTCAGTTTTCTGTACATCCTAATGACTAATGAAGCCCTAAAGACAAACATGATCCCTCTAACGGTTGCTTAACCCTCTGGACCTCTTCGTTTAGCGGTCACACTTAGCTCCTTGAAATGTAACTTTTTCAGGAAAACCAATATTTTTGTTCAATAATATTTTTTGATTATTATTTATAATTTTGAGGGGATTTTCTGATACTATGCAATATTTGTACAATTCTTCAGAATTATTTTTCAATAAATACAATATTTTACATTAAAATAGAGTGAAGGTCTTTAAAATAAATTTTTAAGTGACATGAGCACAAACATCAGCAAGCATTAAAAAAAGTAGTCATAGTTTGATACAATTATAGAAGTTAGTTTGTTTACAGTTTTTTTTTTGACATTTTGAAATATAACTAAGCTAAAAAAAAAACTTTAGCAAGCCAACATGCTAGCTATTGATCAAGCTAATACCCCTATGTAAGCAAAACCAAATTAACTTTTAAAAATAAAATTATTATTCATTATTTTGAGTTCAATAAGCACTGCATAGCAGAAATTACCAATGTCATCCTAAAACTTAGAGAAGTAACTCTGAAATGAACAAAGTATCCAACACACACTCACACACACACATATAAATGGTACTGTACCTGCTGAGGCGCTGCCATCTTAAACCCGGCCGGGTCAATGCGGTTAACTGGCTCTGGTTGCGGCACAGCATGCTGGTAGCTCGGGTAACCGGCTGCGTCCTGGATGACCGGCGGGTCCTCTCGGACAGGTTCGGATGACCGCGTGATGGCAGGCTCGCTGGGCAGGCCCACCTCATCGTTCATAGTCTCATCCAACTCCTGGTCGGTGTAGGCGCCGCCCTCCGTATCGGTGTCTTCGTAGTCGGAAGTGTGGCGGCTGTCAGTGCTGTACATGCTGTACTCGCTGCCCGGTGCCGAGAGGTAGGAGAGGCGGTCGTCGTGGATGTCAAGGTCATCGTCAGGAGCACCATCTGCCTGCAGACGGAGAGGGGGAGGGAGGGATGGTTAGGATGAGTTTGATGACCCACAGCAGTGGAAATGAAATGACGGATGGGTGAGAGCGGAAACCAATGCACATCAAACGCCTTGGACTGGACACTGTGCAAAAGCAGGAATGATCTCAGCTCTGCCTTCTGCTCTTAAAAGTTTGTTAACTATAATTAATTATAAATATTATTACACGGTAACTTACCAAATAAATTAATAAACAGACATTAAATATTGTTTTAAGCAATATTTATAATTAAGCAACATTTTATTTTAGGGTTGCACAATATATTGGTACCATATCGGCTATTGATCAATATTAGACATTTTTTATCATATCAGATATATATCAGCTGTTACTTATATTCGGATTTATAACAAATATATATTTTCTGACAAAAAGAGGGAAATATCGAAAATGGCGATAGGTCAACCACTAATTACAATTAAAGTCATCGAAATGTATCTATTCAGGTGCTGGCATTTTTAGTGCATTCAAAATAAAAGTCCCCATTTTGACATTTATCAAACATATAAGAAAACTTAAAGGCCAATGCCAATAATTAAAAAAATGGAAAACAACCTTGATGGATAAGTTGACCAATATATACAATTCCAGTTTCATAATCTTTTTTTTCTTCAGGCTTTGACGGTTTTAACATCATAACATCATAAGTCCTGCTTCCAACACTTCCAGACAGAAAACTTAAAAGGCTAATGCTGATAATTAAAAACAAAAAGCTAAATATCAGTTGATATATCGGGGTTGGTGATGTATACTGTATGTCCACCTCCAGGGTTTTTCCTGGGTCAAAAATGGTCTTCGGTGGTGGCTGACAGACATGGTCATCCATGCACACATGCACAGTAAAAAAGTACCCTACCCACGGGATCTGCAAGCGCAATACTGACAAAACATTTTAAATAAATTCAAAGAAAGTTTTTTGAAATTTTTGCTTATCTTATTTTGATACCTTGATGTTTGTTTTTGTTCCTAATTTTTACACTATTTATAGATAATTGTTTCGGTATATAATCATATCAATATTAAAAAGAACAAATGGCAGAAAAATACTTTTCTGCCATTCACAATTTCATAAAATTATCAGCTAGCTAATAGCAACTTTGTTCTTGGTTCACCTCACTCCAATCTAAACTAAATGATTTATAGGCTCTTTATTTTACTACTCATTGTGAACATAAATAAGCTGAAAGACTGTGGATAATTAAAACTAACTCTTACACCCATTCTTGCTAAATTGGGTAAGCACACTTGGGTTCTCAGAGTAAATGTTTAAACTGATTCGTGAGTTCAGTGCTGGACAGATCAATTGTTCTAACCAGTCGTTAAAATGATTCGGTTCAAAGGAGTCATTAGGTCGCGAATCGGACATTAGTAGACGCGTTGTGTGCGAATCCCGTCTGTTAGAACATCGCGAAAGATTTGTCAAGAAACACAGAAAACACTTCATAACTGGATAGGATTTGTTTCCCGTTTATTGAAAGTATGGTTTATGTCAGCTGGTCAGAGGAAGAGTCAACATTTTTGAGCGCAATTCACACCCAGCGGTAATTAAAGGAAAACATCGTCTGATAGCGCCACGTGCACATGGATTCAGGTCTTTCCGACCTTTTGATTTTGATTAACATAATATGTGAAATATTAGAAAGCTAAGAATGCTTATTCTGAAGACAGAGAGAGAGCGCGAGCAGGGGAGGAGCTCTCTTCTCGTTTCTCTACAATAACTGATCAGATAAGGCTTTGGCGGGACAAAAATTTGTTTTGGCGGCCGGCAAAAATGTTTCAATGTAGGAAAAACCCTGACCTCTAATTACAGTTATATAATTAGCCTTCTCTAATATTTATTCAATTATACATTACAGTGTAACTATTGAAAAAATTTAGCCACAGAATGACCATAACTGACCATTCAGAATCAAGTATTTCAAACAGCAGTTCAGTAATGTATTGCATTAGACACAAATGGGGATGGGGTTGAGTTGAAACGGTTGCTGACCCCTCACCTAACGTGGTTGGGTCGCCTAGATATCTGGATATTGGGACGCAGAACTGTAGAGAAACTTACCTTGCCCTCTGAGACCCAAACCAACTGGTTCTGCTGCTGCTGGATGGTCTCTTTCAAAGCGCCGTACCACCCATCATTCATGTTGTTCATGTTAATGGTGGCTAAAAGGAAGTAGAGTCGCAATTAATTCTTGAATTCACAAGATTATGCTAATAACTAACCACAACTAGTGCTTGCATTTAAAAGTGCTGGTAACCTATGACTTAAATTTCAGTCTGTTCCTTACACAAAGCTACTTAAGACTAGGTTTATGGTCCTTCTGCATCCTTTTTGAAGCTTGCAAAAGTCACAGGCCTTATTCACTTTCATTATAGGGACAAGAGTGTCTCGTACATGCTTCAAAATGCTTCATTATTTTGATGTTTGGGTCTACTCACTGGTGAAGAGATGATGGTTATTCTTTCTCAGTTTGAGAGCACGCTCATACAGCTTCCGGGCGCTCTTCCTGGACTCGAACAGAGCCTGGTCCTCATGTTCTTGACGCCCTGCTTGCTGTCTGGATTCAAGAACACCACGATGGGGTACCACTGAGCGTAGTTCAGACGATCCACCGCGTTGGGGGTGATGTCCAGCACGGCATGCTTGTCCTAGCAGTACAAACGGAATCATGAAACACCGGCCGGGTCTTTGCTCGCGAGCTGAGCAGATGGAAAGCGGGATGGCAGTTAACTAAATTATCCGAGTCCATACTCACTCGGTCAATGATCTGTTTAATGGTATGGAGACGGATGATTCCAGAGCTGCGCTGGTCTGTCCCCGCATCTCTGGGTTCACTCTCTGAGAGGAGAAGACAGGTTTATACAGATTTACCCTCTGAATATAAGAAAGAAATGCAGAAAATCTCATCACACAAAACTCACTTGCAAGTTCAAAGAGGTCGGGCTCCTCTCTCGACAGTTTTTCTCTAGCGACATCCGCAATAGGCCCGAAAATGACCACTGGCCTCAAGAAACCGGCTTTTATGCAGGAGAAACAACAGGTTAACTACATTTCTACAAATATGCGGTCTTCCAATGTAAATCTATCAGATTTTTTTCTGCAAACATCGACAGACAAACTGAAACTGATTAGCAAAGCTTTAAAAATAGATGTCCAAACCACAAATAACCACAGCAACTATAAGAAGGCTAAAAGAGCAGGTGCCGTACCTTCTCTAAGAACAACTCTTTCATAAGCTGGGAACTTTGTTTGGACGGGCTGAGCGGAAAGGTCCTCTCTGCTCTTCCTCAGGTTTCGTTTGGAGCTACGGAGGCCTCTGAACCTCCAGAAGTCGGCCCGATCCCCTCCTGGAGTCTTTGGGAGAGTGTACTGGACACTCGACAGCTGCTCAGCCCTGCAGAGGACGCAAAACATCAGTTGATCGACTCAACACATCAAACAAGCATGACTGAATGCAAACGGCTTCAGTACCTATTCTTGTTGGGGATGATGCCTCGCTCCACCTCCTGGTGGTTCTTGCCAATGCGGATGGCGAGCCAGGAGCCCAGTTTTCCATTGTAAAGGGTGTCAACCACTCTAAAGACCTCACCCTTGTTGAAGCTCAGGCCGTAGGGCGACTCCTTCTCGTACTCAAAATGGGTCCTGATGTAGAACGAGTCACCTACGTCGGACTCTACAATGCGCCGGTACACTGGGAAGGAAAGATATTTTTATTATTATTATAATTTAGCAGTCCTGCTAATAAACTTGAACTAGTTTAAGGTGGTTTTGCTGGCCAGTCTACCAGTTGAAAAAACATCAAGAACCAGAGCAGCCGAACCAGGGAAAACCAGCTTGGTGGATCAACAAATTATGCTAGGCTGGTTTAAACGGGTAATTATTTAATGTCATAAAAGATTCAATCCCTCTACAGAATCTTTTTGCCCTTGGACATTAACAAACCCAAATTAGTCACAGCCAAAATTAAACATTTCTTTTTCTATGTGTTAGTTAACCCAAAAATGTAAATTATCCCATAATTTACTCAACCCTCAAGCCATTCTAGGATTTTCAGCCAAACACAATCAGTGTTATATAAAAAAAATATCCTGGCTCTTCCAACCTTTATAATAAGAGTGAATGGTACTTGAGATTTTGAAGCCCAAAAAAGTGCATCCATCCATCCATCATAAAAGTAATCCACACGGCTCCAGAGGGTTAATAAAGGCCTTCTGAAGTGAAGCGATGCATTTGTGTAAGAAAAATATACATTATTACATTATAAACTATAAATCCCTGGCTTCTGGTAGTAGCCTAACGTGAGTCTAGTTCCGGCAGAAGAGTGACCTCTGACCCGATGCCTGACGAACTGACGAACGCACAGAGGATAGAGCAAAACACCAGTCACAAATTAGAAGTCTAAAATGAGAATTTTTAAAGAGAAATGTTGCAGGAACTTGAGATTGGTGCCCAACCCTATTTGTTTGACCGCAAGAGGCATCGACTCTTACCTTTTCTGATGGAATTTAAATCTCTTGTGAAGCATGCGAATGGACGTTACCAGAAGCCAGTGATTATGGTTTATAAAGTTAAAAATATAGATATTTTTCTTATAAAATCGCTTCACTTCAGAAGGCCTTTATTGACCCCCTGGATGGATGGATGGATGGATGGATGCACTTTTTTGGGTTACTATTCTCTTTCATTATAAAGCTTGAAAGAGTCAGGATGTTTATTTATATAAATCGGATTGTATTCGTCTGAAAGAATAATGTCATATACACCAAGGATGGCTTGAGGGGGAGTAAATCATGGGGGACGTTACATTTTTGGGTGAATAAACCCTTTAACTTTCAGTTAATATGATAACCTAGCTTAGAATAGTGTTCACTGGTTTAAAAAGCTGTTTTGTTAGATTCTGATCATCCATTAAGAGAGGAAAGCTAACCGATTAACCTACTAGCTTAGTATAGAGCTAACTGGTTAAGAAAAGCTGTTTTGATTAGCTAGAATAAGATAAAATAATAGCGCATTCAATTTTGATTAGGCATTAACAACTTGGCCAATTAGCTAAGCTTAGCATAGCACTAACTGGTTACAAAACAATAAAACAACAATAATTTAATCAATTAGGCTTTATCCATGAAGATTTGATTGGATGTAATCAAGCTAGGATATGAAATCATTGGTTCAATTATTTTGTCTTTGTAATCTTCAATGAAAACACATTAACATGCTTGTCCTCTTTTGCTACTTTCATTTTCTGCCGATGTCACTACCAAAAATCTATTTGGCCATAGTTGGAGTAGTGTTTGTCCATTCTGGAACTTTTGTTGATTTAATCAATTTCCTGATGGATAAAATCAAGCCCGCCCTAAATCAAGTCATGTATACCAAGACCTGACAAATCATCCTCACCATCTTTCTTTTTCTGGGCTAAGATGGTGACCTCCTCTCCTTTGGGCAGGTCCAGCAGAAACAGCACTGCCTCCTCACGGATGATGTTCGCAAAATCCACATTGTTTACCTGGGAAGGGTTAGAAGAAAAGCTAATTAGAACAACAACAAAAAACTCCTCTCTAAAGGGGACTAATGAATGGGCAGAAAGTTTCAAGACTGTTGTTTCTTGAGACAGGTTTGTGAAAAAGTGCGATTGTGTGGTGGGTGGTGAGGTTCGCGAGAAAAGGGAAAGTGACAGATGTTCTGAATAATGAATAAGCATGTTGGAAAAACCCAGCGAGGAAAAGAAAGAGGCTGCGTTTGGCAGCGAGGTGAAGGAAACCAACGTCACCGGGGAAACCATCCTGAGAGAAGGCAAGCATCTTCACACACTGAGGTTTAATGCCATCTATACAGCACAAGAGGGACATTTTGGAAGGGGGAACCGCCATAAAACTAAGACTTTTAAGAGCCCGTAAACAGAAGGTTATAAAAGCTGGGACACCAAATCTCCCTTCACCCACAGGCCTTTAACAGTCCCACTCCAGTTATTCATCACAAGAGCTAAACGCCACCACAAACATCTACGGGCTGAACGGCTAACAAAACAAGAGACGCAACGGCTTGAGCACAACACACACACACACACACACACACAAACACACACACACACAATTAGCATGAAGGCTCTGCTCCAAAACATTAAGCTGTCTACCTAAGCAACATTTTCAGGCATCTCAGGCCAACTTGACGTGAAGTCAGATCCCAAAAATGGGCAGCAAATTATGCAGCCTCATTTAATACCTATTGCTAGCAAAAAGTTAAGGCAGTATATTGAAATTTAGCATTAGAAAATGGTTCTAATAGGCCAATAAGTAATTATTTTACCCATTTATTATTACAAAAATGGATTACACTATTTTAAGGTGTCATTGTTACAGTGAAATTATATATTTAAGTACTGAGCAATATTAATCAACAACATGTACTTACTATAGGGTAGGATGAGGATTTGGTTGAGGGTTAGTTGCATTTAATTATGCATAATTTACTGTTATTACTATGGTAAATACATGTAACATATGTAACAAGGACACTGTAAAATAGAGTGTTACCCAAAAATACATATTATATTATTGTAAAATTGGCTCAGGAAGCATTTTTCCCATTCATTTTTTACAAGCCAATCAAAAGTACAAATGTGCGCTTATCTTTAAGAGGGAATGATCTACATGAAGCACTAAAGTAATTCAATCAGAAACAAAAGATATATATAAATATCAATAAAATATTCATATACTCTTCAATTCAATTCAGTAAGATTTTATAAAAAGAAATGTAATCAAGAACGCATTAAGGCCTACGTAAAACTTCATTTCCGTGTTCCGCTCTGTCTCACACACAGTTGAGTGCACAAGCCTTTCAAAGTATAATCGTGCATGCACACTATCTAGTGGACTTTGTTTTTAAGCACTCAAGTCACTTGAACATGCGCTGTTGTACACGCACCGTACGCAAAAATTGGGCTGCACTGGATACCGTGTCCACAGAGCCTCCTCATGACAAAAGTTGTGTCCTATGGACAGTGCAGGACGTGGACGGCCAAAGTATACTTTGGGCTTTAAAGAAATGTATAATGTTACAAAAGATTTCTATTTCAAATAAATCCTGAAAAAATGTCAACAAACATATGTAGCAGCACAACGGTTTTCAACATTGATAATAATAAGAAATGTTTCTAGAGCAGCAAATCATCATATTAGAATGCTTTGAAGGATCATGTGACACTGAAGACTAATGATGCTTTGACATCACAGAAATACATTACATTTAAGTGTAATAATATTTCACAATATTACTGTATTTTTCATAAAATAAACGCAGCCTTAGCGCCAGCATAAGAGACTTTGGTAACACTTAAAAGTTAAAAGTACACATTTAAAAGTATTTTTAATGCATTCATTATACCTTGTAATCTGCACCTTATAATGCATTTTATGATCTCATGAATAATTGTAACTACAGTTATAATACATTATAATACTTATGTTATGCCTTTAGAAAGTTTAATGCATTAAAAAACAAGAGAAACAACCAATTTCAGATGGAATCTTGAAATATTAAAATCCATTTTATCTGTGGTTATAATGCATATTAAATAATTGCAACACATTATGAATATCTTTATGCTACACTATACAGAAAGGCTTTGTAAAGTGTTAAAGAGACTTTTCGAATGGTATTGTATTTATAAATATACGCATACATAAGTTGTTTGAAAGTGGAAAGAGACCAACTTTTTTACATCATTTGCAATGCTTCATGGGAGTGGGCGGTTGCTGTTGAGTTCTTTTGCCATAGCTCTTGCTTCCACAGTGACTGTCTAAATGGTGGATCACTAGCAACCAATAGTACAGCAACCTGATGACATTTAGAGGTAGCTGCCTGTGTAGACAGCTTTTGTTGAATAAACAGTGAACTCACCCTGAGAATCTGGTCTCCCTCCTCTAGGCCCTCTTTAGCAGCAGGACTGTCCTCCAGAACTCCTGCCACAAATATCCCGACGTCGTTCCCACCAGCGAGTCTCAATCCAACACTCTCGCCCTTCTTAAACTTCACCAGCTTCATGCTCGGCCTGAGGGTGGAAACACAAACACGCATCTAGGACCGGACGTTTCATTCTCAACATCTTTGAAACTTGCGGGCAATCGGTTGCGGGCAAGTTGGCGAGACGCACCGTAAAATGCTGTCATCATGTGTGACGCTGGGCACGGGGGCGTCTGCCGGACTAACAGGCAGGTCCACGTCAGGCTGGCCGGGTTGAGCGTACACAGGCTTGGGCTCTGAGGAGATCAAAGCACATTGAGTAGTTGAGTAAAATACACACACACAAAACTGTCACCACAGGAGCGTGTCGCACACTGGGAGGTCAGAGACGCCCAGCGGGACGGAGCAGGTGGGAAGACACTGTCAAAACTGACAAACTCCCGCTGCTCATCACCACCTGCGCACAAACACAAGCCCACATGCGCAGGGAGAGAATGTTCGATCACAGTGTATCCATGTGTAATGACCTCTGACCTGGCAGAGGGGGGAGCTGTTTCTCTTCTCTTGCTGCGCTCTGCTCTTTCGGCATCTCCTCCACCATCTTAGCAGGTAAGGGAAGCGGCCCAGCCTTTGAGATCCTGTCTTCATCACGGCTCCTGTGACTGTGGGTGTAAAATAAAAGGACGACAAAGAGCAAAGCTGTTAGAATCCCACACAGGAAATATCATACTTTGGTCTTTAATGAGTGATGTCATGATTTATTGTAGAAAGTCTGTGGATGTATAATTCTTTGAAGCGGTTTCTTTTTAACAATTTGGTCAAAGTGATACGAGATGCAATTGAAATCAGTGGATTGTGCGTGACAAGTTTGTTTGGGAGTAAAACAATAAAGGGAGTGATATGTTTGAACCATAAGCAATGCAAAACTCGGAAGAATTCATTCTCAGAATGATTCTTCTTCAACTTAACAGCCTAAAAATGGGTTAATCTGGAACAAATACAATAAGGATCTCAACTAGAGTGACATCAAACTCCAACTCCAACAACAACAAAAAACACTGATTTGTAAAAATTGTAGACTTTTGCCAGTGTTGAATTATGAATCAGTTTTGAATGATTCTTAGTGAATCAGTCTTTTGAAGCAACTCATTAGGATCTCAGTTAGAGTGATATCAAACTCCAAGATCTACATTTATATGATGAAAAACTAAAAACAACTCTGTTTTGTCAAAATTTTCCACAATAATGTTGACTTTTGCCAGTGTTGAATGATGAATCAGTTTTGAATGATGCTTAGTGAATCAGTCTTTTGAAGCAACTCATTAGGATCTTAACTAGAGTGATGGCATCAAACTCAAACTACATTTGCATGATATACTACTAAACAACACTGATTTGTAAAACTTATGGACAATAATATTGACTTGTCACTTTTGAACGATGAATCAGTTTTGAATGATGATTGGTGAATCAGACTTTTGAATTCATTGAAAGAGTCTAAACGAACCAAATCTCTGACATGACGCAGATTTCCCAGATTGATTTCACCAAATCAATGTGTTATGCATTTCACAAAACTTAAACTATTATAACTTAAATACATTATAATTAATAATTAAACTCAAAATATGACTATTTACCACTATTATTGACTGACAAAAACAAACAAACCAAATCACTAAAATGAATCAGACCTTCCAAAATCAACTTTACTGACTGGGATACATACACAAATATCAGATATCTTTAAAAAAACACACATAAAATGCCTCAAATCTAAACACTTAATTTACACTTTAAACGAATCACTTTAACCGATTCATTAAAACTGTCCAAATAAAATGTGCTCAAATGAATCAGACATATCAAATTCACTTTGACAGCTAAACACCTTTTCTCCAAAGGCCACAAACATTCTCAACACAAGTACCCAAACGCAGATGTGAACGCTTGGCCAGCAAAGTGTGTTAACGTGCAATCTTGTGTTGTTGTGGCTGTAACCGACCTCAGTACTCCTAACTTGCTTGAAAAGTTATGACAGTAGTCAACCTGAAAGAACTGACAGTTTACGCGGTCCACTATAGTGCCCCTTATGGCAACGCTGAAAAAGCAAAGTCTTTGCGTTCATGTACTTGGTAGAGTATGTTTCAGGCCGTTAGTGAATGTACATCAATAACACACCTGAAAATATACGATACAATGTGGAATGAGATGAGCTTTGTGCTGTTCGGTTATAGCTTTTGATGATTAATGCATGCTCTGCTCTCAGCAGGACGACCAAAAACAACACCGCTTTTTCCACACTATCAAGCCTAAGCACACAACCCATAAAACACTGTTTACACTGAAAGACAAATGGCAGATGAGAGTGAGTTAGATGGGGAGAGAGGGAGGACGTTGTGTGGCTAGGGCAGCTAGGTAGTCTTGAAGGTCACAGCTGTGTTTTGCAGCTCCTTTGTTGGACTATATTTAGCACAGACCATCTGATCTGGAGTAATGGAGGAGACAGAGAGAGAGAGAAAGAGATGGCAAAGAGAAAAGGACTCCAGGTGCACCACCGCCATTGAGGCACTCCAAAAATCGGCACATGGCCAAAGATGACGGGTCCTGCCCGTGACCTTTATTGTCACGGTAAACAACAGCGGGCGCCATCCACGGATTGCAGAAACTCTCCATCTCTGCAGGACCGGGCCGCCACATGTGGTCCTGTTTTATTCATGACAATGACGGAATATCTTTCCCAGCAATTACGGTGTGGCTCAATAAAAAGCCTTGGCTGGTGATATTGAGGATAAGTGTGTGGCATAACGCACTATACCTTGAAATATTACAGACGCCATTGTGCACTCAAGGGGCTTTGCATTTTTTCTCTTGTAGTTAGTTTTATGGATTATAAAAACTGTATTGTGTTCTGGGCGTGGCACTTTTGCGCTCTATTTCTAAGAAATATTGCATTCTGATGCAGGACGTAGGTGTAATTCAGTATTTCCTTAACTGGTTTTGCATCAAGACCTAAAACTTACAATAGACACCAAGTGCCGACCCAACAATTTATGAACAAAATGTCCTTAAAATAAACATCAAAATGAATTAACGCTACTAGAGAATGAGAGCATGTCCAAATTGGCATCTGCCTGATTTGGCTAGAGTCCACCAAGTGCCCAACGACTTTGTGCCAAAATATCATGGAATCCAACTGAACGTTGTAGAGACTTTGACACCATAATACCATTTAACTTCCCCCCCCCCACATTTAAGTTGATAATCCAGTTTATTTTGCGATGCACCAGTTGCGAAACACTGAAAGAGAAAATGGAGGGAAGAACTTGGCAGGACGTCTTAACAGACTGACAATCCAAACCAGGCTGGTAAAATCAACTGTGAAAGCAAGAGGAAAAATGTTGGATCTTATTCATACAAAAGGTTAAAACCGAGGAGGTCTATAATACTTAGTTATTCAGCAAATGCCATGTGACTAATCACTCTGAGACTCCATGATTAGTTTGACTGGCTGATGGCAACACAAGGATGTCCACAGATCCATCTTTGAGACATAAAAGGTAACACACGTCCCAGCTAACAGTGAACGTTCTCAGAACTTTGGCTAACGTTCTGGCATTTTCGTTTAAAATCGCATACGTTATGCTACGGTTACACTTGGCGTCTACACTACTCCAGCGTTCTGACCATCGGAAAAGGAGACTTTGAAAACGCTGCAGATCCTGTTTTAGTTTGAAAACTCCGGGGTAGCGTTCCAGTGTAAACGGACCAAAATGGAGACTTTTGAAAATGAAGGGGTGGCTGCCCACATTACACTACCGGAGCATGACAATAATGTTGTGGCTGCGATTCGCAAAAGTGTCGTAAGCCTAAGCTGATCGTAGATACAGTTGTTGGCTTTTGTTGCAATGGTTTTGGGACACGTAGCCTATAGCCGTCTTACTCAACGGCTCTGTAACATACCAGCCTCGACGACAGTGTAAACAATAACATGGAGACGGAACTGCACGCTTTGTTGACTTTGTGGTCCTTTTTAGCAGCCGTTGTGCAGTTAAACACTGCATTTTATAATACTGCAGCTGCCTATATGCGCAAGAGCCAACTGTTTACACTTCTACAGGCATGCCCACCCTTACGAAAATGAACCATGGTTTTACTACAAATAAAAACAAAAAAACGTTATTATAGTTAAACCATGGTAACCACAAATTAACCATGGTTTTGCTACTCTAACCACAGTTTAATCATGGTATCTGTGGTAAAACTGTGGTTATATAAATGGTAATCAATTAACCAAAAAAACATGGTTACTACCCTTTTACTATAAGTAAACCATGGTTATTTTCCGTAAGGGCAGTGTGGACGAACGGTCATGTGACAAGCATTTTCGGTTGTGTAGTGTGGATGGAGATCGTTTCTGAAACGCAGTGGAAATGCCAGTATAGAAGAGGATCGTTTTCATTTTAAAATGCCCTTTTAAAACGAAAACGCACTAGTGTAAACAGGGCCTAAAAGTTATGCACAACAGTCTTCCAGTAACGTTAGAACACTCCACTGTTTTTAGAAATAGGGATTATTTAACCTACTTTCCTACATTTAGATATGTGGGCAAATGCATTTTTGTCTCAGTGCATGCATTGTTTTAGTTTGGCAGGGTCGCCGCTAGCTTAGCTTAGCACAATGAATGGAAAACTATGTTGCCAGCTAGCATGTCCCGAGTAAAAGTGATCCAAAAACAACCAACAACAACCCACCTAATTACTTCTTGTGGCCTGCGTATTTACAGCGAGTACAAATAGCGATGCAGATTAAGACTAGGCGATTTCCTAGGTAGATATTAACTTAGGACTATATTATGGGGAAGCACAGGCGCAGGCGAAGCACTGCTACCTGGGCACAGATAAATCACACAACACATGAAATGTAAGTTGTGGGATTTCATTTGTTGCGTGATATCTCTGTGCCCAAGTAGTAGGTTTCTTTTTTTTTTGGATCACTTTTACTCGGGACATGCTAGCTGGCAACATAGGATTCCATTCATTATGCTAAGCTAAGCTAGCGGCGACCCTGCCAAACTAAAACAATGCATGCACTGAGACAAATATGCATTTGCCCACATTTCTAAATGTAGGAAAGGAGTTGAATAAGCCCTATTTCTAAAAACGGTGGAGTGTTCCTTTAATAAAACATTCCTTCAAAGCTATCTGGTCTTCCCATAATGGTTCCTAAATGATAAACATTTCCTTAACATTCCAATTACAAAGACAAAAACTGGACATTTTGAATGTTCAGAGAGCATTTGCATTTTCATAACTTAATGGGAATGTTAGAAAATTTACATATTTTGTTAGTTGGGAAACATTTTCACCAACAGAGATGAGTACGATGCCCATTCATGCACCATTCCACGTTTTCACCAAAAAAAGTTGTTTCTCGTATGAAAAAATTGGCTCCTCAATGGTTCCAATCTTTTAAACCTGTTGGTTCTCGAAACCAGGAATTCTGTGATGTTCTTATCAGACAAATTTTACAAAGCAACAACAATATAGAATGAGAAGTAAAAAGGCAGCTCCCTAAGCTTTCAGCACGCGGCCTCTGTCTTCACCGATTCCAAATCTTTACGCACATGGTGCAGCTGGTGCTTCAATCCTATTGGACGACTTTCAAGGATGGCTGGGAGAGCAGATGTGCCTGTAATACCAAGAACTCTCTAAGGCAGAGAACTACTACTACAGACGATGTTAAAAGCAGCATGGTTTCGCCTACACTGCGAAACTGACAGCAGTAGCTTTTCAGAGCATGTGTGTATTTGTACGTTAGCGACAGACACCCCTATTTTTGTTTTCCCTCACCAGGAAATGGGTAACACAGCTGAGACCAGTTCTGTGAGATTGAATGAGAAATGAAAATGAATGGAGGGATATGTTTGATGGATATGCATGCTGGGATTATGCACACAAACCAATGAATTTCCTGTAAACGAGTTGGTTTGTTGAGCTTCATTCCCTTAGCCAGGGTTGAGTGACGTTGGAATGATGAAATGAACATGTCCAGTAGTGTGCATAAAAGAAGAACACATTTCAGCACACGCTGGGTTACACCGCTTTGTGAAGCGCCCGCGTCACATGCTTTAGTGCAAAGCTCACAAAAGCGTTAGTTTGGTTAGCTATGTTCGGGACGCTGTGTTAACCGGACCCAAAAACTTACACTGTCCGGGTTCTCTGAGTCGCCGGCCCTGCGGCCCTGATTCAAAACAAGAATCAGAAGACACTTCATGAACACCTACAAACCTGAGGGTCTGTAAACATGTGTGTGGTCAAGTCTGGCTTGTGTGAAGTGTGTAATTTCTTCTCCTAACAGGGCTCCAGACTTTTAGCGACCTTTTTTCCCTGTTGGTGCGACTAAATTTGTTAGAGGTTGCACTGAGCACCACGGTGCCCAACTGATAAGCCATTTCTGTTACATTTAAGAAACATCAAACGGCATACGAAAGTGGAACGGAACGGTTTAAGCTGCTCTGTATGGTCCGTTTATCAGCTCGGAGCAATAATAGACAGCGCAAGCTCATACATGGATCTCAATCACGGGACATCATTACTATGCATTGCTGGGAAATCCAGAAAGCTGAAAATATTAAGCAATTTTAATGTTTTTTTTAATGTGATGATTTGTAAAAAGTTTAAAGGTGTAGGCCACATTGTGGCAAACAAGCACTTTTATTTAAAAAAAAAACACTATAACCAGTAGTTGGCGGCAGAGGAGCACTTATCGACTTATTAACCATTTCCACTCCTTAAAGGTGCAGTGTGTAATATTTATGAGGATCTATTGACAGAAATGCAATATAATATACATTACTATGTTTTCAGTGGTGTATTAAGACCATAGACTGAAAAAAAATATGGATGTAGTGTCCGTGACGTCACCCATAGGATTCTGAAGCGTAAAGTAGAGGAGATACAGATTTGACTCCCTTTTGGAGCATGTCTCTACGGCAAGTCGATGAATTGCAGTTTAAGTCACTTTCGTATTGGCTTCAAGAGAAACTGGGGGAGGTTGCCGCTTGATAAAGACCTTACATGATGAACCGTTATGTTTTTATGACCTTAGAATGAGCCATTTGCAATCTTCCCCTTTCGGTGAAATTGCTATTTTTGCGCCGCAATGTTTCTACAGTAGCCCTAAACGGACAAACTTCTCTACAGAGCGCTAGTCACTCTATGCTCTCTCCGTCTATGGCATTTTTGTCCTGTGTCGGCCACTGTAGCTTCTCTATGTTCTTCGAAAGGGAGGGGGGATGCAATTAACAACCTCACCACTAGTCGCCACTAAAATTTACACACTGCACCTTTAATATATGAAAAATTAGGAAGTCACAAAGTAATTTTATCTGCATATCAATTTAAGCTTGGTGCTTCTGTTAAATTTCCAATAAACAAACTTTATAAGTAACTGCACTTCTTAGCATAGAATATTAATTTTATGATTAAATGAAATGATACATTTTCCTCCAGCGCCACCAAATCAGGTGCTGGCGCCACCATCTATAGAACTCAGCGGCGCTGGAGCCACTGCTCTCTAATGTTAGTCTGGAGCCCTGTCCTAAAACCTTTCCCTTCTGCAATTCTTCAGAAAACAAAAGTCAGCCAACCAGTTGAAGTTGAATACCCGGCTGCTCAAAGCAAACATATTTTGATAGTGCCAGAGAGTTTCCTCTCTTCATAAGTCAACCTACAAATGACCTACTGAAGCTTCCAAGTATTTGAAAGTATTTTACCATCAAAAAAATTACACACTTCACCTTTAAATTTAAGGTTTCATTTAGGAGGATGGCACATTTGCAGGGAGACGAAATTCCTCTCATCCTCTACCGCTGTCACACCCTGGTTTATCTATCTAGGACACATCCAATTTACAGGAGCGTTTTGTCAAGAGCTGCAGCACCGTCTGACAGAACCTTTTTTCATATGCTTGTCACAAGGCTGTTCTCATATCAGCGGTGAGCAGGCCTGTAACTTCAGCTCTTAAAGTTCAAATCTGTTGAATCTTGTAAAAACAGGAAGACTTTAATAAAGGGGATGGGGGTGGGGGGGCTGATAAAAAGACTATTTGGAGATGATTTGGCTTCAAGGCGTCACGTGAATCAGACCTTTGATTTCATTCGCACATCTTGTGTGGCAGCAAAGTGAGAAAAAAAGAACAGTGTTCGGACCTGCCATTGCTGATCTGTGGTGGAGAGTGTCTAGAGTGGTCCGAGGGCTCCGAGCGGCGGTCCGGAGATCGAGAGCGGCTGCTTCTCTTCCGCTCGTGGGATCGGTTGGAATGATCAGAGGCCACGGAGTGGATGTCTGAAATATCTAACACAAAGATCACATGATTTCACACCATAACAGGTGTTAGTTACAGTATACTAAGTCTAAAGGCTGAATTATTGCTATTGGGATATTATATTTTCCCCTAAAATATCCTAATGGAATCAAATAAAATTCAGGTGTGGGTGTGTGTGCTGTATAGAGACTCTCTCACCATCTCTGTCAGAGGCATTAGCTGAAGGTATGCTGTCATCCATGTCAGGGATATTGAGCAAGGTCGCCCTCTCGTCTCTCTGCACCACCATCTTCAGCTTGCCCTTTGACCTCTCGATCAGTTTCTTAGCATCGATCAGGGACAGATTCTCAGTCACAGTGCCGTTAATCTAGATGCAGAGTTAATAAAAAAAGATGTGAACACTGTCATTTATCTCCATTAGCAAATGTCTGTATTCTTTCATAATTCCTCACATCGCTAAATGCATCGCTTCGGTCACGCTCATCACTTAATACACTCCCTTCTCTCTCTCCATCTGTTTCCCCTCCACTACAGGTGGTAATTTATCTTACCTTGAGCACCACGTCTCCCTCCTGTATGTTTCCGTCTCGGGCTGCCAGGCTCTCGGGGGAAATGTCCTTTACGAAGATGTGGCTGGCCAGGCGAAGCCCGTATTCTGCTTACAGAGTAAACCGCAGAAACACATACACAATGTTAGCATATGTTAGCTATAAAGTTGCTTTTTTTCCTGATGGAAACCTGCACACCCAACCCTTTTTCCTGTAAAAAATGACTAACTTTGATTTTCAGCCTTTAAGGCCAAGCAGCCACTGCCGGCTGGTTCCTTCAGTAGTGGGCGGGAATCTAAAAAGAGAAAACTAAAAAATGACTAGCCACACCATGACGGTGTGCGTGGAGGGTTGACATAGCAAAATGTCATTGGGCCTAAATGGTAAACTTCAGATATGTTCTGACTGGATGTGATTATGTTGTTTCGTCCAGCATTTTCAATTTAATTGAGGACAGACCAGCTGGAAACTTCTTGTGCCATGTCAGGAACAACACTGTTATTATTTGTAAAAGCAAAGTGATCGAACGACACCGGTTGGCAGGGTCGAAGCGGCCATGTTCACCTTCATTTTTGCGGGACTTGATGAGGGTGACCTTGGCTGGGCGTGGGGGGAGGTTGGAGGACACAGAGTGGCGGTCCGAGCGTGGGGACTGACTCCTCTCTCTGGAGCCGCTGCGCTCTCTGTCTCGGTCCCTCCTCCCGCCCAGCCGGTCGCCTCCCGCTCCTCCGGCCCGTGGCCCCGCCCCGCTGTAGGCGCTGCGGCCGCTCCGTGCCTCGTAGATCTCGTCTTCGTAGCTGTCGTCGTCCTCGTCGTGCTCCGACATGGTCTCGCGTTCACCCGTGCGCCCCATAGGGATCTGCACCTTCCTCTTTCTCCTGATGGTCTGGACAGAAGGAGAAACAAAACATGATTATTTGCATTTTTGGGCACATTTTTTATCTCCAATACATCTCTTATAGATTTCAGTGCAAAATAAATACATGAAAGTGGGTCCAAAAGTGTGAGACTACTTTTAAAGGTGCACTATGCAACTTTTCCGTCCGCTAGAGGGCGCCTATTCAAAACAGGCGTAGTTTGATGATGTCAAGTTTGAGCGCAGAATCTTGGGACATGTGGTCTTAACCTCACAGCCGGTGGAAAAGAATCGGGATAGGACTGATGGAGAAATCATGTTCATGGATGCGATTATTAACGTTACTGTAGTGAGAGGCAGAGCAGGAGCGAGTGCTGTGGGAGCTGAGTAAGGCCGCTGGAGAGATTGTTACACAAAACACACGGCTTGCGAGCAACGGGACTTTTACTATGATGGGACACAGTTGCCGGCACAATCTCTGCTTTTCCGGTCATGAGTATGAGGTAACGCAGCTCTGTTTATTATATTAGATACATTTAAGCGTGTAACTGTACGTTCGCTCGGCGGCTACTGTGACACTTGTTCACACTCCAGTGAGAGTAAAGCTTTTCTGCAAAATAAAACCGGAAACGAGGATAACGCAGATATGACGCAATTGACAGGCGACTCCCTCACACGCTATGCTCACACGTCCCGGTTCATTGGTTAAAATAGCGATTTTCTCACAATTTACAAATAGTTGGAAACATTTGGGACATTTCAAGAACTCAACTGAACTAAATATATAACACTGGCCTGGTGGTTTTTGGATATCTGACTGCAAAAATCCTAAATAGTGCACCTTTAATAGACATACTACAACTACTAGACTACTTTTAATTATCATTGTTTAAATGTTATACAAATTATAAAAACAAAAACTTAAAATAAGAACATAAAAGAAATCTGATTGGTTGAGAGCCTTTTCCAGCCGTGCGATATTCCCCCACAGTGGCGGTTTTACATTGAACTGCATCCCGGGCAAGACCTCCTTCGAGCGAAAAGTTTATTCATTTGATTTGCCTGAATATATTATACATTATCACAACTGATGGGAATTAATAATAACTTAACAGAGTGATAGAAACGGTGAAACGGCCCCAGTGCTGATACTGGGGGAATATTGCACGGCTGGAAAAGGCTCTCAGCCAATCAGAGTCGAGAACCAGTAATATAAATATATATAAATATGTCAATTCTTCATAAAAATAGCGATAAAGAATAAACAAAAAGTGGGTTACGTACTATTTTTGCATTCTTGCCACTTTTCCGAAGTTGCTGCACTGCATATGCATGATCCACGTTATCCATGGAGACGGCGTTGACCATCACCACTCTGTCATTCTCCCTGTCGGGGGCAAAAAGTGCAAAAGGCAGTAAGCAAAAGTGCCACTCCAACTGATCTCCGTGCAAAGCTGGATCAGCAGTCCTGTGCGCTCATGCGTTTACACGGTAAGAAACTCCATGAGGGTGAAGAGCAGATTTCAGATAACTTATATACTTTGAGTAATCAGAGGATTCTAGAAAAGAGAACATTTTTAACCATGGTCTATAAAAGTAATACATTTCAAATGAATATATTTGATAAAACATAAAATGTAGCATGGGTCCAACTGTGCTGTCCAAGTACAGTACAGTTTTCAATACAATTTATATAATTGGAGTAATGAGTATAAATTATAATACATATTATCTATTAAATATAGATTTATTTAGGAGGCATCCCAAATATTATTAAAATTTTCTGATATTTCTGGAAAGAGTGAATAACACATTTGGGAGTATTTCATAAAAATATACAGTAGTGGGCAAAAGTGATGTCTGTAGGGGAAATATATTTTTAATAACCCTCAATTAATCTGGAGTGCAGCTCTGGTAAAGAAGGTAAGTGATCAGTCTTACTGCAGCAAGCCCTCGGCTGGGCCTCCCTTCAGCACATCAGATATGACGATGGACGTCTCCCCGCTCTGAAAGTGAGGGTTATCCCGTCCGCCCGAGATAGCGATCCCGAAGCCGAACCCTGGTGCCTGTGAGACACACATCTACATGTTAGCCAACAGGTGAGAGCGACACCAAAACATTCACACCACAGTGGAAGATCTGGAGAGGGACGGAAAAGGATAGAGAGTATGAAAAGATAAGATCGGAGGCATGGGAAGGAAGATAAATGAGGTGATGGGATGGTCAGAGAGATACAGAGAGAGGGCAACGAAGGGCAGAGAAATAGAAAGACCTTATCACAGATATAAAGAGGAGAGAAACAATACGATTAAACTCAAGCCATGTTGGACCTGAATTCTGCAACAGCTCATAAATTGTTGATTTGACCAGTTTTAGCTGTAACAGGTTACAAGTAATGTGCATTAAAACATTTTGATGTAACAAAGTAACAAGTTGCTTTTTGAATTGACACCATATAACTTTTACGCACATAACTGATATATATATATTGGACATTAGTGTAGACCAGGGGTGTCCAAACTTGGTCCTGCAGAGTTTAGCTCAAGCTTGCTGGAGGTCTCTAGTATGCCTAGTAAGACCCTAATTAGCTGTTTCAGGTGTGTTTAATTGGGGTTGGAGCTAAACTCTGAAGGACAGTGGCCCTCCAGGAGCAGGACTGGTCACCTCTGGTATAGACTGTCTTCTCCAACAGTAAATTGCCTCAGATTATCAGAGATTAGGTTATCAAATCATCTACTGTCATGGCGGATCGACAGTTTGTGGTCAGTGTTAGTTAAACTAACGCTGCATGTTCATAGCTACCGGTAACTAGCATAACTGCAATGTGTTAACCAAGCATGAGCATCCACGTACCTTCATAGAAGTTTTTGGCCTAATCTAGTGCATGTGACACCTAGCGTTCATTGTATGCAACACAAACAGAACTTTTGATGCCCTGACGTGATAACGGAAATGTCCTATTTCTCACTTCTGAGGTCGTGGGTTATAAGCTTGCTAGGGCTGTCAAAATCGCTGAACTACATTCAAATTAAATATTACTAATATTCATATACGTTTTTGGCTTGTCTCCTGCACCGCATTAAATTGTTTATTCAAAGCAATAAAATAACATGACTGTACAAAAAGTTTTCATTTTAACCTGACAGGTCTGCAGCTATGCAGCCCCATACGCAACAAACGGTGATGAACTGTGTATTCAGAAACCTTTCTATCAGAACCAGCATTAACTTTGGACCACAGGGGCCAGCCTTCGCTCCCCATGTGCATCACTGAGCCTTGGCCGCCCATGACCCTGTCGCTGGTTCACCACTGCTCCTTCCTTGGAGCACTTTTGATAGATGCTCTGACCCAGTCGTCTAGCCATCACATTTTGGCCTTTGTCAAACTTGCTCAAATCCTTACGCTTGCCCATTTGTCCTGCTTCTAACACATCAACTTTGAGGACAAAATGTTCACTTTCTGCCTAATATATCCCACCCACTAACAGGGGCCGTGATGAAGAGATAATCAGTGTTATTCACTTCACCTGTCATAATGTTATGCCTGATAATTCTTAAAAATTACTATATTTTGTATAATTTTCTTCCTTAAAGACCCCATAAAACGTTTTCTTTCCTGCTTTGAGGTATTTCCTATTGAAAGAGGAAGCCTTTTTTTTTAATTAGCCAATATTACAGTTTACGTTATAGTTACAACCACGACCAGGCTAGTAAGAGTTTTGATTTCATGGGGTCTTTAAAACAAGTAAAAGAAATATCCCAGCTGAATATAATAGACCATCTTGACATAGAAATGTATTTTTTAACAAGTAAAACTAAACAAAAATGCTAAGGGTTTTATTTATTACAGAGGATTAGATTCTCACCCTGTGTAGAGTTACAGTGTGCTGTTCCCATATTACGGTCTCCTCCATTGCTGCACTCTGTGTTGAGAGAAACAAACAAACAAAACAGAAAGAAAGAGATTAATAGAGAAACACACAAATCGTTAGATTAACATCAACAACTTTAATTGGTTACATTCCCACACGGCCTGAAGGATGCAGATGCATTCATTAAAATCAAGCGGGTTACACACACTTTCGGAAATGTCTTTGAAAGCGATTCAGCGCGTAACATCCCTAAATACATTTAGAAATCCTCCATAGAGTCTAAATTATCTTCCTACATGTTATGTAGCAGACTTGGAAATGATGTAACACAACAGACAAGGAAAAAACAAAGGTGGTGAAACCTCACGCTAGGATTGAGGAGAAGAAAGGACTGCTGACATACAGCAAAGCCACCTGAGGTGCGCAAACATTGATTTATTCACTTATTTCTCCATGGCTTCTGCAATGCAGTCACCTCGAACAGCAGCTTCACGCATTTACAGCAACAACGCCAGTCCTGCACAATTGTGATCCTATAGATCACCAGATCCAAACCAGGGCATACTTGGGAAAAACTCAATCTAGTGAATGATTTTATCTAGTTGTATGTGGTGATAATGAACGGCAAAATAACACCAACGGGGTGATGTGGAGGGTTTAAACTGTGAGCAAGAAGGATCGTGGGTTGAAGCTCCAGAAATGTTCCATGAGGGCAACTGTGCCGCCCACTCAATCACATTCGTGGCACAACCTCAAGTGAGGAAATCCATGAAGGATGAGGAATGTCAGCAGTGTCAGGACCGGAGGCAGCACCTGACAGGATATCCACGACTTCATGCACACACACACACACACATACACACACACACACACCTATAACGCAATTCTTCACTCTCTCCTCAACTGTGTTTGACAGATTCCCTCTTTAGTGAAATGAAATATCTTGTACTTCACAGTAACACGACCACATATAAGATGCCTGAACAAAAACGTTGAATTAAAATCACAAATATGTGAATTATTTACTCTACGCAAGGTAAAAACAAAAAAAGGCAATTCATCTATATTTCAATGTTAAATCTTTCCCCGCCATTGAATGGCTTTCCGTGTTTTCATTGTTATACAGAAGGGGCGCTATTACACATCTGAAAGAGTACAGAATCTACAGATCAAAACACAGGCATAAAAGGAGCAGAAACAAGCGATAAAAGCATTGCGTATATGCACATTGTAGTCTTTTAGAAAAAGATGTAGTGAATTTTCAGTAATTTTCGCTTCAATGGGGAACTGTACTAGCCTGGATGCCAGCCGAATTTAGCCCCGCCCACACAATTTTTTGCTCGGGCAATTCGGTCTGGAATCGCTCCATAGAGGAGTTATTATGCCCGAATAGAAACTGTTCGGACCAATGAAATTGTCAGGGCGGCTTTAGACGATGATGGACAGATGATCAACAGTAACGTAATCATCCACGTCATCAAAGGCGCTTGGGTTGAATTTGCTCTTATCCTAAACGGAGAACTTGTTTGTATATGCATACAGGGTTGCCACGTTTTTTTTGCAATGTCGCGCACAATTGCTACTCAAAACTATAGCCCAAAACAATAACTTTCCGGGGGGTTCTCTGGAAAAAAATGGCGTTTGGTTGGCAAAATATGTTATTTTGGCAAGGTTGCCTGCTAAAATTCGCATTCCTGGGTTTATATAATCACATAATTGGGGTCGCTTCAACCCGCGGACATGGAGAACAACACGGACTTGACAACACAGTGCAGTTGAGTTCTGTTGACATTTGACAACTAACGTTACGCGTCGCTCCGTTGCTCTGATTGGTTGTGGGTCTATCCAATTGAGGTGTTTCCTGGTTCGGTTGAAACATAATCACAGCTTAATGGAGCGGTACCAGACTCATATTCTGACTAGAGTTGAGTATCGCCACGCCAGGCTAGAACTATACAAGTCAAGTCAAGTTTCAAAACACGGTAAAACCGTAACATGGAATTCTGAGTCATCTATATGATATGGTGGAAACCAGGAGAAACATTGCATGAACCTTCTTTGACTAGTTTATTCTGAACCCGCTCATCAAACACTGCGCCGAGCCACACCGCCCCTCCCCGCCACTCCGCCCTGCCCACCACCACCACAAGTAAATTCTCAACCTATGGGAAACACTGTTTATGAAACTTAGACCACGTTCAAGTGTTAATAAAAGAGAATGCATTACGCTAGAATAAAAAAAAATGTGTGTGTGTGTAAAATCAGAGGGTCTGTATCAAATATGCAGTAATATACAGCAATATTTAAAATATATATTTTTTCAGGGTTAAATGATCCCAAATTCCAATGGCACATTCCAAAACAGGAATCTTCAACAAGCAAACAGGGAGCATATGTGTGCAAATCCACAGGTTCAGTATGTTAAAAATAAAGAGCTTCGGATGCGTAAATGGTTTCTGTAACACACGGAAAGCGTGATGAGAGGTCGATGGCCTTCTGTGTGAAGCACAAGCGACTGCCTTCTGACCTCAGGGCGATAGAGAAAGGATGAATGACGTCCTCGTGTCACATCTTCACGAGCTGAGAGATCAAGTCTCAGTCCATCCGTCCAGTGCCTTTGACCTCGCAGATAATAACTCAGGTCTCGTTCGCTTCACAGCTCTGACTTCCCGTTACGCCCGTCTCAAACCGCACACTACATCTTGTTAGCGTGCAGCTAGTTAAATAGATCTACTACAATCTGACAGCAAGAGTTATGGTTATCGGTCTCTTGCCAAAGCTAAGGAACGCCTGAGGTCTGATCCCTTTAATCTCAGCTGCGTTTTATAAAGAGTCTGTGCATCGTGAAGATCGAGCAGTTTTGGGTCGACTAGCACGCTAATCTGACCAAATAAAGTCAGTTGATGAGAGGGACTCATTAGTCCAACCTTTGCTATCTTTTCGTGGTGTCTACAGAGAGTCGATACTTTGTGGACTTTCATTCACTGGCCTACACTGTAAACACTAATGCTCAAAATAAGTGGTTTAAGTAAAACTTAAACTAAACCAATTAGTTTAGTCAAATTAACTTATGAGTATTTAGCACGTTCCTTTTCTTTCAAGTTCACAGAACTGATATATTTTAAGTAATCTGAACTGTTTATGTTTATTTCTTTTAATTTAGACAAACTCAAGTTCAACTGAAAGTAGGCGGAGATTTCTATTTCCCAGCATGCTTTGCCCATGGCACTCGAAGAGGCGAGTAAATGCTAAAATTAAGTGTCATATAATGTTTTTTTTTGTTAGTAATGATTAATGTTTTGTTATGCTAATGTAGAAGAGTTTCTGTGACAATGTGACAAGGGTCATGCGACCTGGTTTGAGAGCAGTTATGTTAAAAGCGTTATATTGCTATTGTTCACATGTTAGCAAATTAGCATTTTTCTGAATTAGCTTGTTATAGCTAGCTATGTTTATAATAATAGAAATGTTCACTGAGGTTACATGAAAATTTTAAATTAAATGTATGAATCCACTTTTTCGGGATAAATAACCAGCGGGCAAATAATCGTAGACTATTATGCTTCAATAAAACCATTAAAGAAGACAGTGTGTAATGTTGCTGTCTGAGAATGAAAAAGGTTTACAGAGTTACAAAGCACAAGTATTTCCAAAGGGAGTTATTCTCTATATCAGTAAGCACCGTTTCTGAACTCGTTCCCAGAATTCCCTCCCAAGCAATAAGCAAAAAAGGGGGAATGTAGGCCAGGCCTGGTTGAGTTGTTTTGGTAGTGTGTTGAAATGGTAAGAGACGCGTGACTTCTAAAACACGCTCAAAGCTGAGGACCAATCACAACATACTAGACCAGCAGACCAATCAGAGCCCATTGTGCTTTTCTGGAGGAGGGGCTTCATAAAGACAGGAACTAAACAGAGCTTTACTAACAGACTGGAAGGAAATCAGCAGCAACAATACAAAATATGTTTTTGAAAAAAAAATGTGGGGTCTACTAGAATAGGTTTTCATGCTTCAAAGTCAAGGCATAATATGGCCTCTTTAAAATATGATTTATTCAGCCAATCTGGCCAGGCTAAATACAACGGCAATAGTATTTTCCTCCAGGAAAATCTGACGTTACTCGTATCGCTCAGTCTGACTGACGGACTATGAATTCAAACAAAACCCAGAGCAGATGCCGAGAAAGAAATAAGAGGGAGGGAGGGAAGGAAGGAGAGAGAATACAAGGGCAGTGCGTTGTGGGAAATGTGCTGACCTAGGGGACAATTACTGCAAGCTCAACCCTTCACCTGTGCCCTGCATGGCAATGAGGAGCTGCTTGGATCGATCGGGTGCTATTAACATATCCTGCATCTTTGCGAGGCTTGTTAAACCATTGCTACTCTCAACGGGATAGGCATTTCCATGACGTATTGTGTGAAAATGTAAGCTAGACAAGGCTATACTAAAAAAAGAATGGCACCAATTGACCTTATTTGGGATATATGCAATATTTTTTGTGATTCAAATAAAAATGAGGCCAACTAGTCATTCAATTAAAATTAAACAGCAGTGCTCAAATGGAGATGTATCCGAAGCTACAACTTTGCTAGAAAGGTTTTAGCTAACATGATAAACGTTAAAAACAGATACTTTTAAAAACATCATTCGTGTTCTGTTTTTGCATACTTGATCAATGAATTGGAATGGTCAGTTAGTCATGTTTGAAATCACTTTGTACTGTTGTGTTCTTTGTTTGTCATTTAGATGACAAAACTTTGAAAATATAGTAAAATTATTAAGTCAAACCAGACTAATGCTCCAAAATGATTCAAGTTTACCTTTTGTAATAACTAGTATTATTATCCTTATTGGCTCTTGCAAGTTTTGGGGGCGATATGAAAATCTTATATCACAATATGAGTCATTTTATTTCACTATAACGTCTAATAATGATATAGTTATTTTTGCTTTAAATAGGGTTTTATATATGTGACCCTGGACCACAAAACCAGTCACAAGGGTCAATTTGATCATCTGAAAACTGAATAAATAAGCTTTCCATTGATGTATGGTTTGTTAGGATAGGACACTATTTATATACATAATTAATATATTTATATATTAGGATAATATTTGGTCGAGATTCAACTATTGAGGGTGCAAAAAAAAATCTAAATACTGATAAAATCACCCTTACAGTTATGCATGGTCTTTACTGTGTAAATTAAATATACATTTATTCTTATTAATGCAGGAGCAGTGAGAGATTTTCTCTCTTTTTTGTCATTTGATTAGCATTATTAAATAACACCAGGTAAATTTGGATGCTGTCACTTTCAGACCAACTGCCCGGATCCAATATACTGGTGCTTTTTCTTTTTCAACTGTTTAGGTTCACATCAGACATAACCTAACTGTGTTTACTTGCAAATACATGGTCACTTTGACACATAAGTATGACTATTTAACTGTTCAAGCCCAATTAGGTGGCAAAAAGCAGTTCTCACGCTCTATGTAGAGTTGTCTTTTGCTGCTAATTGTGCTTTAACAGTTTTTAAAAAATCACTTGTTTTTTCTTTTGTGACTGCACATGAACGTAACCGCGATTGAGACGACAGTCCAAAATCTCTACCGTTTGAAGAGATTTACTCTTTTCTATCTGTCAAGTCCCACTGACTACTCGGATTTAACAAGCTCATTACATCACGTGGAAGGAAGTGGATTAGAAATTCCATCTGCTTTTTGTACAATCTAGTCCTCTCTCCCTTGTTGAATGTTAAAAAGGAAATGCATGAGAAGTGGTGTAAATGTTCAGTGCATCCAACAGAGATGGCCAATTCCTAGTGTTCTGTAACTAATGCTACTTGCATTGAACGAGCACACTTCTGATCATCCGGGGCATTAGACATTCACTCTCTGGAACAACAGGCTGAATCATAGAAATCTTCCAAACAAGAAACCAAAGAGCACAGGAAGACCGTAATCCAGCAAGATAAAGCCTCAAGAGCTACTGTAATACCACAAGAGAACGTCCTTGAAAGATGATTCACATGAACAGTTTATTTGTCTTCTTGGAGATGCATTACAAACTCTAAGACAGCATTTTAAAGAGATATTTCACCCAACATTTACTCGTGTTGTTCTGTGCAACACACACACACACACACACAAAAAGGTATTTTAAGTGTTTTTTCTGTCTCTTTAAGGGGATAGTTCATCTAAAAATTATCCCATGATTTACTCACCCTCAAGCCATCCTAGGTGTATATGATGGAAGGCGGTCTGCCGGAAGCTAGATATTTCACTTTATAAAAGTTTTAAATATGGATATTTTTCTTACACAAACCAATTGCTTCGCTTCTGGAGCCGTATGGATTGCGATGAGTACAGTGAAATTTATTTCATGCTTATGAAATGAGCATTTAGCTTAGCATCATGTTAATATCCAACTAAAATCAACTTAATTGTAAGTCACGTCTCCATAGAGTGGTGCCGGTATGACAATTTTGTAGGCCAAAGCGAGTTAGCATTTTAGCACTTCCGGTTCCCTCGTCCTGAAGTCATTGGGTTTTTTTAATGGGATTTTGGTGGCTGAAATAAGGTCTGTGGTGAACACAAGCTCAAGACACTTTCAGGTTTTATTCTACGACAAAATACATCTGTATTACCCCACTCATGCTTTTATGAAGCTGTTATGTGTCTTGACTAAGTGGCTAAATGGGACTACAGAGGCTGTCGATGAGATTAAACGTCATCACGTGAACGGTCCGCTTTTACAACCTTTTTATACTCATTATTGTGCTCTTATAAACTATTCTAACTTAAACGTTCTGGGAAAATGTTTTGAGAGAAAATCTGAAAGAATTGTCGGAAGCCGAGTGAAGGTGACGTTGAAGTCGAGCGACCGCGGTGTAGTCCGTTTATAGCCTACCTTTAGCTTTTTACTTCTGGCGATTGCATTTAGACTTTAAAATAAATAAAAGTTGCGTTCATCTGTGAAAATCATCTTGATGGCAAAACGTTTTGTTGATCACAAGCTTGTTTTTAGTGATAATCCAAAAGCCAAAGTGACGTCATTCCTGCACCACTCTATTGACGTTGCTGCAGCCCAAATCGGTCACTTATAAGGTTCTGCGGTGGTTAGAATGACACCTTAGAAGGTAGCTAACTATGTAGGCAGTAGACAGTTAGGTAGCTCACTAGGCTTTGGATTTATCATGTTAAACACAACATTGCTCATCCTTCAGTTCCTCCTGACAGTCTAGGCAAGCTGCCAACCGGCTTCAGAGTTGGAGGGTAAGACAGAAACGTACCCAGGAATTACAGAGCACCAAGAGGGAGTACAAACTTTTTGTTGTCTTAACCCAGACAGCTTTATATATATATAAGCTGTGAAGAAAATACAAAGGACTATATGTATACATAAGGATTTTTTGCACGCACAACATCAGCAACTGACAAGCAGAAATCCCACTTGAAGGGAGAAACAATATGGTACTTTGGTACTTAAATATATTTATAAACAGAAGTGTGCAAAACGCAGGGCGACTGAAGCCTGGCTGGGAAAAAGTTCGAATTCTGGAGAGCAAAAGGAGCGTCGGGAGGATTTATTCCCATCTTAAGGCTGATCGGCGCCGTAAAAACGCTGATGCAACATTCCCTGCACCATTTTGCCAGAATTTATGGGTGGTTCTCAACGGCCAGTCGAATAGCTAACAAAGGGGCCACTTGATTCCTGATGACAGTAAATCTTAGGTTCACAGTTTCTTCTGAAGTTTTGTTAAGTTTACATACCGTGAAAGAGCTATTTAGAGAGTTTAACAGTCATCTTTTTGAATGCGCTACAAAGGCAGAACATGACTGGGCAATACCGTTCCTGACTTTTACCATCCCGTTCAAAATTGACCCAAAGGCACAGAAAAGCTGAATGTTTATGACTTTTGTTTGGATCTCTAGCTGTCGAAATAAAAGAGAAACATATTTCACAACAAACTCTGATTCTGTATGTTCAAGCTCCATGACTAAGCATGACAACACTTCTTTTACTGGCAAAGGCAGTCATTTTACTTTGGCTCACAGCAAAAAAGAAGGCAAAAACATTTTTTTCCTGATGAGGCAGCATTCTGAGGGTGTGTTTGTAAATGTAAAGATTTGTAGCACTGTAGCTATTTGCACTAATTGGCCTTGAGAGCAGCGGTGAGAGAGAAAGGGAAGGTTCTCTCATTTTCTAATTGACTGCTGTGTCTCCCACCAATCATTTGTCAATCAGTCTTCTTCCAGTAACTTCCAGGCAAAACTAATCGTGAAATTAATCGGCCAAGCCAAATGCTAACATCAAAATCCCATAGGAAGTTACAATTCTGCTTTAGTATGGTCTTGTGCATGTGAATAAACTTCTGATTTTAAAGTCCCACTCGGTTTCTCACCATACTTTAAAATAACTTACATGTCCACAATGAACACAGCCGACATTACTATTACTCCACATACTGTCAAAAATAGAGCACGTCGCACATTTCAGGATGCCCACGGGCTGCAATCAAACGCCTGATGTCAAACGTGCCATAAAAATATTCCTGTGTGATGGGAATCACTGTAACGATCGTCCTGATGCTGCTATATAAACGTATGAGAGCCCAGAGTGCTTTGGATTCATTGTGACAGATTTCCTCAATCAAGAGATTCCCACGCTAGAGATAAAACTTCATTGCGTCAATTTGTCAACCTCATCTGAGGAAAGTCATGTCGGCAAGGTTATGAAACAAGCCATTTGTTGAAGACAGCACCACTTTGAGCGGATTGTGAAATGTTAAATGTTATCTTGTCCTCTAAAGTTTAGGTGAGCTAACCATTTGGTTACATGACAAGTCAACAGCTTTTTAAAGGTTTTGTTTGTAGTGGTAAACTGTTAGGCTAGTGTAAATATCAGGGTTGAAAAATTTCAATGATTGAGCTGAAATTGGTGATGTAGAGGAATTTCTGATCTGGACATCTTAGTAAGGGAAAGGTTGTAAGATAGAACCCCCAAATGGGGTTTTCCATGAGCTCCCGAGATCATGCACTGGTTGCTCCAAGGATAGCCATGTTTCCACCGCAGGAACTTACCACAGGGGTGGTACTTCGCAGTGTTAATTTCGTTAACGAAGACGATGACGAAAAATATTCGTCAACGCCCACTTTTTCTGTGACTAAAACGAGACGTTGACAAGCTAAACTAATATCTGATGATAAAAACTATGACGAAACGTATGCCGTTTCTTTGTTAACAAGACGAGACGGGACTATAATGTTATTTGAGGAATGTCGGACATTAAAAACACAATCTCTTCATATGCTGTCTTTCAAAAATGTGCGTCCGTCAAGGAAGGTGTCTGCATAATCTGATCTCTCTGAATCTGACAGCTGCAGCTGACGTCACAAGTACGGGTAGTCTAGGCTACCAAAACTCGAACTAGCGAGCTCTATGCAACGCAGCGTTCTCGTGTAGACTAATTTGAAAATTGTCACGCAAAGAACGATCTTCGATAGGAATAAATGTCAAAAAAGGAAAAACTTAAAAGACAGAGCAGAGATCGAGTTAAGTCAGTAAAATCCCCAGCCAATAGGTAATTTTACTAAAGCTGTTGATGGAGTGGAAGTTGTGGAACAGCAAGTTAATGGGCACATGAAGCAGGTAAAAACACAGCGCCACCATCCCCACCGATTTTAGGTTAGTAGCTAGATTATAAACCGGATGAATGTATATTGCTTTTTATGTTTGAACAAACTCTAGCCTATATAAAGATTAAGGCGCCGGTTGAAATATTTCAATCGTGTTGCGCCATCATCATGTAAGCTTATCATTTAAACGCTTTTTAATCATTGTTTTTAAAACATTCAGACACATTAAGCAGCGAGGAAAATTAATTTATGTAAATGCGCGTGTTAAATTAAGCCTGATACGCGCGGCGCACCTCATACAGCGCATGAGTTCATTTCGTGCCTTGTGCTTGAACGTTCAAATACGTTTAGTGTCAAAATCTTTGTCTTTGCGAGTGTCCTCGTACACTTAGTCATTTGTGTCTTTTAAATAAACGTTAACAGTTTACAATAAAACATGTACTAAAACGTGTAGTAGTAGTAGTGGGATCCTGGTAGACTATTAATGAGGTCTTAAAGGTATAGTTCACCCCAAAATGAAAAATCTATTATCATTTACTCACCCTTAAGTGGTAAAGGGATATGTAGCATTGCATAAGTGCTACTAACTAAGAGTGCAATGGCAATACAACCTGATTTAAATTTTGCATAAGCTTAATTGATTTGGTCTAAATTAGCGAAAAATTATAATGGCCATTTTTGCTAAAGACTAGATATAAAAAAGCTACCAAAAATAATGTTGGTAACGGCAGTTTGACTAAAAATAATGACTAAAACTTGACAAAAAATGCAGTTACTTTTCATCGACTAAAACTAGACTAAAACTATGAAAGACAAAATGACTAAAATGTGACTAAGACTAATAAGCATTTTTGTCTGAAAACGAAGACTAAGACTAAATCGGAAATGGCTGTCAAAATTAACACTGGTACTTCGGTGTGTTTCGACCGCAGGTCTTAATTAAGTTCCGGGTAAAAATGTCCCTCCTCAGAAAGTCCCTGCTCGCAGAGGTTGTACTTTTTTTGAAGTTCAGGAACTTTCGGGGTGAGACTTGGGGATGAACATACTTTGGTTGAGATCACACAGCATTTTATTTCAACCACCATTTTTAAAAGTCTGTTGCTGTGCATGCAGTAAGAGTTGTTTGCTATTAGAATCAACACTGAAGTTGAAAAAATAAGACTGATGGACCGACGACGAGGTTCACACTTTATTAAAGGGATAGTTCACTCAATTGTAAGTTTACATCTTGCGATTTCCTCAGAATTACAAGTTATTACGTCAGAATTGCATGACAATGTCAGAATTGTGAGATATAAACGTTTAAAATGTTTTATTCTGTGGCGGAAACAAGCTTCCATAGTCCAGCAACATCTTTTGTGACTTTATATTATGCAACTCTGACTTTATAACTCACAATTCTGACTTCTTTTCTCAGAATTTTGAGATGTTAACTTGCAATTGCATGATTATTAGGTCAGAATTGCGAGTTATAAAGTCAAATTCTGAGGGGAAAAAAATAGGTGAATTCAGATTGTGTGGGACACTTTTTCCAAGTCATCTCAACCTGAATTCACCCAATTTTTTATTTTTTAGAATTTATAGTTTATATCTCACAATTCTGACTATATCTCACAGTAGCATTTTATACAGTGAAAATTGTGAGGTAAACTTGCAATTCTGAGAAAAAGAATTATGTGGCGGAAACTCCATAGAATTTTGTTCCTTAACATGGAAGTCAATGGCGTCCACCAACTGTTTAGATCTCCAAAATATATTCTTTTGTGTTCAGCATAAGGAACAACTTGGGTATGGAGAAAATTATGACAATCTTCATTTTTTGTGTGAACTATCCCTTTAAGTTTATATGCGGGGGACGAAATTCAGTGGGAACTGGAAAGTCACGTGTAGTCCTACGTCACCGAACTAATCTTCACGGTACTTTAGACCGCCTGGGGGGAGAAAGTTCCAGGGACAAATTGTTCTGGGTAAATTTGGTGGAAACGGGGCTTATGAATGTAATAAGTGTAGTTTAAGTCATACTGTATACATACATCTACTGTTTCCACACATTATCATGCTAAATATTGCGTTCCCAAATGAACCGGTTGCACATTGACCTACACCTTGGTCAATCATATCTTCATATTGCAGGAAGAATCCTAGCTTGACTGGCAGCCAATGCTCTATACTGTCAGAGTTCTGGAATCCTGGACAGCTATGGACCCTCTCACAGATGGATCGGACAGCTGAACACAGCCATAACGAGTGGCCAGGGCCAAACTATACCGACAGGAAGCTACCCAAGTAATTTTTAATTAATGATACAGGACCTGTTTTGAGGGGGTGGAACAGGTTATCAATTCTAACAGAGCCTGAAAAAAGTCAATTATAGGAAGATGCACAGATGGTGTGAGTATCTGTGGTTTTTACGTAACGACAACTGGATGGGGGCAATCTGACAGGGAGGATGATAAAACTTGGGTCCAGGATAATTGGCTTGCAGGCGGCATCCAAACAATCCATGAAATTATTGCGCAAGTTCATACTTGGCCTTCTAATAGTCAGACTCTAGAGACACTTTCAGAGATAACGCCTAGACCTGAGATGCCCCATTAAAATGGAAAACGCTATCTGCATCATTAGGGGGGAAAAGTGACGGAGTTGTGTGAGTGATTTTCTGCTTAGCACCAAGTCGCCTCTTTGTAATGCGTGACTGAGGCATTGCGAATAGTGAGTGTCAAGCTCATCTTAACTGCTAACAGTCATTACTATGCTAGTGTGAACTGAGAGGCAGCGATTCAGTGTCTTTTTAAATCTGGATATGCAGCACATTATCCCTCACCACAGGAGAGTGAAATCGAGAGAGCGAAACGGAGAGAGCAAGAGGGAGGAACTAAAAATAGCTCTCGTTGTCGCCGTTGGGTTCAGATGCAGGGAACTAGTGGGGCTGTGATGCGGACAACATGAAGATGACGTTCAGGGGAGACTGTTGCGGTGGCGTGCTGCTACGAGACGCACAGCTGGATTAAGCTAATTCACACTGTCGACAAGTGCTATTAGACCATTTTTAGGAAGTTGTGTGAGTGTATGTGCAGGTCTGAGATGATACGGAGCTAATGCAGAGGTGCCATACTGTATTTTTGTGGCCTATTTTTCTCTCCACGCTACAAGAAATCAGTGTTCATGATATAAGAAAAGTAAGGTAAAAGTAACATATCTGTATCAGCTGATATTAGTAGGGATGCACAATATTTTCGGCGGCACAACATCAGAATCTGCTGATAAAGGCTTAAAATATAATAATTGGATATCGGACGATATGAAAAAATTGTGCCTCCACGGCAGAAGCCTCCTCCAGGTCCTAGTGCCCGGCCGGTAGAATGTTACGTTAATATTTATTTAGTGTGTGGTGGTGGGGTTATACTAATAACAACTCAAACCAGAATAATAATGAAAAGAAAAAATTCATTTATAATTATTGCACATGTATCAGCATCGGCCAAAATGAGTTGAAAAATATCTGCATATCGGATATCAGCAAAAATCCAATATCATGCATCCCTAGTTAATGGTCACCTATGTCTGTTTCAAAAAATTTTTGAGGACTTTATATTACTTTTCGACATCATCTACAATAGCATTAAATAGGGATGGCTCTAGATATTTTTTCTTGCAGAAACTCAAAGGTGTTGCAGAAACTCAAAAGGTGTTTGTGTGAAACACGAGAACAAACCTCACTGGAATCTAACTAGGGATGGCTCTAGATTAGGGACAAGATGTAACAATTCTTGGGGGAAAAACATGTCTTTTTAAGGATAAAAATGAACTGAAGCAGTTCTGAAGAATATCTGAAAACTTGCAACCAACTTGCAGTGGGGCATAACAAAAAAAAAAGGAAATGATATAGAGAGGACCCTGGCAGACCCTCATGACTGTGTGTCAAGGTCAATAAGCCTCCTCGAATACATCGATAGATATGCATATCATCATAAAAATAATTCTAATGAACTGTGGACAATATGACCAGGAACATTTAGCTATTAAGAAAGTAAACAGGGTCAATTTTGATAAAGTCAGAATTAGTGACAAACAATACTACAGAAAATTGTACAATCAGACCAGGGTTCAGAGTTAACAGAGCCAGACAGAGCAAGAAGCTGCATTGGACAGTGCAAACTAATTCTGCCAGAGAACACTGCGTATGTTGACTGGAAGCCAAAAGATGATGAGGAGGGTGGAAAAACATCCAAATGTCCCTCTTAAACACACACAAACACACACCTTTGGATCTGGCATCAGCCTGCAACACGTAGGAACTGATGACTGATGACTTCAGAAATGGAGAAAGATGTGTCTCAAAGTGCTGACGATGGCTAAAAGCCCCAATCCAGGGGCATGTGATCCTGCTATTCAAACGAAGGAGCAGGAAAGCTCACAGCAAGGGGAGGTGGTCCCCAGAGGACGTAGTGATATCCCACACATACACACCACCACAGCAACGTCACCACCGCTGCAGATTTACAGCGCTAAAGGCACACGACCACTGCAGCTTCATGAAAACTAAATCGCTAACGTCAATTTGCGCAACTGTTGGAGCACTTGTTGTACTCCGCCGAGGTGTTAAGAAACTACAACGTACCACTGCCAAAGGTCTAATGTGCTCAGCATTTCAGACCCAAACCTGACTCAACTTGAATGTAAGTTACTTGCATGTGCACAAAAATACCAAGAACCGCAATCGATGAGCATAAGCATTACTTACAGCCGTTAGATCACCTCAGAAGAACCAGAAACATGCATGTAGCTTTCTTCAGTCATACGTGTTCTCCAAAACCAGGGTCCCGCAGACCCGTGCGCATGCCGGCAAAGCTCCAGCCCTCATACTGATCCTGCCTGATCACACAGAGATCCCCGATTCAATCGGCACGAGGCGGGGGAGGGAGGAAGATAGTGCAGAGAGAGGGGGAAGGGAGGGAGAGAGGTACAAACAAAAAGAGAGTCCCAGCCCTGGTATCAAGCAGTGGCCAGCAACTGTCCAATCACTTCGGAAAAGAGATGAGACCGCATCCACAGACCGCATTGATTTGCTGAGCAGCTCAGGCGCTTTTCAAAAAGTACTCCGAGCACTTCCAGTAAAGTTGCATCACTCCATCCGAATCGTCTTTAATTCTCGCCGAGCTCTTGCTTTACTTCACACCAAACGTGCGCCGTTGAGGTAAATCCCCGTGGCTTGGCAACATTGAAGGGAGTAAGTGTGTGTACTGAACTGCAGCAGTGCTTCACTGTAGAACTGCTCTGCTCAGTAGGAGCACAGATCCATCTGCAGTAGAAAGTGCTGTATCGGTCTTAACCCTTTCAGCGCCACTGGGGGGGACAACGCTCCAAAATCCCTCTAGTACTCCACCGGCTATGAAGCCTGCAGGTAAATGCCAAGTACAGAAATGCAACGCTGAGAGTCTTTATTATTCAATCGGTTCCTCTCACTGCTAAGGCGTAGATGTATTAAAAAAAATTAATGAATTTAGTCAACCATAACCCAAGTTAAAGTGTATATCTCTCGCCGGTTGTCATAATTTCAGTCAAAATACCAGAATTAAATTAAGAGTCAGTTCAAAGATGACAATT
Organism: Gobiocypris rarus; assembly: GCA_023029165.1. Lineage (NCBI taxonomy): Eukaryota > Metazoa > Chordata > Actinopteri > Cypriniformes > Gobionidae > Gobiocypris > Gobiocypris rarus. Next base: position 20,280,338 of record CM040913.1, read on the forward strand.
CTGACATGTCATTCCACACTTACTTTCTTCCACTGAACATAAAAGATATTTTGAAGAACAGTCGGAACAAAATCTGTCATTTTTGTTAAACTTTTGATATATTGTTGTTAAATTGTATAAGTTTCAGAAAATAAAACAGAATTTGGGGAACATTTTTAGATACTATGATTTCATTGGGCCCTATGGTTGGAATATAGCCCTTTGGTCTTGTTTTAAAGAAGACACTCAGCAGATTATTGCTGAAGTGAAAGCACTCCCAAAAAATCAAAGTATGAAAAAGTTATGGAAGTTTACATTTACTGTTAATCAAATGTACTGTACTAAACATGTTTTATTTTATATAAAATTTATATTTTTATACACAATATTTTTTACATTAACATTACTATAAACTCAAAGCAATGTATCTAACTAAGTTGTGTTCCAAATTTGAAGCTGATATCACAAAAAGTGACGTTCCTATGAGATTTTGTTTACTAGCTGTACCAAAAACAGCCTCCGGGTGCCACCCACATTCCATTGATTTTTTATGCATTATCCTGTATCAAATTAATACATTTCTGTTTAAATATCATTCTAAGACGAAATATGGAATCTTGATACTCAGAAATAGAAGAGTTAGATTATAAAAAAGTTAAAATTAATTTTGTAATATGAAACCTGACATCGCCCACAAGGGGAGACCGCTAAAATAATTTAAAGTATTGTTTCCATGGTAACACAACATCCAATTTCAAAATGGCTTTAATGGATTGATTTTATATTCGTACGCTTTAGCTTTCTAATTTATGAAGATTTCTAAAATATGTGATACGAAAAAAGACTAAAAAAAAAAAAAAGAAAAGCGCCACGCTTAGGGGTCAAAACATATTTAAGTTTAGAATGACATCAGAATTTTAATTTTGGGGTGAAATATCCCTTCAAGACAACAGCACTTATTATTGTAATTCATCACTGTTGATTATAACTGGTTAGCAAATGTTCCAATGATGCAGATTAATTTACTGCAACCAGAAGGTTTTTTGAGCACATTACACCCATCCTAACCATGTACAACACAAGTTTCCAATAACACAATTTGAAAGGCAATAATTAGTCATTTGGCTGTCCAATCAAAACAATGGAATTTCACTGTGGGCAGAGCTACCTGGTGTGACAACCACAGACATAGACACAAAAACAAAACGTGCTTTTATGGATTTATAAGGAAAAGAGTGTCAATCTGGTGCCAATTTCACTAAATATTTTCAAACCCCATTGACTTTATATTATCAAGTTAAAAACATAAGACTCAAAACAGTAATACTTAAATATGACTGGATAAGTTATGTTTTTAAGTAAATAATAAAACAGTCGAATGCCTTAGTGGCACCTAAGCTTCCCCCATTGAAATCGAAACCCACTGTGTAAATGCCACTTCATACTCCCTAAAAATGTTAGAAATGCAGTCTGCATGTGTAGCTCCTTCGACAGGCTGTCAGGCTGGAATGCACGAGACCGAGGTAACGGCAGATTCCACACACGTTTTCCTTTCCTCACTCCTTAGCATAGCTAAAACATGGGATTACTTAGCTATCAATAGAGGCAGCAGAAAAATAGCACGCTGACCAGAGTTCATATATAAACGGTCGTCTAGACTTGTAATGCTGACAATGCTACATACTAAACATGTTTTCTGCTCTTTAAATGCAGTATGAGGTGTTGATGTGACCAGTTAATAAACAGGTCTTTCTGCTGAATAAGTGCCATTTTAAGCCCGACCAACTAGTTTTGTTCTAGTAGGATACAGGCATTGTTGTGAAAAAAGGTTTATGTTAGTTATACATTTTTTTTTGCATATTTGATAAAATTTTCATTGGATTTTACAGTGATGTTTGATCCGTACTGAGGTCAGGGAAGAAATCCCATCGTCCTCTGTTCATCAACAGGACTAGCAGAACATAAGCAGAGTTTTGTCAGCTATCTCCATACTGCCAGCTCACTGCATCACGTTACCAAAGCCATTCTGCAGAATTGTGACAAACATGTCTACACTAGTGCAATGAATATTAGATATGCTGAAAAATGACTATGCTACCAAATTACACTGTTCTGAGGAGATGCTTTTAAATAACTGCAGATAGCTGGGCATAAAAATCTGAATTGCTAATCGGTGTTCGGTTTTGTGGCCGAAATGCAGTCATTTCAAAACGAATCCACACGATTGGGAATTTAGCTGTATGGAAATATTTTCAGATTTCGATTTAAAAAGTTGATCGTGTGGATTCGCCGCATTGACCAACAGAAAGCTGCTTGGTTTGAAAGTGACCAGTGTTGGGGAAAGTTACTTTTAAAAGTAATGAACTACAATATTTCATTACTCCCTAAAAAAAGTAACTAATTGTGATAAGTTACATTACTAAGTAACTAAGTTACATTTTATGGAAAGTAAATCGTTCTAGGCTGGGCTTGCTTGCTTGTTTTTTCAATAACAAAAAGTTCTATTTTTGTCAACTATAAAGGCCTGTTCACGCCAAAAGTGAAATTAATAAGCCTCAAAAAATATGAAAACAATTTCCCCATATGACTTGAATAGCTCTATTTGGAAAAAATTAATCATTCTAGAATGATTGGGGTGATTTTGTAGTGGAGTGAATCTGCATAGAAAATAATAATCAAATTACAAGCATAGGTAAATACAATAGAAGAAATAGGTTATACAAAGGAAATAAACCATGCTTTATGTTTTTAGGTAAGTCAAAGAGTATTCACGTACAGAAATTGAATAATCAAATGTAAAATAACACTTCACTGTATCAATTAAATATTATTAATCTTTTTTTAAAGCTAAAAAAGTGTATTTTGTTGTTTGATTAACATTAATAATGCAGAGAGCGTCAGGTTTATTAGGCTGCTGTCACTTTAAGACCGAATGCACAGATCCGATATAAAGATCTGTTGTCTTTCTCAATTGTTTACATTCACGCGAGCCACAAGCTAATGTGTACAAGGCTATTCACCATGAAAATTTTTGCATGTATGTGTCCGTTCAAGGATAAATAGACAAGAAAGAAAACAGAATTTGGTTCAGGGCACAAGTTCAGAATTCTGTTTTGCGTCTTCTTGCGCTTGAATGGTTTAAAATCGCTTGAATGTTTAAACTGACAAGACCTAAAACATGTGCAAAAGATAAACTTTCACTCTATGATGGTTAAACTAAATAGTCACGTGCATTTTGAAGCGGAGTGTCTGGTCTGTACAGATCAACTACGATCCCAGTACTTGACATCGCATGTCCTGCGATGTAAATTTTGTGGATGCGCACACTGCGATATTGATGCTAAAATGATATACAGTGCAGCACTACTCTGTGTGATTGGCCACTTACTGCATTGAAAAAGTAGCAGAAAAATCGAAGCTTTATCGTACTATATTTATTGTACTGATAATTTAATCGCTAAAAATAAGATGGAACATTCAATTTTGGAAACTACATAGCTGGATGAACAGCCAAAAAAGTGCAGTGCAAGCTAAAAACTTAACCTACTAGCTTAAAGAAATGCTCTTTTAATTACGTAGAATCATAACGCTATGTTTCTAATCCGGCATTCAGCGAGGGTTTCGGTCTTTGACGTTCGACGGCCATCTTGGTAACATCCCTAAGCAGCCGTTTTCGAAGCTTGACAAATTGCTTCCCGTCGACAAGTCGTGATGTCGGATATTTCATAGTAAATCTGTTGAAAAAGCTTTTCAGTGCCATTAATATCGGCTCTGTTTGAACTACTCCGAGTAAACGCAAGAGATCAAATTACAGATTCGGACAATCTGGAAACTGATGCCATGTTGGTTCCGTTAGTATGAACTGATCCCATGCGAAACCACATCTTCTGCATCCATTGAAGGACTTCTTTGGGGGCGAAAAAAGAAGAAAAATGTGACAGCAGTGAAGCGACTGTATCGAAAAGGCTATAAATAGCTCAAGGCTGCTGACTCTACAGTATTATAAAGAGCCCATAGGTAATGATTAGGGCTCAGATTTCAGCAGGAGCGAGAGGACACATATGGATGGATGGATGCTGTCGTTCATTTCAGTTCAATGACCTCCGCCAGTGACATTCACATAGGTTAGAGAAAACGTGCATGTGTGTGGACTTCTATATTCTATACGATTCTATAACGTAATATTCAAATTATTCAAACAAAGCCCAAAAATGACTAAGCTGTGAAAAGCATGCAATAGAAAGGAACTGAATGAAGGTAAAGGATGTTGTAGCTTTGATTTCTCAAGGACATTATTTATAAGCTACATCCACCATGGAAAGACATTAATGTGTGTTTGGAACAAAACGAGGGCGAGTAAATGACAGAATTTAAATTTTTGTGCAAACGCTCCCTTTAAGACTGATGCACCTGAAGTGTGGCGGATGTTGTGTAGGGGTAGGGGACGTTATTTTAGGTTCTCAGCTGGTATCAGAGGGGAGGATGGGGACTCTTTGATGATGGCCAGACCACCGGCAACGTCACACTTGTGCCTGAAGGATCACGTCAGGGATCACTCACTTCCTGCCATTCCACTGTGACACTGCTAACTTTAGATCACTCTCCTAATGGAATCACATGCTTTGACTCACAGGTGACAAAGACAGCAGATATTCGCAAATTCACAAACTGTTAAACAACAAAGATGCCGCAGAGTACAAATTACACAACCATAAACCAATGAGGTTTTTGAAGTTTAGTCATTGGCCGATATTATACATTTATATTATGAGGGTTAATATTTTCCAAATAAACAGTATTGAACAGTATTTTATTTTAAGGATGCATTAATATTGAATATGAACAGAATATGAGTCTGATTCTGCTCCATTGGGCTCTGATTATGAGGTGTGTTTCAACCGAACCAGGAAAGAAAACGCCTCTGCACTCAATTGGATAGACCTACAACCAATCAGAGCAACGGAGTAAGTGACGTATGTTGAGCGACGCATAGTTGTCAACAGAACTCAACTGCACGCACGCTGGAAGAAGTAGAATATGAGTGTAAATGATCCGGTGTTGTAAAAAGACTTTAAGGATACACGGAGTGCTTACCAACACGATCATCATTTTTGAGAGAAATAGTAAAGGTGAATGCATATACGAACAAGTTCTCCGTTTAGGATAAGAACGAATTCAACCCAAGCGCTCTTTGGTGACGTGAATGATTACGTTACTGTTCATCATCGTATAAAGTCCGCCCGGACAATCTGATTGGTCCGAACAGCTCTGGTTCGAGCATAGTTGCTCCACAACGGATCAAGTCCAGACCGAACTTCCCGACCTCAAATGTTGAGGGCGGGGCTAAGTTCGGCTGGCATCCAGGCAAAAAAAAACAAGTGTGTAACAAGTGAATTTAAAATAGTCAGAAACAATTAGATTAAATATTGTAATTATTTATAAACAGATTAACTTTAAGTGAGTGAAAAAATAGGGAAAATAAGACTTTTAAACAGACTTATAGCAATAAACACAAAAAAAATATTGGTAAACTTACAAGGTTTAGGCCTAATTTATTAAATTGTTAGATATAATGAACAATTGTTTTGCAGAACGTATTAATTATCTGCCAAAACCAATACACATGAAAAAATAAACATTAAATGAACACAGCCAATATTGGTATGGTAATGATACATTGTGCTTTCCTATATTCAACTCTCTTTTGGTTTCAAAAGATATTCAGTTACGAGTAAATAACTAGGCCTAGATATTAGAAATGAAATGAAATAAAAAAAATATTAAGAGCCCCCCGAATGCAACAGTATTCCATTCAGTTCTCCTTCCTACCAGACACCAAAACTATATTGAATCTACTGATCATACAGAAATGTTGTAATTCTTAACTCTTTCCCGTCATTGACGGCTTTCGTGTTTTCACTGTTGTACGCTGGGGGTGGGGGGGGCTATTATACATATATTATATACAAGAATTTTGTAGTCTTTGAAATAAACACGATTTTCTCAGCTTTTTGGTCAAAATGTTGCTTTTTTTTATTAAAACATACCTACATTCAAGTATTGATTAAAAAAAAGACTCCATGAAGATAGACTAAAACTTTAAAAGCAGAGGGTCTGTTCTTTCTTTTGATATAGAATATTGCATGCTCAGATATTCATACAACAAAATATTCTGGGGGACATGACATTTTTGATTATCATTTTTGAAAATAGTTATAAAGTAAAAATATCCACCAGAGTAAGCCTAAAAGAATCCCTTCAAATTCAACAGCGGACACTCAGAAGGAAACAAACCCTTTCAGCGTATCTAAATCCAGCCTACCGCAACAGACTCCACTCGCACCAGAGTGCATGCTGGGAGTTATCAGAGACCTCCACGGAGCCCAGAGAGGACCGGGAATGTTCTGATAACAGTTGTGACTCGACCCCCTCCGACGAACACACACCATGTCCCGTGGTGAACAAAAGCAGGAGGGCCGGCTCCAGTGAGATATGGATATCAGGCTCTCATTTCACGTAAGCAATTCAGAAGATGGACAAGGACACACGACTGATCACAGGCGGACTCGTGCAAACAGCCTCTAATGAAAGCACGCAATAATACGTCATACACGTACATCTTTTGGACCGTTTGCAGCTGAAATGCTATTTTAATGAATCCCAAAGAGTAAAAAAATGGCCTAATTCAGGGAAGCAGAATAATTGCGCGCTTCTACTCGGGTCGTATAAATAGGAGCGTCTCGGGATGCTGCATCTAAAAACTGACAGAGGCTAAATTAAAGTGGCCAAATGAAAACGAGCCTGTTCATGCATCTGTAAGCAGCCAAGGCCGTATTCAGCCACTGACCATACGCTTCCCAGAGACCAATAAGTGTCCGAATGCTTTCCGTCAACTCCCGGTCGTAACGCATAAGGGTTGAGTCGCTCCAACTTTAAAATTCTGGTTCAATACTGATATAAGCAGATGATTATTTTAATGCAATGGCTGAAAACCTACAGCTGACGTTACATTTCTATACTAATTTGTCAAATTAAAACATTTTAAAAGCTACAAGTCAATTTGGGCATCACAACATTATAACGTACAGCATGAAAAAAAAAATCAATATTCATTTAGAGATTACATTCAACAGCTTATTAAATTATTTGAGTTTTTAAAGATTAACTTTAAGTGAGTGAAAAAATTGTGGAAATGAGCATGAACATTTATATATAGACAAGGCAATCATTTAAACTTTTGAATTAGGCATCACAAACTAAGACTGAACAACAATTTATCTATTTATCTAGTTTAATGTTAATTTATACTATAGTCATTAACTCATTTTTTACATAATACATTCATGTTAATTTAAATGTGTGTTAATTTGTACCAAAATGTACACAACCAAAAGTTTGGGATTGGTAAGTTTCTCTTTTGGCCACCAAGACCAAATTTATTTGCATTTATTTGATCAAAAATACAGTAAAAACAGTAATATTGTAAAATAATATTATAATTTATTATATTGTACAATTTATTTCTGTGATCAAAGCTGAATTTTCAGCATCATTCCTCCAGTCTTCAGTGTCCCATGATCCTTCAGAAATCATAATAATATGATGATTTGATGCTAATACACATATATTATTATTATCAATGTTTAAAACAGTTATGCTCCTAAATATTTTTTTTTGTGGAAACCATAATACATTTTTTAAAGATTCATGGATGAACAGAACAGCATTTATTTGAAACAGAAATCTTTTGTAACATTATAAATGTATTTACTGTCACTTTTGATCAATTTAATGCACCCTTGCTCAATAAAAGCATGAATTTCTTTTTTTTTTTTTAACTCCCTGTCCCTAAACTTTTGAATGGTGGTGTGTATATTTAGAAAAAGAAATGAACATTTATCTAGAGAAATATTTAATGTTTCATTATGTAAGAACTAATGGTAATGTATTAAACCTTATTGTGAAGTGTTACCAAAATCTCAAAAATCTCAGATTTGACGCTCTTTATAAAAGCTTCAAGAGATTACTGGAAGAACATTAACAGATAAACACCAAATAACTATTAAACATGTATGTCACCAACAATCAGAGTCAAAGAAATCATAAAAAAGTAACACTTTAGTTTAGCATCCAATTCTCACGATTACCTAGTTGCTTATGTATATTATTAGAATGTTGGCTGTTTATTAGTACTTATAAAGCACATATTGATCATGACCATATTCTACATCGATAAATCCACAATACATAAACTTAACAACCTTACTAACTATTAATAAGCTGTAATTATGAGTTACTTGAGGTGAAAGTCACAGTTAATGAATTGAACCCTTAACTAAAGTGACCCTAAAAAGAAACCAGATGGCCTCGGCCCGTATCACTACCTCCATCCACAGAACTTGTTTTGCCGAAACCAGTTTGACAGCTCACTAGAACGTCACAATGGCCACGATCAGGTATGTCAGGTATCCTTGCACTCTCACCGTGTCTGTGTGTGTTTCACTGTTTGCATTACAGCATCTGGCTCATGTCCAGGTGATACCGCGGTGAGAAATACTACACCAGACAGCAGGAAACCAAGGCCTCGTTAACCCTGCTGTCACGGCTGACCTTTGAACCCTCATCCCGCCACTAAAAAGGAGAGGATGCCACAGTTATACAAACAAACTAATTACTACGGAACACACCCTTATGTAATCCGACTACACTGAGCGTTGCGTCGTGCTCGGGCAAAATGACATGTGTCAACTTTCTCTTTGTTACGCAAGTTAGTTTCAGAATGAGAGTGAAACAACAGGCCGTTTCTGACTGCCGCCTCTCAGCATGCAGGATGAATTTTAAATCCCACCCTTTGATGTTTGGGATCATTTTTGCTTCAGGACTCTAAACTTATTTTATTATTTTTCTTACGAACACTCATGCCCCTAAGTTAAAATTTACAAAGGGGACAGGCAAAGCTGATAAGTAGGCAAAAGTGAATTAAGAAATACTAATAAGACCAACAAAAAAAAATTCATTTTAGTATCGTATCTTTGAATCCATTCACCGAAAATTATTTGTTCAGATTCATTCAAAGACAAGAAGTCTAAGTTGTTCAGTTAGTTCACAAAGATAATGCTCTGATAGTTCAAGTTCATTCATGAATGAGAAGCCTAATTCATTCAGTTTGTCTACGAACAAGATGCTTTGTATTGTATTGATTCATTCATTCACAAACAAAATGCTTAGTTCATTTGGTTGTGTTTCACAACTGAGAGGATTTGTTTGTTTAATTCATTCACAAACAAGATTTCCCGGTTCATTCAAGATTGAAATGCCTAAATCAAGACATTGTCCGCTCAAGTTCATTTACAAACAAGTTGATTCAATTGTTCAGTTCAAGATTAACCAATTCATTAGTTTGTTCACCAACAAAATGATTAGCTGATTCAGTTGCTTGACATATGAAAGGCTTTGTTCAATCGAGTCGTTCACAAACTATATGATTCATTTGATAATAAAACAAGACCCCCCAGTTCATTCATGAATGAGTTCTGTTCAGTTGTTTCATGAACGATATGCTTTGTTTAGTTCATTTAAGAATAAAATGTATCGAACTGGTTAGTTTACAAACAAAATGCTTAGTTCATTCGGTTGTTTCACAATTGAGATGCTTTGTTTGTTTTAATTTGTTTACAAAAGGCCTCATTTCATTGAAGATTGAAATGCCTCATTTGTTTAGTTTGTTCACAAACAAGATGCTACATTTGTTTAGTTTGTCAAAGAAAGTGCTACTTTGTTTGTCCACTTCATTCATGAACAAGATGTATTGATTCATTCAGTTCGTTCACATACAAAATGCTTAGTTCATTTGGTTGTTTTACAACCAAGATTTGTTTGTTTAATTCGTTCACAAGCAAGATGTTCCAGTTCATTCAAGACTGAGATGCCTAGTACGTTTAGTTGATTCACAAACAAGACATTGTTCGCTTCAATTGTTCTGTTTGTCCAAGAACAAGATGCTTTGTTTGTTCAGTTCATTCATAAACAAGATGAACCAATTCATTTAGTTTATTCACCCACAAAATGATAAGTTGATTCAGTTGCTTCACATATGAGGCTTTGTTCAATGATTCATTTGTTCACAAACAAGAGTCCAAGTTCATTGAAGAATGAGATGCTTCATTTTTTCAGTTTGTCCTTGAACAAGTCGTTTTGTTCGTTCTGTTTATTCATGAACGAGATGCTTTTGTCTAAGAACAAGACACTTTGTTCAGTTCATTTAAGAACAAAATGTATCGAACCAGTTAATTTACAAAAAAAAATTGTTTCACGAATGAGAGGCTTTTGTTGAATCGAGTCGTTCACAAACTATATGATTCATTTGTTCACAAACAAGACCTCCCAGTTCATTGAAGAATGAGATGCTTCATTTGTCCAATTTGTCCACGAACAAGATCTGATCATTCATGAACGATATGCCAATCTGTTCAGTTGTTTTCAAAAACATGGTTTGTTCACTGTTTGTGGGAGAGAGAAAAAAACTGTTTGTGGAATGCTAGTTCATTCACAAACAAAATGCTTCACTCATTCAATTGCTGTGTTCAATTCAAGATGTTTTTGTTCACAAACTGGTTCAAAAAGCAGGTTCATTCCGTTTGTTCAGAAATGAGATGAGAGTAAAACTTGAACTTCACAGTCCCACACTGACAGAGTTTCATTGAATCTAGATGACTGGATCAAGATAAAAGGTTTCAGTACAGCTTACGGCCAAACAGCTGAAGGCTGAAAGATCAGACGACTGACACTGCAGCCAGAATCATCAACCAGAGGCGCCAAAATGACACGATTTACCCCCACTACTGTTGATATGATTTAAAAAGCGCACTGCACAGCTTCCCTCACGTTTAACGCTAAACAAAACGGAGTGATTTCGACGGTCCGGGTACATCTGAGACTGTGAAGCGACGCGGAGTGCCGCACGCAGTCACGCATGAGCTGCTTCTTTCTAATACACTCAGTCGGCATATAAACTCAGTTTAGCAAAATCAGTTGAAGTCTCTACGTTCTGACAGCGCTATTTTTAAATGTGGTGTCTCAGCACATCTATTTCTGGCTGGAGTGAAAATGTAATGATATTGTGCTCGAGAGATAGTACAGTGTTTTATTCTGTACGATATCTGTGCAATATATTAAAATAATATCATCAAATAAAGTCACCACACCTTTAAGATGAACACGATGCTCTGCATAACAAAAGCTGAAGTACTTTTAATCTCACACACCGTCTTAAATGAAAACAATTCATGCTGTGAGATGCTGATTATTCGTTATTAAGTGCAGAAGCAATGCAAGAATGTCCCATGTGTAGCATTTTCATCTTAACATCTCTATTCTGCCCAATAGACTTATTATTTATTCATCAAACATTTTAAATTTAAGCCACCATTTGTTTCCCTATTTACAACAAGCATTGTACTACTAAACACAGCGCTAGTGATATCCTGCTCATGACCGTTACACTACGCTAAAAAACTGTTGCAGTCTCACGTGGAGCGTTCTTACACGCAGAAGTACTGGGTCAGTGTCTAACCCACAAGCACAAAATAATCTCTTGATCCATGAGAGAGAATACAGGGCCAAGTTTCACAGAATAGCAGGTCACCTGACACAGAAGAGTGAGAGAGAGAGAGAGAGAGAGAGAGAGAGAGAGAGAGCTCTGGCCTGTATCTTTGTCCTTGATCCCCTCAATCTCATGTATCAAATGCATCATTATACAGGACAACGAGGACACACACTCGAGCTAAACACCACAAACACACCAGAAACACTCGACAATCTCATGAAAGCACACATTTTCTCATTAAAACGACTGAACGGCTGACTGGCTATTTTGAGAATATCTGCATTGACCATAATTGTTTCCGATGGAGCTGCTCGATTCGGGATAAACTGACAATCAGAGACTCACGAGTCTGAACAACTAAACTAAATAATATGCAATTTACAAGAGGTTCTGACAAAATGCTGATTGCTAATTTAAAACAATATTGGATTCATTTGTTTGAATGAATGATTCACTCAAAGACTTGTTTCATTACTGGATGAATCAGTGTTTTTGAACGAATCTCTTGAAAGAATGATTCAATGACAAACATATTTTTAAAAGGCGCTTGTCGCCACCTAGTTGTGCAATGATGGTGATTTACTCCATTTTGATCGCTACCGTAGACAGTGTTTATATTCGAACTACAAACTCTCATTTTTAATCCTGTGTGGTTTAAAAGTTTGTGAAGCTGCAAATCATCATATTAGAATGATTTCTGAAGGATCATGCGACACTGAAGACTGAAGTAGTGATGCTGAAAATGTAGCTTTACATCATAGAAATGTGTTACATTTTAAAGGTGCACTATGTAGGATTTTTGCAGTAAAACATCCAAAAACCACCAGGCCAGTTTTATATATTTTGTTCAGTTGAGTACTTAAAATGTTTCCAACTATTTGTATTCATTTATTGTGTTCATTTAAATTCTGAATTCATGTGTATGACTGTGTTAAAGCTGAAGTGTGTAATTTGTGCCTCAGCCAATGGCATATGCTTGGGGCGGGACTATGTGTTTGTTGACCAATGGAAGACAGGGGGAGTGCTCAGGAAACTTTATTATGGATGCCATTTCTGTCTGTATCCTCAACTTAGTCCTGTATTTGCCCGCCACCGCAGTGAAGGACGGCTCTCGCATTCTTTTACCAGATTAAACAAACGACTGAAGGGTGCTGGGGGGAGAAATCACCATGCCAACTCTCGAAACTCACACGGTAGCTAAAGGACTTACGATAAAAACACCAACTAACAAACAAACAGATTAGCAAGCGGGAGTTAAATACTGATCTGGAGACATTTCATCTTTCTCTTTTGCACACTATGAGCTTCCGAGAACCTTCCCAAGAAATAAAAGAAATGAAGGAAAATCACTTATAAAGAGGTATTAAAATGTACCATGGCATTACCATGTGTTTTGTCCATGGAACAATGGTAATATCTTTTGAAGAAAATGATAATAATAAAAAGAAAAAACTAGACATACCAACTTTTTGATTCCAAGGACCCGTAACAATAACATAATGATAAGATATAAAGGCAGCTAAATATTCATTTAAAACTATGAGTTGACATTCATGTTGATATTATACAGTACTAAAGCCAAAATACATTTTTACAACAATATGAGGAATAAGATAAATTATTACTACAATATTCTTAATTAAAAACTAATTGTAATAATAATAATATAAATGTATATGTTCTAGAATGGAAAAAGCAATGCTATGATTAAAAACAAAAATGGTTTTATTAATTCAAAATTAGTATAAATAATAATACAAATATTATTGCCAAAATTAATTACTTAAGTAATATGGAAAATATAATATATTGTAAAAAGTAATATAGTATATTAAATATTGGTCAAAAGAAGATTTTACACACTGATTTATGACTAGTTTTATTTAATAAAACACAACCAAACTCAAAACTTTTCAGCCACCCAAGTGAAACTACAGGAAAGATGGCATTGGTCAAATAAACATCCAGAAGAACTGTTTACATTAAACAAAGATTCAAATGGCTTTAATTGTTATAATGACGGAAGGGAGTGGATTTAATGTTCCTAAAAACAGATTTTATCGAAGACAGAAATCAGGGCCACAGTAAAGTTGTCTAGCGTTCAGTCAGCTACCTTGAGCCTGCCAAACTGCATTACCCTAACAAGTCTACATCTAAAGCTTCCTTTAATGTAGGGCGGGAGACTAGGGCCAGTGTTTTTACCAAGAAAGGGCACAGAGCGAGGCACAAACAAAATCCTCCATTTAGGCTAGACGGGAAATTGTGTTGTGGTTCTGCCTTTGATCTCATGAAGAGATTAGACCAACAGGATTACAGGATAGACTTGACCAGTGAAACAACCGGCCAGGGTTGCCAGGTCTGCACGGCAAAATCAGCTGAACTGCTCATTTTAAAAAATGCGTTCTGGGGTGTGTGTGTGTGGGGTCGCTTAAACCCACGGACTAAACAAATAGCCCGCAGCAACAGTATAAAAGCAGACCAATTCCACGGGAAAACTGCAGACTTGCCAACACTGCGACCGGCCCAAAGTCACAGACCATGAGAGGGATAAGAATTACCAAACAATACAAAATAAAACGCAATCCCTTTGCCCCGCGTCTGTTTTGTCCTCAAATAAGTGCTTTTATTAACCCACAAAACAGGGGCCTATACCATGAAGCCGGTTTAGCTGGCTAGCCAGATATGTTTAAGCTTAGTTTGTGCCAATCCTGGGTTTTAGGTACTATGAAAGTAGCTCGGCTTTAATCGGTGTTAGTTGCCATGGTATCTTACGCTGCACGGCTAACCTGCTCCGGGGCAGGTTATGTTCTGGATTCGAGATCTGAGATTTAAGTTATCAGCTGTGAGCAAAGTGACTCATCTCTGATGCAATAAAGCCACTCCTGTTTCTCTTGCTCCAAATTAAAGGTCACGACATGATATATATATATATATATATATATTGTCTAATGATGATTACTTAATATAATAATTGTACAATTATAAATTACATAGTAAAATATGTTCAAATAGAAATCAGTTATTTTACATTTTAATAATATTTCACAATATTAAAGTTATATATTTAAAGTATATATATATATATATATATATATATATATATATATATATATATATATATATATATATATATATATATATATATATATATATATATATAACATACATGCAGACTTGGTGAGCACAAGAGACTGCTTTAAAAAAATATATATATATATATATATATATATATATATATATATATATATATATATAAACTACTTTCACAACTATTTTCTTTATTTATCCTCTTACATGGAAAATTATTTTCTTCTTTGTAAATGCTTTTAAATTCTTTATATTTACTTCAATGTCTTTATCTAAAGCAAAAGAGTTTTGAATCACGTTAGCTCTCTCGCGAAATGAGTCACACTTTGCGTTGAAAGGCATGTGATTGGCTGCTCACTGCTGATGTCACACTTTCACGTGCACACGCTCCACAAACTCAGGATCAAAGCCTGAGTTGACAGAGAAAGTTGATGATCAGCATCATGGGACCAACAAAGCCTGAATTGATTGGTTTGGTTTTGTCAACTCAAAACTAATCCTATAACCCTGAGTTTGTTGATCTACCATCATGGTACAGGCCCCTGGTCTTACAAGCACGGTCAAATTAACACTAGCTGTGCACCAAATATGCATAAACATCGCCTTTGGCGAGGGAATAATGGACAAGTAACTTTTTTAGAGAGTTTGATTCAAACACAAGACGATAGTCTGACTCTCACTTACGTGAGCAAATCCAACAAAACGCAAACAAACAATTTACAAAACGAGTTCAGTGATTGTAATAGAGCTAATAATGACTTTATGAGGAAAATTTATAATTTTTAGTGAGTTGGGAGGAAACAGCTACATTTTTTCACATTAATTACACACAACAAAAATGTATTTAACTGTAACCATGCAGTTTTAGGGACAGTATAACACATTTAAGCCTCGTAGTGCCAACTTGAATTTGGCAGGTGAGAGATCAATATATTGCCCAGGCCAATTAATCTGCCAATATTTGGCCATTTTGAGATGAACATCATCAGGCTTCATCGGTTGATGATTGGCTGTTTAACAGAAATGGCAAACCATTTAGTGCCAGTTCCAAAATCTATATTATTAAAGGCCGTCAATAGATCGCGATTAATCGCATACTTATCGTGAAATTGAGCCGACATCATTTATCTTGTTTAAAGCTTTTATTTTGTCATAATTTATCGAAGTTAGCTATCAGATTTTTCCTCAGAATTGTAAAGTCGCAATTGCGAGTTATAAAGTCAGAATTGCAAGATAAATAGTCGCAATTATCTTTTAAATACTTTTATCCCGTGGTGGAAACAAGCTTCCATAATAATGGCCCATGACGGTGGATCAGTATTGGCAAATTTGTGTGCAAAAAAAAAAACTTTTTTTCTTTTTGGCCTGCTAACTGCCATCTACATAACACTTAACATTAATAAATTACTAATAAAAAAACTATGTGAAATCATAACTCGTGTCATCCATCATCAAGCAGCTCAAGTAAATCATGCTCTGCCGGCTGATCCGGTTAAACAGGTTAATGTTCCCCGGCTAACCCAAACATCACTGACAGCAAAGCAACCTGTGACTCATGACAGCAAAAAGGGCGGAGTCACATTCCTGAGCTGGTACACCTGTTTCATGAAGCTCACCTGTTCTGTGGGAGGGGCTTCAACAGGTGTCAATGGAAAGACCCACCTAACAGAAACCGTATCGGTGTGACAGCTGATCTCATTTACATTTCACGTCCAAAAGTTTCTATGGGCTTTAAATGAATGGTGACGAGGTAACTTAAAGTTCAACACAAGCAAAAACATCCTTCCAACCGCAGCTGAGGAGTTTCATATTCATCATTTCTGTCATCAGCGTCTGTTTACTACTGCAAAAACCCATCTATGAATGTCAGCCCACACACACACATATTAACAGTTATAAAATACAGGGAAATAATTAAATCCTGAAATACAGAGAAACTTTACATGCTATGTTAAAGAGATTTTACATAAGCACTTTCCCTTCTCTGACATATTTTAGATAACTTATGATATTGTCATTGTAATGTTTTGTCAGCTTGTTTCCTTAAAAGCTGAGATGACAGACACAATTAGCAGTATTACATTTAATAATGTTAAAATGCAATATATGAAAACGACGGACTTTGAAAGCACTTCAGCTAAGCACTTAACCGCATAATTGTTTCACTATCACACAAACAAATGCGATAAATCTAAAAAAAAAAACAATACGTTAAAAACAAAACTACCGGGTTGAGGTTTAAAATACGATGGTTAGATACAAAACTAAAGCGTCGTGTGTTGAATTAAAGCTGTAAAACTAACGCACAGCTCGGCTAGCGTTAGCGCGTTAGCATAAGTTGAGGAATCTCCGTTAGCTGAGGCTAAACGCGCGCACACATTTATGACCTCAGGCATCAATTACACACATTTTAAGCTCTGGTTCAATTATATTTAATATTTTAGCTCTAACAACGGCTGACATTGTATCAGAAACGTTATTAAATGATCACAAACCTTATTAGAGGAAGCCCGGGCAGACATTTTGTTCCTTTAGCTGCTCGCGCTGAAGCAAGTTGAGGCTAAATGTTGTCGCCTCAAAGAAATAAATAAACACAGGGTTATGTGGGCTTGATCAGCCCAGGTGTTATAAAATCCGTGTTTTTCTTCCCCTCGGCCCGTGTGTCGGGCTAAAGTGTGTTGTGGTCTCTTATAAGGATGAGCAGCAACATGTCAGATGAGCCCAAAGTTCGCCATGTACCGCCAGGGATCTCCTCTTATTGCTGATCAAGCGAATACATTTCACTAAATCTCTGGATGTGACACGTCTGTCCCGCATGAATCGGGTGTATTCAACGCATTCCTGGTGTGTGTAATATCCGTTGGGAGGTGTGTTGCTACACCTGCGGGGAAGCGGAGGGCGGGATGTCGTGCTTTAGCCCTGTGCAGCAGAGACTCTCTGCAATGGCAGCAGGAGGAGGATGAGATGAGCTCTGCTCTGCTCTCTTCCCACAGCACGGCAGTGACATGTCTGACTGGCTGGACATTTCCATCGCATCTCTCCAGGGGTGGGAACATGAGAGAGAGAGAGCAGAGCAGCAGCAGCAGCATCCCTATCTGGGATGTTCCACTTTGCTATGTTGTTATTAAAAGGCATTGAGGTGAAGTGGTTTCATAATCGGAGTATTGTGAATGACGGGGGATTATTAGGGCACAAAATTTTATGTCAACACAGCAAAATCGAACAGTCCCAAAAAGCAATAACTTTTTTACTATTGAGATTTAATCATGTAGGCCTATTAGATGTACATAGACATGGACATGTACATTAGATGAATATAGAGCTAAATGACAGACGGACAGACAGATAGATAGATAGATAGATAGATAGATAGATAGATAGATAGATAGATAGATAGATAGATAGATAGATAGATAGATAGATAGATGGATAGATGGATAGATGGATGGATGGATGGATGGATGGATGGATGAGATAGATGGATGGATGGATGGATGGATGGATGAGATAGATGGATGAGATAGATGGATGGATGGATGAGATAGATGGATGGATGGATGAGATAGATAGATAGATGGATGGATGGATGGATGGATGGATGGATGGATGGATGGATGGATGGACGGACGGACGGATGAGATAGATAGATAGATAGATAGATAGATAGATAGATAGATAGATAGATAGATAGATAGATAGATAGATAGATAGATAGATAGATAGATAGATAGATAGATAGATAGATAGATAGATAGATAGATAGATAGATGATGATAGATAGATAGATAGATAGATAGATAGATAGATAGATAGATAGATAGATAGATAGATAGATAGATAGATAGATAGATAGATAGATAGATAGATAGATAGATAGATAGATAGATAGATAGATAGATTTTAGTAAATCTGACTCTGCATGTACTTGAGACCACATGACTCCCACAGGAAACCCTCACTCACTGCCTGCATTACTGACAACTTCCTCTGATTCTTTCTGCTCTCACAGCGCGGCCCTCCACTTTAGATATGATCTGCAACAGAGGCAGAACACCAAGCAAAGAGACATAAACCATAAAGGACAGGTAAAAATAGAGTTTTTTTTGTTTGTTTTACCTTATAAGAAGGCATACCTTACTTATCTTAAATAGTCAGTATAGCCTACAATACTGTAGGCTTACTCTCTCTACTTCCTCTTCAGGTTCTATTTGTTCTCTTTTATTCCCATAGTGGATAGATTTACAGTCAGTCAGAATATACTGTTAAACCAGGCACTGCAGCCCTTCATTTTGGATGTTTAAGTTATTTCCTCACCCATCAAAGCACAAACCGAAGATGTTTCTATCACCCTTCAGTGTGGTGAGTTGTGTACAGCGCCCCCTACAGCTCCCCAGTGTTCACTGCTATTCTGCATCTGCAGTTTTAGAGACAAACAAACCTCACGCATTCATTCACGCTGGGCTCCAAATGGCAGCGATGCCCAGTCAGCCCGCCTGACACATCTCTGCAAAAACAATGCAAGGAAGCAAGATGAATTGCCCTTGACACCTGTGCCTCTGTGTGGCACCACAGCCAGCTCTCCAGAATGCAGAATTCAGCTGATGTATCCTTCACACAGAGAGCGTAATTGATTTATAGCATCATAAAATAATGAATATGGCAAATAAAACATGATTGGTAAATAGTATTTGCTTCTGATGAAATCTAACACGACGTGCACAGTATTTAAATCAATGCAGGGTGGCTAGGATCTAGTTGACGTCATTATCATTAGCTGCAGACGCAAGAAAAAGTGACGTAGCCTGTAATCATGAGCGTCCTCCGTAGCGCAAGGCCTCAGCAGAAACAGCGGGAGAGAGACCGCAGAACAGGCAGAACAGGGGAGAGAACGGCCAGGAGGAGACTGCGAAGGACACTCGGTTAATCAGGAGCAGGGGAAGAGTGCTTAACGTGCCATCCATGTGCTAGTCAAACAGAGAGGTATACAATAGTACAGCTGATACAAAGCTCTGCAAAAACAACCAGCAGGCGGCTTTTATAGGCATGGAGCGCATTTTTCCCTGGTTATGTGAACGTTAGCGACAGGGAAAGTTCCATTTTATCTTTTTGCAAACAAACAAAAGGCCATTATTGAATGTTCTCTGAACCATCATAGGTCGCAATGTTAAAAAAAAAAAAAAAAAAACTCGTTAGAATCCAGCGAAACATGCCATGGACGATGTATATTTTTTGTGTTAACTTTTTGAGAACGTTATTAAAGACCAGAGAACTTTGAACGAACATTCTATTAAAGGCATAATATGTAATTTTTCGCCGCTAGAGCTCGCCTATTTCGCGTAGCTTGATGTCGCCGAGATTGAGCGTATAAAAAGGCTTATTTCTCTAGATTTAAACATTCTTGGAAACATCTGCGATAATGTAAGTACACATGTCAGCAAAATATATAACTGTTTTTTGGATATTTTAATCCAAAAATCGTACATTTTGCGCCTTTAATGTTACTGGAAGAATGTTTGTTCATAACGTTGAAAGAACCTTGCCGGAATGTTAGCCAAAGTACGTAAAGGACGTTCTAGGTGGGATCGTACGAAAACATACAAATTCGCGACAAATTTGCCAAACGTAGTTAAAAAGTGCCATGAGAGTGTGTTGGGCAGTCAAATTATTTAAAATAAACACTGAATGTCATTGAATGTTAAATCTGTTGGCAAATTATTTGTTTTTATCAAATTCTGATGTTATTATTTACAATTAATTATTAGGGCATGTAAGCGATTATCAAGTAAGCACAATGAAAAATTAGACAATGTTGTGGCATTTTTATTGTACATTAAATAATCCAAAAATATAATTTAAAAATGTAATAAATGTTGTTATTATTATCATAAAAAAAAATCTAATCAATATTATATTATAATATATCATTATAATTAGTGCTGTCAAAACGAGTGCGTAATGCATGCAATTAATTTTTTCAGTTTAACTCTAATTTAAAAATATTTAATGCAATTAAAGCAGCATTTGTTTTTTCTGTCATCCTTTGGCTAGCGTTACATTATATGATCACGCTCTTATTATGCTTTTAAAAACATTTAAGTGCAACAAGACAAAAGAGAACGCGCTGTCTGTGAATGTCCTGACAAACACACACACACAACGCATAGAAAGACATGCGCCAGTGTCGCGCGCACAAACTGCTCAAATCTAGTTCTCTTTCACATTTGAACAAACAGTAACACACAATTATGCCAAAAGGGTTGTTTGTCGAGTATTCTCATGAGAGCGGTCTTAAATGAGTAAAATGAAGTCTTAAATGAACAGCGGCAGATCTTAAAGTGACAGCAGCCTAATAAGCCAGTTTCTGTGATGTCTGTCATTAATGTTCATCAAAGAACATAGGTAACAGAGAAAATTTTAATCTATATTTAAATTACTCTATATTTAATTTATTATTTATGCAGTTAAGAAAGGTGTTTGATAACTTGATTCAATTTCTGTATATGTCTTACGGGTAGGAAGGCCAGTGGTAAATATGACATTTATATAATTGGTTTATGCGAAGATTGTTTTAAATTCATTTAAATTAAAAGTCATTTTTTAAAGCCTATAGCAGGCTGGGTCAAACATTTAACCCAACATGCTGGCAGTGCTGGGTACGTCCCTTTTTGACCCAGCACTGGGTTGCCAAATTAACCAAATTTAGGTTGAATTTAGGTTGATTTAACTCTTCTTGTAGTGTAGTAAATGTTGAAATGGATAGCTTTCAATGATACTAATGTTGAATGTCTTCATTAATGTAAAAAAAAAAAAAAAAAGGAGTTTCATAGAGACATAGACTTTCATAAAAAGATGCAATTACAATATAAGAATATTAAAAACGCCAATGTTTTTAATCGCGATTACTTACAGAAAAATGTGTGATTAATTGTTTAATTGTTTCAATCGATTGACGGCACTCGATAATTCAACATTTTATAAAAATTAAAAGACCTGTTCTGTGGAGCTAATAATGTAAATGACACGTTTTAGGTTTAAAACGATGAATAATTTGCAGCACTATAAATCAGTTATGTTCATAAATGCAATTAACCTTCATTAACGTAAGCATTTTCAGCATGCTTGCGACCCTTGCAAATCCCTGATGGCCTCTTATCTCTGCCCCTAATGAACCTCGATCTCCTGTGACCAACACGGGCGCAGGGGTCCTACAGACCTCATGTCGTTTACACCAGAGGACAGAGAGTTCGAGCGAGGGAGGGCTAGGATTGACTTTTATAAGGGTGGGACAAGGTCACACAGACACAATGAACAGCTATAGCGCTGTGATACGCTGTAATTAAACAATTAAACCGTGTGAGCAGAAATTGTTCTCTTTGTGTCCTGTGGCGTGAACCATCTCCTATATTCTCATGCGAAGCTAAGGCATTATAGCACAGTTTGTACACCATATACCCGGGCTGTATATGGCAGAAATGTGCACTGTCCGCTATACGACCCGTTTGAAGTTAAGTGTCTAGATGATGATATTGTTCATTGAAGCTTGAGAGCAATAAAGCGCAAAGTGGCTGTCACATCCTTTTCTGCAGGGTAGCATTATAGACAACATTTATGGTGTTATTTAATTTAATTTGATCCCTTTGGCATTTTATTAAAGGGGTTTGTGATAGCTAAAAGTTTTTCCTCACAGATTTTCACACTTAAGAGTGCGTGTGTCATATATCAGTGCAATACAACCACAAAAGCCAAATTTCCTTCAATACGTTAACTTAATTGAAAAGAACACATTTAAGAGGCACTAAATGAGTCAATAGCATGATGGAAAGTGAGTCACGTTTGTTGCGCGCTCCTCTAGTTCATTACAGCACTCGGCCCTGAGCTGTCCTGAATCACCAAACAGAGCCGCAAAACAGTCTAGTAAGCAAATGCCTCTGAGGGAGTGTTTGGGAAAAGGAATACAAGATTTGCAAAGCCCAGCTTTGCCATGTGTGTACCTAAAGGCAAATGACAGTACAACTGAAATCAGGTTATTCCAGGAGAACATGGACTCTGGTTTTGTCTCGTAAACAATCATTTAAGGTCAGACAGCTAGTTAAACTGATATATTTTTAAATAACTTGTTTATGACTGAATCAACATACATGTACATGATACGTACAACATACGTACATGATAAAAAAAAACTTTTTTGTCTTGTTTTCCAGTAAAGATAACTTTCTTCACTTAAAGGTGCACTATGCAACTTTTCTGTCCGCTAGAGGGCGGCTATTCAAAACAAAGGCGTAGTTTGATGACGCCAAGTTTGAGCGCAGCATCTTGGGACATGTGGTAGGGATGGGCATGATTAATCGACGATCGATAATTGATCGTTAAGAATTTCGTCAATCACGTTAATTTGTTATTGATTAATCTAATGCATTTTTTAAATGTAATGCAGGTTGCGTTGCGTAGTGTGAGTCAGCAATTAAGCGAATTTCACTGTGTGGCAGCAATTAAACATTTTACCACCAGGGTGCAATTCCACTCAATGCGAGGCTGGCATCGAAGCAGAACTTTCTGAGGGAGACTTCCCCACCCCTGAATTGCACATCTACAGACTGGTGAAAAGTGAACGGAATAAGGTTTCCCGGGCTGGCCAAGTTAGCGCGGAGGTCTGTGCATCCCGGTAACGTCAGTCCCCTCAGAGCGGGTGTTTTCGGCGGCTGGACTGACTGTCACCAGGTTGCGGGCGGTCGCGTCTGAGATCATGTCAACATGCTTATATTTAGCACAAAACATGCGTGATGGTGGCAGTTTTTACCACAGCGGTGGTCTAGGTCTGTGCCGGTGAACGTGACATCCACTCCACTGCGGTGGTAGAGCGCCAACTGTGTAGCACTGGCGGTGGTCGGCCAAACAATATTTTTTTTTGTATGTAAATGCTGTTTTACATGAATATTATGACAGGAGTGAAGCACAATGGTTTATTTACAAAATAAATAATAGGTTCGCAATTAAATGTTACCTCGCAGCCATGGAAACATAACATTAACGTACATGAAAAATATGTTCGGTTTGCCTAACTGAGCGTAGTTTAACTGTCTGCCACAAGTTGATCTTGTAAAAAAGGTCTCATCGAGGAAAAAAACGCTGTATTTTTGTATTCATTGTATTTTTGAATTATAAAAGTTAATAATTCATTTTATTATAAAAATATTAATGATTAATCGATAGTCGATCGTTAATTCTCCCGACGATCAAAATTTAATCGAATGCCCATCCCTAACATGTGGTCTTCACTTCACAGCCGGTGGAAAATAATCGGGATAGGACTCTGGTAGAAATCATGTTCATGGATGTGATTATTAATGTTACTGTAGTATGAAGCAGAGCAGGGGCGAGTGTTGTGGAGCTGAGCAAGGCAGCCGGAGTGATTGTTAATGAGACACACGCCTCGCGAGTAGCGGGACTTTTATTATGACGGGACACAGTCGCCGGGCGCCGGCGCTATTTCCGCTTTTCTGGTATGAGGTAACGCAGCTCTGTTTATCATATTAGATACATTTGAGTGTGTTGAAAATGATGTTATGACATTGCTCTGTGCGTTCGCTCAGCGGCTGCTGTGACACTTGTTGCACACTGATAAGAGTAAAGCGGTTCTGCCAAATAAAACCGGAAACCGAGGGTAACGCAGATATGACGCAATTGACAGGCGACTCCCTCAGACGCTATGCTCAGACGTCCTGGCTCCTTGGTTAAAATAGCCATTTTCTCACAATCTACAAATAGTTGGAAACATTTGGGATATTGTAGGTACTGAACTGGACAAAATATATAACACTGGCCTGGTGGTTTTTGGATATTTTACTGCAAAAATACAACATAGTACACCTTGAAGAAATATATCTAATATTGAGAATTTATTATTAAGTTGATTTTTTTTATCCCATTTGCAAATGTTTTTTCTTCTTGTCTAAGATACGAGAAATAATTTGCTAATAGGATAGTAAAAATAAACTCATAATTCATGATACATTCTCTTAACAACTAGAGATTGTGGCTTTTAGGCAGCATGTGCATTAGCTTTGAAGCTATATGCTTATGTCCTCCTAATTTAAAATAAACCTTTAGCATATACAGCCTAGGCTACGACCAAGTTAATATGTCTGTTCCAAAAACTAAAACTAGTTTCAACACAAGTAGCTTTCTTATAAGGCAGCATCTTAGGCAAAATAGACACTGAATAGTGACTTTGAAATATTACACATTAAGAAATGAAGGCCAATATGGTGGTTTTGTGAATAAAAATGTACTTGGTTGGTTTCAGGTCGGTCACGCAAAAGTTAAAAAATGTCTTGTTTTGAAAGTGCTACACCATTGACAGAGCGTTTTGCCCACAAATCTTCACAGAAATTGACACAAACCTGTCGCAACTCCGTTTTTCAACGCCTCTTGCTTTAACATTATGCCACATTAGCTCCAAAACGCTATTTATTGTTTGAATTTCGCATTAAAACAAAAACAAAAAAGTAAAACCTTAGCTTTGTTTAATATCAAAAGTAGGTTTGGCAATTTGGCATGAGATTAAGTTGGGCAGAGTGAGAGCGTGAGTCAGAGCCTAAAAGCGTGTGTGTCACGCCAAATGCGTAAGAGTTGGCAACTAGGGGTGCACCGATCCAACTTTTTCAGTCCCGATATCGATACCGATGCCTGGGCTTTGTGTATCTGTCGATACCCGATACCGATCCGATACTATTGTTGAATTAATTATAAATTGCATACCTTCCCTCTTATACCTTCCTTGAAGAGACTAAAGGCACCAGACTTTATTATCTAAACATAACTAAGACAAAATAACAGATGTATGTAAAGTGTTGAATTCTTATTGAACTAAAATAGGCTATAGATCATTTATTTAATTGAAAAACAGTTACAGTCTTTGGTCACATTTGACCATCAATGAGTATGAGTGTAACCAATTAGTAAAGAACACCTGAGGGCTAAATACAAGAATAACATTAATGTTAACAGTGTAGCATCTCTATCACTCTCTATAATAAAACGATCCAGTAAATATGGTTGACTTAATAATCAATCCACACTATGCTGTACTGTTTACCAAAACTTGCTGCAAACATCTGTATAGTGAAACTGTTGTGTATCCACTTAAGCCATTCGAATGCATTGACACACAGAAGCATTGAGCGCTCCATGAACCACGTGATGCGCGTCGCCGGGAGATGAGAGCATGTCGCGACTCCGTTTTTCAACGCCTCTGGCTTTAACATTATGCATATAACATTAGCGCCAAAATGCAATTTATTGTTTGAAAAATGTAAAAGTTAAGCTTTGTTTAATATCAAAAGCAGGTTTGGCAATTTGGTGTGAGATTAAGTTGGGCAGAGTGAGAGCATGACAGAAATGTGTGAGAGTTGGCAACCCTGCACCCCCCTCTGGCTCGCTCCGCTGACAAATGACATAGGTTCTGCTGCGAAAAAAAAAAACCTGGATCGACCAGTGGATCTGTTAATTTTTCAGATCCCCGATCCAGCTAATTTGTCAGTATCGCGGCCGATATCCGATCCCAATATCGGATCGGTGCAACCCTGCAAAAGTTTCTTCCAATAGCTTAGCATGTTGCTAAGCTAATGATTTACTATCCTTCTTATTATTTCTCAATCAATTCATTATAAACAATATAACAATAAACAAATAATACAATTATGAAACAATGCCTGTTTTCTGATAAACCTTTTGTA